>OZ023185.1:3963188-4555758 GCA_963995505.1 Hypericum androsaemum | reverse complement strand
AGTGCAGTTGTGGGTAAATAAAATTCTCGCACTGTAAATGGGGGTTCAACAACACGTACAAAAATAACGTGGAACACTCGAGCAATAAGTATAACAGTAAAATTATTTGGGAAAAGTCTACTTTAGTACTCTGTGGTATCGCCCAAAATTACTTTAGTACCCTGTGGTAAAAAATTAACCAATCGAGTCATGCTTATTCCAATTAACATCAAAAAGGTCCTCGGGCAGCTGCCCGGACCCGCCCGAACCCTGCCCGGACTACGTGGCCAGCCACATCACCAAAACTTGATGACATGGCACCACGTGGAGGAGGAGGACGAGGACGAGAAGGAGGAGGCGGAGGAGGAGGAGGACGAAGTGGAGGAGGAGGAGGAGGAGGAGGAGGAGAAGAAGAGGAGGAGGAGGAGGAGGCAGAGGAGGAGGAGGAGGAGGACGAAGTGGAGGAGGAGGCGGAGGAGGAGGACGAGGAGGAGGAGGACGAAGTGGAGGAGGAGGCAGAGGAGGAGGAGGCGGAGGAGAAGGACGAGGACGAGGAGGAGGAGGACGAAGTGGAGGAGGAGGCGGAGGAGGAGGACGAGGAGGAGGAGGAGGAGGAGGAGGAGGCGGAGGAGGAGGAGGAGAAGAGGAGGAGGAGGAGAGAAGAGAGGGAAGAAGGTGGATGTCCACGTGGCGCCACGTCATCAAGTTTTGGTGACATGGCTGGCCGCGTAGTCCAGGCAAGGTTCGGGCGGGTCCGGGCAGCTGCCCGAGGATCTTTTTGATGTTAATTGGAATAAGTATGACTCGATTAGTCAGTTTTTTACCATAGTGTACTAAAGTGATTTTAGGCGATACCACAGGGTACTAAAGTAGACTTTTCTCAAATTATTTTGGCAAGTGGACTAACCTCTATTCAATTAATTCTTAATTATGATCGTTTACCTGTTGGGTTTATGCTAATAAACTGCATGGAAAATGCCAAAGTTGTGTTTTTTTATAATTAAAATTTAACTAATATTAGATTTGTGATATGACTTGAACTTTGAACTCGAGTAAATCATTTTTTTTTTTTTGCCTTTGCATCAATTTCCCTTTGGCGATTTGTGAATTATATATGGATGAGAAAAAATTAATTAGTTATAATTTTAATTGTCGTTTCACCAGGTTATTATCGTGGATAGTCTTAAACCACCTCTAGGCTCTAGCAATGACTTTTAGAGATGGGTTGTAAATGCCTAAATGGCATGGTTTTAAAAAATATGGTCCGATCGGTAGTTCGACCGGTTGGACTGCGAAACGGGCATAAGATCGGGTCATTTTTAGGCTTTTGACCGGGATCTGTACTAATCGGATCAAATCCGGTCGGACCGGCCGATTTTAACCTACATATATATTATTTAAAAATAAAAAAATTTTGGTCCGACTGTTGGTTCGCCCGGTCCGACCGGCCAACCCGGCGGACGAGAGAAATCCCGGGTCGGCCTCCGGGTCGTTTTTTAAGACCATGCTAAATGGGACAAAAGAGAGAAAAAAAACCAATGAGATGGGGGCTCGCCCGTGTCAAAGTGCTGTTGGCGGCCCCTGCCATGGCCTCGGTCGAGGTGATAATTTTTTACTTTTATTTTATTTTTAACATAATCTAGTGATACTTGACACAATGTTATTCGATAAAAATATGAAAATTCATATTTTCTTATTCTCTATAAATTGAGCCTAATATTTTTAATTCGTATAGAATTTAATTTTTAATTCTCTATACAATTTTATATAAATAATACATGTATGTAGATGTGAAAGAAATTAATTATTTATTTGGTTACCTATGTTGAACAAGGTCACTCCTAAAGTATGAAAATTATTTAGTTAGATTGAGTTATATGTAGATAAAAAAAATTATTTATTTATCCATAACATAGGTTGAACCGGATCACTTCTAGAGATAGTCTTAATGTGTGGGACTCGGTTATGCAATGCCCCGCTGTTGTTATTATTTGGTGCCTTGCTTCTGACTCACCCCTACACCCCCACCCACATGGCCACATGGAGGTGCTCCTGTCTTATATTCTTATTGTGGGTCCGCCTCTGCAATGCCCTTCCTAATGTCATCTCATTATGTAATGCCCTGGTCCATCATACCCCGCCGAGCATTATATTTTTTGGCTAATTTAAATTCGAGACATGTTAGATCATAAATGATGAAAAATTTTCTCTTACCCATTGTTAATACAGTCAAAAACTCAAGATCTCTCATTTAGTTAGAAACAACTTTTTGCCCGTTCAACTACGTAATTTTTTAAGGTGCTACTAAGAACCAATTTTCGTCCTTGGTAAATTATAGTAAAATGTAATTTTATGTTCTCGAATAGACAGAGATTCGAACGCGTACCTGGTGAAAGTAATTACTGGAGCAAAAGAGGAAGAGCACTGAAAGTAATCAGATATCTGAAATCTCCATTAATTACGTCACGAGCCCATAAATTATGTGGGCTCCGGAATCTACCAATATAGTTGTACCAGGTAGAGTTAGCTGGATATCATACAGACGCGAGCCAAAGTGACACCAGTTAGAAAATTAACCACCGCGTCATGATCATCTGACGGTGGTTCTAATATAGTTAGTATGGTCCCAGAGATGAGCCAGACAAAAATTTGATAGGTTCACATGAGTTGTTGATATTGTCCTTTGCACACTAATCAATGGTTCTCGTAATACTGTATGTTACGTGACAATATTTTTTTCGGATATGTCACGTAACATAATCAGATTTCTCGTTGATTAGACTAGGAAGGATAATATTTAAATTATTGAATTTTCGATAAACTTTAGGAAACATAAAATGAAGGGCAAATTATCCTCTAGTCTCTGGTGTTTGGTTATCCTCTCTCTCGGGTCCCTGCATTTTAAAAACTGATTTTGTCGTCCACCGTGTTTGATTTTATCAACTCTCGAGTCCTTGGCTGACGTCATCGGCTCTTTTTTCATTTTTGATCATGAAAATTACTATTATACCCCTATGTATATCTTCTCAGGCGAACCCAACCTTCCGGCGACTCTCCGGCAAAAAAACCCAGAAATCCGACGACTGCTGCTTCTTCAGCGCTGCAAAAACGGCGTCTCCTCTGACGGCATCGCAGAAATCAAACTCATTCAACTCGCCGACGTTGACGGCGAGGAACAAATTTTCAAAAAACCCAGTAATCGGAGGGACCGAGAAGGTCCCATCTCAGGAAAACCTCGAAGTGGGTTTTCTTGGCATTGACTTGGGGAAGCAAAGTAGGTTCTAGTTCAGTGTAATAGAGGCCATAGCCATGGAAGCTTCAAGCTCAGAGACGGGAAAGGGGAGATGGGGCCGGGGACAGCTTCTTTGGCAGGTTCTAGCGGGACTGGTCCACGACGTCGAGGTTCCGAATTTTCTTCAGCGCCGTTGAAATGGCGTCTCCTCTGACGGTATCGCAAAAATCAGACTCATTCAACTCGCCGACATTGACGACGAGGAACAAATTTTCAAAAAACCCAGTAATCGGAGGGGCCGAGAAGGTCCCAACTCAGAAAAACCTCGAAGTGGATTTTCTTGACATTGACTTGGGGCAGCAAAGTAGGTTCTAGTTTAGTGTAATAGAGGCCACAGCCATGGAAGCTTCAAGCTCAGAGATGGGAAAGGGGAGACGGGGCCAGGGACAGCTTCCTTGGCAGGTTCGTAGCAGGGCTGCTCCACGACGTTGAGGTTTCAAATTTTGGGTTTTGGTTCGATACCCTCGCCTGCAACGACATCAATTACGGCGTCGAGGTTCAGGATTCTTCTCGACGGGAGCAGCTTCGTGGTCACTCGTCGGGGTTGTTCTCGGCGACTCCCAGAATATCCCCTTTGGCTCGCCATGTTGACTATTCTTTGATTCACCAGGGGAAGTTTAGGGAATATTTTTTTGTTTAGCTTCCTCTTAACCCTACGGCGAAGTAGACTAATTTTTTTAGGTTTTTGAATTTTTTTTAGCAGGAAAAGTTCACTAGAGAGTCGCCGGAGTTCGCCGAAAAAGTTTACCAGAAGGTTGGATTCGCCTGAGAAGAAGACCAGAGGGGTAGAATAGCCATTTTCATGACCAAAAATGAAAAAAAGCTGCTAACGTGCGCCAGAGACTCGAGAGTTGATAAAATCAAATACGGGAGACAAAAAAATTAGTTTTTAAAAATGCAGGGACCTGAGGGGAAGGATGACCAAACACCAGAGACTAGGGGATAATTTATCCTAAAATGAATCATATATATAACCTACTATAAAAAAATTATGGGGGTGGGGATGGGTGGCGGTAGAACGATAACTCAATCAAAAGCGAAATAAAAAAATTCTCTAAATTTTTAATGAAAGAATTAAAGCATTTTTTTTAATAAGACCTATCTTCATTGGTTAAACCCTCATCTTCCGTGGAACGCAATCTTCGAACTCGGCCATGTTTCGGTAGAACGATAACTCAATCAAAAGCGAAATAAAAAAATTCTCTAAATTTTTAATGAAAGAATTAAAGCATTTTTTTTAATAAGACCTATCTTCATTGGTTAAACCCTCATCTTCCGTGGAACGCAATCTTCGAACTCGGCCATGTTTCTGTTGAGTTTTGAATGCATAATTAATGTATTTGGCCCAAGTTGAAAGGCCCGAGCTGAAAAGCCCAAGTTGAGGATGGGAGGACCATTACCACATCGAAAATCGCAAGGAAATTTTCCCTGTTTATAAGAAGAAGCTCCAGGCTAGTGTAACATTAAATGTTCCACCTGAAGAGCTGACCGAGGCTGCTTGTGAGGATAGTGTGAAGCATCATCCGAGCACGAGCACGCGCTAGCGCACGTGCGTGTGTGCATGGTGCATTGGACGCAGGTCGCAATGGGCGCTTTGTGGCGCACTTGGCACGTGCGCATCGTCGCCAGGAACTGGAGGAGCCTTAAAATTTTGCCGAAGCTCGGACGAAGAGGCATAAGTGCTGGAACATCTCAGAGACTTCCAGAAGGTCGAAGGGTTACGAGCCAACCTGAAGGGCGCACAGGCGAATCCAGAAGCTCGCAGAACACCGAAGGGATGCGAGTGTGCTGCCTGCCTGCCGAAGGGGTGCCTACGACCTCCGAAGAGCCACGAATGAATTGGCTGAAGAGGTACAAAAGGGCAGCCTGCCTGTTGGCCTAACTGACGTATTTCCTCAGAATTGCTTCGTACCTCTTCGAAAATACCTGCCTCCACTCCATCCAGTGCATATAAATAGGCCCCTCCCCCTCATTTGTAAATCATCCCAACTACAAGTGCATAAGCATTAATTAGCATTTTAGTTCTCTCTCTCTCTCTCTCAGAAAAGTCCAAATATCCAAGGTTCGCCTGAAGCTTCGAGGGTCGTTGTGCTACGAACTCGGAAGTAGCCTAGTCATTGTATCTTGGGGATGATTGCCATAGCTCGTAAGCACTAAATATGGGGCAATCACGTCTTACGAAAAAAGAATCCAACTCTTGCCTCGACTATTAAAGATCCTAATCAAGTACACCACCTCCAACCAAGTTCAACGGTACCGAGTTCAAGAGGTGGCAACAGAAGATGCTGTTCTACCTGACGATGCTCAACCTGGTCCGATTCTTGAAGGAAGAGGCTCCGAAGGTGGCAAAAAATGAGGCTGATCCACAGAAGATCAACGCCCTCGATGCATGGAGTCACAATGACTTCCTATGTCATAACTATGTCCTGAATGGCTTAGACGACGCTCTTTACAATATTTATGCAGGTACTAAGACTGCGAAAGAATTGTGGGACTCCCTGGAGAAGAAGTACAAAATGGAGTATGCCAGGATGAAGAAATTTATCGTCGGAAGGTTCCTCGACTTCCAGATGGTGGACTCCAAGAAGATCATAGACTAAGTCCAAGAGCTGCAGCTGATTCTACACGAGATTCACGCCGAAGGCATGCAACTCAGCAAATTCTTCCAGGTGGCTGCTCTAATCGAGAAGCTACCCCCTCTATGGAAGGACTTCAAGAACTACCTCAAGCATAAGAGGAAGGACATCGGGATGTAAGACCTGATCGTGAGACTAAGGATCGAGGAAGACAACCGAAAGTCCAAAGTCAAGACCAGTATGACCAACTCCGAGGCTAAGGTATACCTCGCCGAAGGTAGCACTGGCAAGAAGAGGAAGAAGCCCAGAAATAAGCAGGAGAAGCAAGAGCCAAAGCAAAAGCAAAAGAAAGCTAAGAAAATCAAGAGAAATTGCTACAACTGCGACAAGCCCAGTCACATGGCTAAAGATTGTCATTTGCCGAAGAAGGATGATCATGAGAAGGCTAACCTGGCTGAGGACATGTCTGAGAGTGGTTCATTGACACAGGGGCATTTGAAGTTACACCTATCCATCGTGGTATTTGAAGCCAATCTGGTGGACAACCCAAGAGAGTGGTTCATTGACACAGGGGCAACCCGACACATCTGCTCAGACAAGGAGATGTTCTCGACCTATATCCCGATCAACGGACAGAAGCTATTTATGGGTAACTCCGCAACTTCTTCCATAGTTGGACTAGGCCAGGTGGTGCTAAAACTGACCTCCAAAAAAGAGCTGACCCTCAAGGATGTTATGCATGTCCTAGACATTCATAAGAATTTTGTATTCGGCTCACTGTTGGGCAAAGTTGGGATGAAACTAGTATTCGAGGCCGATAGGTTTGTATTGACTAAGGCTGGTACCTTTGTAGAAAAGTGTTACCTCGAAATGAGGCTCTTTAAGATGAATGTAATAACTGTGAAATGCGCCTTTGAAGGGCCTAATAAAGTTATCAATTCTTCTTACTTGGCTGAGTGTTCTAACTTATGGCATGATAGATTACGACATGTAAATTTGAGCTCACTAAGGAAGTTAGTAAGTTTAAATTTATTGCCTAAAATAGAGTTTGACCCGAACAATAAATGTGAAGTATGTGTAGAGGAAAAAATGACCAAAGCACCTTTTCATTCAGTAGAAAGAAGTACTACACCTTTAGAGTTAATTCATACCGACATATGCGATATGAAACAAGTGCAAAATAGAGGAGGAAAACAATATTTCATCACGTTTATTGACGATTGCATGAGGTACTGTTATGTACACCTCTTGAAAAAAAAGGACGAAGCTCTAGAAGCTTTCAAGAGTTATAAGAATGAGGTTGAAAATTAACTTAGCACTAAAATCAAAATAATTTGAAGTGATAGAGGGGGAGAATATGTAGCTCCGTTTGAAGAATTCTGCCAACAACATGGCATTATTCATCAGACAACTACTCCATACTTACCTCAATCAAATGGCGTAGCTGAACACAAGAATCGAACTCTCAAGGAGATGATGAATGCTATGTTGATTAGCTCGGGCTTACCCTAGAACATGTGGGGGGAAGCTGTGCTCTCAGCTAATCACATTCTAAATAATTTGCCACATAAAAAAATGGACAAAACTCTATATGAATTATGGAAAGGGAGAAAGCCTTCCTACGGTTGCCTTAAAGTGTGGGGGTGCTTAGCTAAGGTGGAAATACCTCTGCCTAAAAGGGTGAGAATAGGACCAAAGACAGTTGACTGCATCTTTATCGGATATGCCCACAACAGTAGCGCATAGCAATTTAAAGTGCACAAGTCTGAAAACTCTGAAATCAATGAGGGAATGGTCATGGAATCAAGGAATGCAACATTCTTTGAGATATCTTTCCTAAAAAGGAAACAAAAGAAGTAAGCTCAAACAAAAGAAGTTATGAAGCTACACAAGGCTCTGATCAAGGTGCTGAGGAACCTAGACAGAGTAAGAGGACCAATGTAGCCAAATCGTTTGGTCCAGATTTTCTAAATTACATGTTAGAAAATGAACCTGGGATAATCCAAGAGGCATTATCTAGTCCGGATGCTCCTCTCTGGAAAGAAGCTATCAATAGTGAGATAGAATCCATCATGCAAAATCACACATGGGAAATCATGGATCTTCTACCAGGTTGCAAACCTTTAGGTTGCAAGTGGATCCTTAAATACAAATCTGATGGATCAATCGACAAGTACAAAGCTCAATTGGTAGCTAAAGGGTTCAAACAGAAGGAAGGATATGATTTTTTTGACACGTAATCGCCAGTCACAAGAATTACATCTATTAGAGTGCTCATAGCTGTCGTAGCACTCTATAACCTCGAGATACATCAGATAGATGTAAAAATAGCTTTCCTAAATGGAGAACTGGAAGAGAAAATATATATAGAATAACCTGAAGGATTTGTTGTCTCCAGACAAGAACATAAAGTATGCAAGCTAGTTAAGTCACTGTACGGGCTGAAACAGGCGCCGAAACAATGGCATGAGAAATTTGATAGAATAATTATGTCAAATGGCTTTAAGATCAATGAGTGTGATAAATGTGTATACATTAAAGGCACATGTGATACTTACGTAATTGTATGTTTGTATGTAAACGACATGCTAATCACGGGAAGCAGTAATGATCTTATCGTAAAAACTAAGAACATGTTAAAGAACAACTTTGACATGAAAGATATGGGTCTAGCTAGGGGTGAGCAAATGGGATCGGTATTTGGGATATCCCAAAATAATTTTGGTATTCGGGAATTCGGGATCGGGATTTCGGTATTCGGGAGTTAATTCGGTAAGGTTTTTGAGAAAATTTTGGTAATTTCGGTATTCGGGATCGGTTTGGTATATACCGGTATTATTTCGGTAATACTGAAAATCTCGAAGTACTAAAATATAAGTTTACCAACCTATATATATAATGAAAAAATTACACCCCCACCCATTTCCCACTTCCAGAAACAAACGACCCCTTCTCTCATCCTCCTCCTCCTCTCCTCTCCCCCCTTCCTCCCTCTCTCAAACTTCAACCACGGTACCACCTCCTCCGGCCCTCCGCCCCCACCACCCCTCCACCACCCGTCCACCATCCCACCGCCTCCACCACCTCCGGTCCTCCGCCCCCACCATCCCTCTCGAATTTGTTGCAAAAATAAATTAGGGTTTTAAAAATTGGGGGTTTTTCAAATTAATATTTTACTAAGGATTTAGAGATATTGTTCTACTAGTAAAACCTTCCTTGTCCATCGTCGGATGCCACCAAGACGAGGTCTGGGAGGTTCGGGCCAGAGCCGAAGTGGTTGCTTTCTCAGACAAGACCGGCGTCGAGATGTTCGTCATCGGCGACCACATTGAGGCAATAACATGTATCCCTCTTCCTCTAACTCTCATGTTTCCTTCGTTGACTGGGTGAGTTGTCTTCTCCCAGAAAGTCCAAGAAATTAATTTAATTTGCAATCATATTTTTTTCCCCAAAAAATTTGGTATTTTCGGTATATCTCAAAATACCAAAATTTAATTCGGTATTATACCGAATTAAATTTCGGGATCGGGATCGGGATGGATTTTTTAGCTATTCGGTATTTGGGATATTCGGTATTCGGTATTCGGGATCGGGATATCCCGAATGCACACCCCTAGGTCTAGCTGACGTCATACTAGGGATTAAAATCTCTAGGACGACTGAAGGAATTGTCTTGTCACAATCTCACTACGTTGAGAATGTACTCAAGAAATTCGATGCTTTTAACAAACCTACGGCTAAGACTCCGATAAACCTGAGTCTACACTTAGCTAAAAATAGAGGGGACCCAGTATCTTAACTAAAATATGCAAGGATCATTGGGAGCCTGATGTACTTAACAAATTGTACACACCCTGATATTACGTATTCAGTTAGCAAGCTTAGTAGATTCACAAGCAATCCAGGATCAGACCACTGGCTAGCTCTGAAAAGGGTTCTAAAGTATTTAAAATATACCATGAACCATGGCATACATTATACTAGGTATCCAGCTGTATTGGAAGGATACAGTGATGCGAATTAGATATCAGACACTAAAGACTCTAAATCTCCTAGTGGTTATGTGTTCACCATAGGTGGAGGAGCAGTATCCTGAAAATCTTCTAAACAAATGTACATAGCTCGATCCACTATGGAGTCAGAGTTTATAGCACTAGACAAAGCTGGGGAAGAAGCTGAGTGGCTCAGAAACTTCTTAGAGGATATTCCGTGTTGGAACAAGCTTGTGCCTCATGTATTGATATATTGTGATAGCATGTCAGCAATCAGGAGAGCACAAAGTACTATGTACAACGGAAAGTCTCGACACATCCGTTGGAGACATAACACCGTTAGATAATTGATCTCAAGTGGAGTAATAACCATTGATTATGTGAAGTCCAAGGACAATATAGCTGATCCTTTGATGAAAGGAATCAACAAAAATCATATGTATAACGCAGTAAGGGGAATGGGGTTAAAATTCACACATTAAAGAACGTTCATAGCGGTAACTCAACCATGATGAGTGGAGATCCCACAAACTTTGTTCAATGAGACAACTAAGTTATGGATAGTTTAGATAATTACTTGGAACCCATCCCATTCTCAGAAGTTGCCCAAGTACAAACCTGCAGAGGTGTGGTAAGGTTAAGCGTCTACGCTTTTAATGATTCCTATACCAGAAAAAGGTAGAGTATGGCAGGATACTCCTGATGGGAGATCACCTATATAAGTATGAAGTGTGGTCACTTCAAAAGGAAAAATACTTATGAATCTAAGATAAGGTCCATGGGCGAAACGGACACAACGTGAGAACCAAAAGATATTAGAGATATTATTGTGTAAAAGTTATTGTCTTAGTTTACATAAAAAAAAACTGACCAGTTCAAGACACCGCGTTCACTGAGCAGCAGGTAAATCTGATAATATCTTACTAGAGAAGGTTCAAAGCCGTAAGTTACCTATCCGATAACACCTATATAAGTATGAAGTGTGGCCACTTCAAAAGGAAAAATACTTATGAATCCAAGATAAGGTCCATGGCCGAAACGGACACAACGTGAGAACCAAAAGATATTAGAGATATCATTGTGTAAAAGTTATTGTCTTAGTTTACATAAAAAAAGCTGACCAGTTCAAGACACTGCGTTCACTGAGCAGCAGGTAAATCCGATAACATCTTACTAGAGAAGGTTCAAAGCCGTAAATTACCTATCTCGATGGAATAATATTTCGTTAGAACTTTTCTTAAAAGTGTCAGCATGCATTAATCATCATTCATGTGGGGGATTATTGGATTTTGAATGCATAATTAATGCATTTGGCCCAAGCTGAAAAGTTCAAGCTGAGGATGGGAGAACCATTACCACATCGGAAATCACAAGAAATTTTTTCCTATTTATAAGGAGAAGCTCCAAGCTGGTGTAACATTAAATATTCTACCTGAAGAGTTGACCAAGGCTGCCTACGAGGATGGTACGAAGCACTATCCGAGCATGTGCGCATGGCGCATTGGACGCATGTCGCAATGGGCACTTTGTGGCGTACTTCGCACTTCGCACATGCCAAACTCTTAGCCTACGTCCTCCGAAGAGCCACGAACGAATTGGCGAAGATTAAGGGTAAGAGTTTGGCGAAGATTTTGACGAATAATTTGACAAAGATTTTGGCGAAGAATGAGAAAAAAAATTTGGTGAAGATCTTGGCAAAGAATTTGGTGAAGATTGAGGAGAAGAATGAGTATAAGAATTTGGCGAAGAGTTTGTCAAAGAATGAGGCAAAAATTTTGACGAAGATTGAGGCGAAGAGTTTGGCAAAGAGTTTGGCGAAAAATGATGCAAAGAATTTGGCAAAGAGTTCAACGATGATTGAGTCAAAGAATTTGGCAGAGAATGAGGCAAAGAATTTGGCGAAGATTGAGGCGAAGAATTCGGAAAAGATTGAGGCGAAGAGTTTGGCAAAGATTTGGTGAAGAATGAGGCGAACAATTTAGCGCAGATTCTGGCAAAGATTGAGGCGGAGAGTTTGCATTTGGAGAAATGATTGAGGCAAAGAAATTGTGAAAGAATTTGGTGAGGAATGAGGCGAAGAGTTTGGCAAAGAACCTCCGAAGAGCCACGAACGAATTGGCTGAAGAGGCACCTGAAGGGCAGCCTGCCTGCTGGCCGAACGGACGTATTTCTTCGGAATTGCTTCGTGCCTTTTTGGAAATGCCTGCCTCCACTCCATCCAGGCCCCTCCCCCTCATTTGCAAATCATCCCAACTACAAGTGCATAAGCATTCGTTAGCATTGTAGTTCTCTCTCTCTCTCTCTCTCTCTCTCTCTGAAAAGTCTAAATATCCAAGGTTCGCCTGAAGCTTCGAGGGTCGTTGTGCTACGAACTCGGAAGCAGCTTAGTCGTTGTATCTTGGGGACGATTGCCGCAGCCCGTAAGCACTAAATACGGGACAATCTCGTCTTACGGAGAAAGAGTCCAACTCTTGCCTCGACTATTAAAAATCCTAATCAATTACACCACCTCCGACCAAAGAACAACTTTTTGAAACGGATGGAGCAGTCACGTTATCATTCCCAATTGGTCTACCGGCCAATTTCGGGGCCAAAGCATTCCATTATATTACTTCGTATTAATTTTTGCATACCTCCGTAAATACAGCAACCATTATTAAATTAATTTTTGCATACCTCCGTAAATACAGCAACCATTATTAAGTACACCTTGCTGATTAATTAAAGGCACGTGCAATTTAAGAATAATAATCTAATTATAAGGATTAATTAAGTACACTTTAAAAATTAAATCATGTTAAGGTAGAACTAGCATGGAACTATATTCAATTATAAATGTACGCAGTGGCCTAGCCATATGGGATGTTGTTCAACTCAAATTACAAATCGATTGAATTCCAATTTTCTTTAACCGTTGAGATTAAGTTATAAATTTGTTTATAAGTGTTAAAAATTATTGACTCATTTTCTTAAAATTTTAGATTAATTATAAAAATTTTAACATAATATAAGAGTGAATTGTTCTCGTACTTATTATTATCTTCTCAATTGTATTCGATATAAAGATCGTACGGTTTAAAATGAATGTCGGAAGAAAGTTGCTTGGATTGTTTTCCTTGGAAGATTATGGATTGCTGAATTATTCTGTCCCAGTCAGTTAATGTACGTCTCAAAATGTTTCCAAATGCTTTCATAACCCAAGCTACAAAGAGACGAAAGGGAGCAGCTAAACGTGTAAGATTAATTAATACCACAATCTTGTGTTTGTTCGTCGTACTTTGACACGACGGTGACAGATTGGATTTGTACTTGGAGGATGGATCAATTATTAAAACTAGGGCAAATTAGTTTTAGGTCCTTGGATTATAGTTTCAACACTCGTAGGTTCCTGTGTTTCAAAAATAGTGTACGAGGTTCTTGCTTTTTAGAAAAATATTGGTCTCAGGTCTCTGACAGACGTCAGCACCTATTTTTCTATTTTTTTGTCATGTGAAATGACCAAAATACTCTCGGGTCCCATGTTTTTAATTTTTTTTGTTCAAGGGCATAAATGTCATTTCACATGACAAAAAAATAAAAATCGAGTGCTGACGTCTGCCAGGGACCTCATACACTATTTCTGAAATACAGGGACCTGCGAGTGATAAAACTATAATCTAAGAATTTGAGAGTAATTTGCCCTTAAAACTATGAAAAAATATATCAACATATAATACAAATTTAATTTAACTTTTTATTTTAAATTAACTCATAGATCTCGAGTTCAAACTATTAAGAATGTAACAATGTCAAATATTTGTTAAAAATTTTTATCATCATTCAAAGATCATATTCGATTCAAATATTAATTAGTCGATATGTTATGTACCCAAATACTGGATGATATTTTTTTTGGTAGCTAAAAATTTCATTAAAAAAGAGGAATACAAGGACAAAGAGCAAAGAATAAACAGAAGCACTAATTACAGCGGTCCCGAAAAAAAGTGGACCTATCGAACTCGAAGAGAGTCCCAAAAAAGCTCCAACTCTTGATTACCAATGTCCTTCAGGGTTCTCGACCAAAATAGCCATTCACTGGTACGTTGGGAGATAGTATGCTGAAGAAGTTGGCGGTCACATTGCTTCTCATCGAAAATTACCCGATTCTGATGATTCCAATGCTCCAAACAAGATGAACCACACCTTCTTGACCATGCCACCCCCGAACAAACCACACCAAGAAGATAACTCCCTCTCAATAGAATCGAAACCACACCAATCAACACCAGCTCTCTTCACGAAGTGATCCCAAATAGAGCAAGAGAACAGACATAAAAGTAAAGAGATGAGTAGCCGATTCATCCTCATACAGGCAGAAGGGGCAAAGAGCTTCCCAAACTTGAATTCTTCTCATTCTTATCATAACATCTCGTGTCTGAATCCGTCCTTGAATTGCTAGCCACATGAAACATTCCACTTTGGAAGAAAGCAACCCAGACCACACTTTTCGAAGCTCCACAATTATGGGAGATAGCACAAAACCTCGTTCCCAAACCATATTCTGCCATAACTGACAGGAGAAGACCATATCACACCATCTCCATAAGAGTTCATCGTTGGAGTTCATACAAGGACGAACCTCATTGATAACCAACAACAGATTGGGAAGCATTTCTTCCTCAAAAACTCTAAGATCTCTCTTCCAGCAAAGATTCTAAGACCAAAACCCGTTGGACCAAAAATCACAGTTCACTATCCGATCCGATTGTTGAAGGGAGATCATAAATAGACGACCAAATCTATCTTTTAGGCATTGATTACCAACCTATAAATCAGTCCAGAAAAACCATTTCCTTCCATCACCAACCTTAAGCACAAAACCTTCCATGAAATCTTTACCAGTCTGTTTGGAACCCCAAAAGTGATGGGAATTGGTGTCCAATTCCGGAGTTTTAAAAAATAGTGTGTGTTTGGAACTATTTTTAGTCAGAAAAAGTATTTTATTTCTATCCAAAACTCAGGAAAGTGATTCCTTTAAAAAATGGTCGGAATTCTGAGGATCAGAAATGGAATTGTGCATGAATACTAATTATACCCCTTAACACTCTCCTGCCTTCTCTCCTCCACTCCTTCAACCTCTGCGACTCCCACCCCACGCCACTAGCCTACCATTTCCTCATCCGCTTCCTGTCCCATCCAGCCCGCCTACACCAGACCCTCAAGTACTCGACCATCTTATCAAGTTTCATAAAGAATTGGACAGGAGACTTGATGCACTCCACCTGTTTGGCAGAATTGCCAGGCTCCGCTGCACCCCTTCTGCTGACTCTCTTGATGCTTTGCTCTCCGTGTTGTGTAGAGACAGAGAAGGGATCAAATGGGTACCGCAGGTTTTGAGGAGCAACGTGGAGCTTGGTATCCGCTTAGAGGAATGGTATTGATTGCTGCTCTTTACAGGGTCGATAGGGTTGGCCACGCTATTGAGGTTTTTAATTGTACGGTCAATGCCTAATGCCGACCCGGACATTTGTTCTTTGTTGTTGTCGTCACTCTGTAATGGTATGGGAGCTTTGAGGTTATTGGGTTTCTTGGGGAGCTGAGGAAGTTGGGATTTTCTCCTGTTGTTTTGGATTTTGAGATGGTGATTAAGTTTTTGGTGGATGGGTGTATGAGTATTATGGCTTTGGATGTTCTCAGTAAAATGAAATCTGGCGGGATTAAACCTGATATTAATTGTTACACCAACCAGTCAATTTTTGTGGTTAATGCCCCTGCCTATGATCAATCATGTCCAGCTTTTGATGTGCACAACATTAGCCTTTATCAGACAACTTAATGAGCATGAATTATATTGAGGTTTTGGACTTGGGGTTCGTCTTGAACTGGATTTTAGTTGCTTCTTTGATACTCGTTACGCTTTTGGCTCTTACAAACTAGCGTTTATGACTTTTCATGGAGTTTTGAACAGCAGCCAAGTGCTTCGTACCATTGAGGTGAGCTTGATCTATTACAAATTAAGAAGGAAACTTTTCTATCACCTGGGATTGTTAGGAGGGTGTTTATGTAATATTTTAAATCAATTCCCAAAATTTAACTTATGGTTCCAAACAAGAAAATATGAAAGTGATTCATTTCCATTACTATTAGAAATTGGAAATGAGATTCATTTCCTGTCGGAATTGGTTCCAAACAGGCTGTACGGGTCGTCCCCCGATTCCAGCAGCTTTTGCAATTGATTCCCAATTGCTTCCTTGAACACCTGTGGGAATAGAAATCCACGAAGTTTTCACAAAAGAGTGAATCCCCGTGATCACTTCCGCCCAAAAGGCGCTCTCATCTGCACAAAATTTCCAAGACCATTTTAGCAAAAGGGAGCGATTCATAAGCATCAAGGAGACAAAGGCAAGACCACCCATGTATTTCGGGAAGCAAAGAGCCTCCCAGTTAACCAAGGCAGCCTTCGAGTCTTCAACATTACCGGACTAGAGAAAATGATGCATCATTTTCACCATTTCATATTCAACACCCTGTGGAAGCTTGAACAGAAAAAGATAATAAATAGGGAGGCACGACAACACAGACTTGAACAGCGTTGCCCCCTAATCAAAACGAGATTTCCTTTCCAATTTCCCAACCTTCGGTCAATAGCTTCGAGAACAGGGGACCATCCAGCTTTTCTCCTCATGTTGTCACCAAAGGGAAGACCCAAATACTTGATTGGAAGGGAATCACAGCTGCATCTCCACTTACGGGCCAGATCAACAGCTTCCGAGTTGCCAACATTTATGGGGATGATGGAAGTCCTTGCCAAGTTCATCTTAAAACCCGAAGCCATCTAAAAAATCAGCATGATAAGCTTAAGGTTGAAGGTGCTAACATTAGAGGACTTCAAGAATAAGAGGGTATCGTCTGTGAATTGCAGAATGTTGAGCTGAAGGCTAGTTCTTGTAATGTCGATGACCTCAATCAAACTCGAGTTAGCCGCCTTAGAGATTAGACCTCTTAAACCTTCTGCCGCGAGAAGAAAAAGAAAAGGCGATAGAGGATCGCCTTGCCTCAACCCCCTCTCAAGCTGAAAAAGGCCAGTGGGAGAGCAGTTAACCAAGATCGAAGCTCTCGCTTTCATGATGCACCCCTTGATCCACTGCCTCTAATTCTCTCCAAATCCTATAGCCAATTGAGTTTCCTGCAGATAATCCAAGTTAACATAATCAAAGCCTTTTTAAAATTGATCTTAATCAAGAAAGCTTCTTTCTTTGCCTTTTTAAGATAATAAATCACCTCATTGGCCACCATCACCCCTCAGTAATTTGGCGACCTTCTATAAAAGTGGTTTGTTCCGAACTGATAACTTCTCCAATAACCATCCGAAGTCGAGAAGCCAAAAGCTTGGCTATAATTTTGTAAAGGCTTCCAATCAAGCTGATGGGTCTAAATTTAGATAATATTGTAGTTCTAGGCAGATTAGGAATTAACGTCGTGAAGGAGGAACACGCACCATCATGTAAGTTGCCAGTCTCAACACAAAAGCATACACATCTTCAACAATCTCATCCCAGCACGTTCTAAAGAACCAAAAATTGAATCCATCGGGGCCAAGGGCCTTGTCGCCATTACAACTCCAGACTGAGTCCTTTACTTCTTCTCTTGTAGGAAAAGCATCTAGCAAAATCCGAGACTCGGCCTTTAGAGTCTTAAAGATGGTACTCGGCAACTTAGGGCAGATCTCGGAGGTTTGCTTGAATTGGGACTTGTAGTAATAAAAAATTCCAGCTTTAATTTCTGAGGGAACACTAGTTTTCAAGACACCCACTTTGATGCAGCCAATATGATTGCTGGAGCATCTGAAATTGATCGAAGTGTGGAAGAATTTGGTGTTCCAATCACCTCCCTTACCCCAATTGAGCTTGGACTTTTGTTTCCACTTAGAATCAAGTTGAATTTGGCCCTTGATCAGTGAATTCTCCTATGAATCTTTTAGACTTTTCTCATCATCAGTTAGATCCACACTTTCCTACTTTCTATCCAACTTTTCAATTTCCTCCTCCGCTTGCTTGATACGTAATTCAATCTCGCCAAAATGGTTACGATTCCAACACTTCATTTTTCCTTTCAGAAAGTTAAACTTATGAATAATACGGTGCGGTCCTTGTGAAACACCATCAAAATCAGCCCACCAGGGTCTAAAGGAAGGAAGGAAAGAGGGGTCTGAGAGCCAGCAATTGAGAAAATGGAAAGGTTTCGGACCCCAACTTGAGAATAAGAAGGTTATGATCCGATCTACCCTTAGAAAAAGTCCGCTGCGAGCCATTTTGGAAGAGATTCAGCCACTCAGTAGAGACCAAAAACTTATCGATGTGACTAGCAGCACCAATTTTTCTCCAAGTGAATCTATTCCCCTGCAGTGGAAGATCAACCAATCTGCTATCTTCAATCAAGTGCTTGAATTGACTAAAATTGAGATGAGATCCCATTCTAAAATTCTTCCTCTCATGTTTAGCACTAGTGGCATTGAAATCTCCTGCCATAATGATCATCTTACCCTGCATAGATGCCAAGAAAAGCAAAACATCTTCCCAAAGAGAAGCTTGATCAGGAGTGAAATGAGGGGCATAGACCGAGATAATTACACATTCTTTGCCAATCTCCCACAACACGCCTGAGAGAGCAAGCCATCGAGAAGCCTTAAACAACTCAACACACTCAAAAAATCAATTACACCAAATGCTAATCAGCCCTCCTGATCTTCCTTGAGAAGGAACAAAACTCCAACCAAAATCTTCTCTACACCATATACTTCTAGCAGTCAATAAAGAAGGTCTAACCATCATAGATTCTTGAACAAGTAAAATGCCAACTAAATTATCATGAACTAACTTCCAGACCCTTGCCCTTTTTATAGACGAATTGGCACCTCTTAGATTCCAGGAGACAATATTCATTAAGCAAAAAAAATTTCCTTGCAGATTTTCCCACCGGCTACATCTCTTATTACTTCTAAGATTTTAACAATTTCAGCATCCCACTCCATTTCGAGTATATTTGCAATATCAAGAGCTTGGATGGCCAGGGCCACGAGAGCATCTTAGTCGTCAGAATCACAAATCTTGTTAAAATTCTCCAAGAGGCCCATTTGACTCTTCCTCGCGACCTGATTGAGCTTGATCTTAATTGCAGTCTTCTTTTTTTTTAATTTAGCAAAGAGAAGCTCTTTCTCTTTGGAGGTAGGAAGCTTTTTCCTTGCCGAGCTTCGAGGGGTAGAAGGAAGATCAACAAGGCCCATATTAGCATCCGAGTCAATGTAGAGGTTATTAAAATTCAAAATGATAGGGCCTTTGTAGGGGACAATTTTCAGACCCAAGGGCTCAGTCTCGAGTGAGGCAGAGCCCATAAAATCTTCACAAATGGGAGAGGCATACAGCCCAAGTTTGAAAACAGCAAACCCAGGAGCCCCCACCCTAACAGTAGGCCCCACAAGATCAGATTCCAAGAGAGGGACCCTATTATCCACGGGGACTGAAACCCGCCCATCAAAAATCTGAAGGATGTCAATAGAACATGAAAAGAAGCCATCATGGCGCAGAACTTTCGCAGAGGCTTCATAATTAAAGAAGGGGCTTTCTGCAACCAAAGAGACATCCGGCTCTTGCACACTCTGATGAAGCATGGGGGGAGGGGACTAAGCATGGGGATAGAGCTCAGAGCCTGTTCACCTGCCAAACTAGAAGAGAGAGGAAGTCCTCCACTGCCTAGCAGGTTACCAACCTCAGCCTCGTTCTTAGCCTTCTCGGAGCTCGAGGATTCCCCTTCCTCAGGAGATGCAAAAACACCTTGAAGGTCCAAACAATGAAGCTTCCCATCCACTTTTCCAGAAATAGTCATCTCTTGGTCTCCAAAGAGAAAAGCTTCAATGATTCAAAAATGTCGTTGAAGGCCATTAATAGAGACCAACTGAACCAAATCCAGCTTCTCCATGATCTCAGTAGAGACAAGGACCATCACCGCATCCAGACTTTGCTTGTTGGAGGTGTCATTATGGACCATAAAGAAAATATCCTTCCTAATCCAAGCCGCAGAACACTTTCCCTTAAGCACAACATGAGCCCTGGCTTTAGACACCCTGGGGCTCGATCCACGCACAAATCTAGACCTGGCCACAAGCAAGTGCCTAGAACTAACCTTATAACCATTGGATCTCCATAAAATGTCCTCCACATCCTCATGGACATCCACCCTGAGAAAACCAAACTGAGAGCCCTTCTGAGAGAGCTTCCTAGGCACGAAATCATCGATAGGCCGGCAGAACCGTAGAAAGAAAACCATAAAGTCTTCCCCTTGCCATTGGGTCGGCATGAAGTCGACGAAGAGAGAGAGACTCTCCGAAAGTCCTCCAACGCCGCTCGCCCTTCCCGTCGGTGGAAGGAGGGACGTGGTAGGACCAGGCAGAAGAAAGGACTAGAGAAGGTTTTTAGAGAGAGAGGGACCAGAGAGAGGTCAAAATTCCTAATACTAGATGATATCAAACAAAAAAATAATCAAACTGTCAAACTGTATAGTTAAAGTTGGGCATGCAATTCCTTCATCTCCTCGTGTATTTTGCCCTTAATATCTCCCTCTCTCTCAGATACGCTAGCTATGTGTAATGTGTCTGCCGGGACAGCTATCTAAAGGTTATTCAAGTTTGTAAAACTAATAATTACACGTGATTAGGAAAGGCGCTGACGGTTGGAGCCTGAAGGAACATAAAATATGTGTGTTGATTTTGTATATTCGACCGTTAAAATATCATAATTTTTCCATATTTATGGTAATCTTCACGAAGTTCACTAATACACCGTCCATCACTGACTATTGAAAGAAGATTCTCTTAATATGAATCATTTAGTGGCATCTTAATTCAGAAAAATAAAAATAAACACCATACTTGGTAAAAACTAAAGACCAACTACTAATTTGATAAAATAATTTATAAAATTAGTTTGTTAAGCCTGGTTCTCGCTAGAATCCAATCCAAAGTTCTGATAGGTATATACTTTTACTACCTCTACGGAAGGAATCCTATTTTATTCGAAGTAAGTCTGAAATTTTTAGTTTTAAGTTGTACATTTTGTGTATATAAATAAAATTTACCTCTACAAAAAGGTACATACCTTTACTTAGGTTCATATTTTTGGATTGGCCGGTGGTCCGTTCGTTGTTTAAAACGAAACATTTTTTTTTGTCTCTTTGCTTTAACCCGATTGTTGTACTCTATAACCATATTATCTTAATTTTTCAAAACTACTGTTTGATTATTTGAGAGTGACTTAGTGGTATTTTTTTTTAGAAAAGGTAAAAATAGTGATATTGGCTGATTTAAATTACGATATTGATCGTCAACCTTTCCATGTTACCAAATTATAAATGGTGACTTACTGGACTCAATGTATAATTAGAACAGATTGATATTGCAGTCATTCTTTAGAGTAACTTTCTGGTTAGTTATAAATGTGATCGATCAATCATGAGGATGATAATCATTAACCAATCTATTACCATTTGTAGCTTCCCTTACAAGCTTGGTTTTGAAGCATTAAGAGCTCTCGAAATGATCAAACCGCTCGCTTGCTACAAAATCGTTTTTGCTTTCTTTTCTTCAGATTATTATGATGTTTCGGTTTATTAGATCTGTTTTGTCTACTCATAGCAAAAATTTGAAAAGTTAACTTATTCGAGAATTTCCCAATCTACGCGATACAAAAATGGACACATCTACAAATGACCGAACATATTCCATGAGTTTATTTTTGCCCCATGGATTCCTTCTAAGCCACTTCAAGAATCTGTCAAACCGACCAGAGAATTAGTCTACGTTTGTCTCGATAGGTTAGGTGATAACTTGCTTAAGTGGTTAACTAGACCACCGATGAACATCCACGTAAGTAGCAAATTTGTTTTTTCCTTTTGAAAAACCGGTGTACCAAATGTTTGCACCTTAAGAAATTAAAAAGTTTATGAGTAGAATATAGGGTAAAGGTTGGAATTTATCAAAATTGGCCTATGAATAAATAGGGCCAGTGCAAAATCCGAGTCTATATTCAAATATTTAATGAGAAAAAGATCTACTTATTATACTTGATACATTATTTTAAAAGAATACAAGATTTCATTTTCTATAAAAACAAACAAAAAAATATTTAGCCAGCAGTCATTCGTATGGTTTTCTTTTTCAAGACCACTAGTATGTTTATTTAATATTGAAGCGTTATAGTGAAAAGAAATATTTTTTCCGCATGGATATGATTATCCACGCGACTAATTTTCGTTGGTAATATTTGAGCATCAAGTTCACTTGGTTAACGGATGCTTCAACGAGAAGGTGACAGAGTTGCCGATCGGCCATCCAATATTGTCTTCACTTATTTCCTAACACCCCTTTAACGACGTTAGAGTCAGTAATCTTTTTAATACTATTAATAAAGGATACTTATTTAAAAAAGATAATTGGTTTAAGTTTTTTAAGGAGATCTTAATCCAACATTTACAGATAGAAAAAATATTTTTAAATAATCACTTATAAATATGATGAGTGAAAATGTATTTGGCAAAGATTGGTTGATGAGAGGAAGCCTCCCATCGTGTCGTCTTCGTTGTCGCTTCTTGTGAAAAGAAAAAATCTTCCTTCGAGTCCAATGAGGTCAAGCTCACGACAAAGGAAGTCCACAAGCAAGGCGGCAGCCTTAAAAATGATTCACGTGTGCAGGGTAAAAATAAATTCACCTGCTAGGCCAACTTAGGATACTATTCTCACACCTTCGATCGTCGAGCCTGAGGTTCGAGACGATGCATGTGTCGCTGAGCGCACCACCGGAACTAGGAACTTGGCTTTGCAGATGGGTTGTACGTGGCAGAATGACACTCCTTCGATACTTCATCAGTACAAGGAGTTGGCTCGTGGTAAAGGCTATATTGATGTACTGGGGCACTTATTTGTGGGGTTATTTTTAGGTTATGTACTAGATATCGTTTATCATCGTTCTGTTCTGGTATACGAGTATCTAGTATTTTTGGTGTTGTCCTTTGGTATAGTTGGTGTAAATATCTTTTGGCTGATTTTCTGAGAAGTAATACAAATCTATTATGTATTAATTAATTATGGATGCCATTTTTTCCATGTTCTCCATCCACCTCCTCCATGTTTGGAGGCACCTCTCTTCCACTTCACCACTTCTCCATAAAGCAAATTTAATGGGTTAGTGGGTTATTGAATGGTTAATGTATTAGCCTATAAATAGAACTTATGGCATTGCCATTTGATGTACATTCTTGATATCAATGAAAAAATCATATTTTCTTTCCTACACTTTTCTCTACACTTGTTACTATTACTTAGATCCGCTTAAGTTCATAACAAAATCTACTAATCCAAAAAAAGAGTAGTTGAAATTTTTTTTGTTGGGTTCGGCTTGAAGCAATCACCGTTTAATTATAACCTCTTGTAGGCCCAAATGAGACTTCTAGGTACCAGAAAGGTGAGCCCATTAATATTATCGTTCAATATGTGGGCTGTACTTAGCTAGCGTCCAAAGTCTTGCTGGTCCGATCCATGTCAAATAATTACATGGGCAAAAATACATTTTCCAAATTCTATTATTGCATCTTTCATATGAGAAATAACGTTTGTGCTACTAGGATATATATAAAAATATAAGTTTACTTAAGTATTACTAGCAAAAAACGCACGCGCGATGCGAGTGCTGTTTTATTTCAAAACTCGCAAAGAGTTTAGGGTTTTAGAGTTTGGAATTTCTGGTTTGGGGTTTGGGATTTTGGGGTTTAAGGTTTAGGTTTAGGTTTAGGTTTTGAGGTTTCGAGTTTAGAAATTCCTCATAAAAACAGGACAATTCGAGAAGTTTAAAAAAATGTTGTTATGATCGTCTAACCGTTCAGTTTGTAGAAAAGAACTTATGAAGTATCTTAACTAAAATTTGAACACCAATGCATACTCCAAAGTACTAATCCATATTGTGTCCAAAAATATAATTTTTTAATCAAAATTAATGACATTTTGACTAACACTGATTTATCCCTAAATCGTATTCAAAATCGAATACTCTCATTAATTAATTCTTTAAGTAAATCAACTCTTATTAATTAATTCGTATCTAAAGTAATAAGAATTATTAATTCTTATTACTTTAATTTAGGCTTTAAAATAGTAAAAAAATTTATGTCATCAAATTTTAAATTTTTAATGCGTTCCTAAAATTGAAAAATAACACCTCACAAATAAAAAGACAAATAATCATAGTTTTCAAAAAGGATCTAGAGATTGACATAGATTTTGGTCTGACCTTTGGGTCAACTATTTTGATCGACAATCAGACCGGATATTTTTAAATTATAAATGAATAATAAATATATGTCCACATTGAGAAATTAGCCCAAACTTACAGAAACCAAAATAATTTTTGTCCCAATAGAAAGTTCTAGTTTCCTAGATTAGGTAGTATTAAATTATTAATTTAATACTCCACGCGGGCCCCACTTCAACTTCAAAGGGAGCCACGTCCCTTCCACTGTCTCTTCAATTCTTCCTCCTCGCCAAAAAAAAAAGTGCTCCCTCTTTCCTCTTTCTATTTCTGGTCTTCTTCAAGCTCCAGGCCATGCGTTTCTCCATTAACAGCCTCCTTTTCTTCTCCTCCAGCCTCGTCTCCCTAACTTTTCCTTCCTTTTTCTCCTTGGATAATCCTCCATCCGCTCCTCAGATCTCCGACTTCTACCATCTTGGCGTCCCCAAGTGGAGGCCGTGAACCAGCCCTATCGGCATGGCAAAAAATATCTTTTTCGTCTGAACCAGAGTCGCTGGGGCTTCCTCGTCAACCGCATCAAGTCGGAAAAAATTGTCCAGGCATCCACAAAAACATCACCGTCCATGGCGGAGCCGAGCGGAGGACCAGGGAGAAGGCTTCCGTCGCCGGAAGGGACGGGGACGGGGACGGGGACGCTGCGGCTTGGAATAGGGAAGATGCAGCGAAGGAGGTGGGGCGACTACGAAGCGCGGTTCGCCGTCAACGCAAGGAGCTTAGGATCAGGATGCTAGATATGAAGGGCAATTTTGACATTTCCAGGCGGCAGACCAAAAAGGAAGGTTTACATTATTATAGTAAGATGTGGTTTGAGATATTTACTTAAGTATGTATCATGTGGTTTTACTTTTTTATTTTGGTGATGAAGATTTTCAAATTTTACACATTTTGTGACAAACTCTTAACCAGAGTTCTTTTTTTCTTGTTGTCATTTTTATGGTTATCCACGTCATATTTCTTTTATCCTAAGTGACATTAATGTGAAAAAGTTAAAAAAATTCTCCACTTAAGCCTCCATATTTTGCGTCATATTTATTTTTGTTTTGGTTGATTTGGGAGAATAGGAATTTCAAAGGAGAAAATTTTTAACTTTTCGACGTCAATGTCCTAGAGAAAGTCATGACATGTCGCTAACATAGATAACCATGGAAATGTCAACTGAAAAATAACTAACACTTTTTAAGATTTGTCACAAAAAATATCAAATTAAAAAAATTTTGCCACCAAAATAAAAAACTGGAACCACACGGTACATTTTTAATTCAATTAATTTAATTCAAATCCGGTAAGATAAAAAAATCATAAATGCATCCCCCGCTCCAGTTTTAGCCACCAAAATTTTCGCCACCAAAATCAAAAATCATGAATAATGAAACTTTATTTTCTCCATAGATTATGCAAGGGAGGGGAGCTTTTGGACAGGATTTTAGCCAGGTAAGAGTAATACTCTCATAAGGGATGTGTTGTGTTAAGATAATCACATTACTAGTTGCAAGTATATTGAGCTTGTTTGTAAGTGTTGAAAACTCACTAACTCATGTTCTTAAGGTTTTGGGTATTTGGTTGGATATGGAGATTCTAACATGGTATCTTGTAGCCCATTGTTGGTCGCACACCCCGTGCAAATTTTTGATTGATGGACTTTGTTTGAGGGGCCGTGTTAAAATTACCACATTGCTAATTGCAGGTGTAGTGGGCTTTGTTTACATGCTGAAAATCCACCCTACATTATATCTTCCTAGATACTCAGATTACCATAACTACAATGATCATTTTGAGTTTGTTTAAGGCAAGAATACTTTTGGTTCACTTGTAGAGGTAGTAAGTAAGTAAATGGTAGTAATATAATGTTCTTTACTACAGCAGAGAAAAGTACATAGAGGAAGATGCAAGAGCTACTATGGTGCAAATTTTGTCAGTGGTTGCACTTTGTCAGGTGTTGTTCATCGTGATTTAAAGCTTAGCGGACACTAGGATTGCTTATTGATTTTATTTCCTCATTGAACAGAATTTTCTTGTCACTTCTGGAAGTGAAGATGCTGATATGAAGCCTATAGATTTTGTTCTTTCTGACTTTATCCGCCCAGGTTGGAAGTAGTGAACTTCCAAGTTTTCTCGGTCAGCATGATTCCGAGTTTTTTTCTAGCCTCTGCCTTGACTGTTACAATAGATGTTTGTATTTGTAGTGTATCATTTCAGTTCAGTTAATGACGGATGTTTGTAATCACCGTCTACAAAGTCTGAACTTCTTATATAAGTTACAAACTTATTTTATGCTTTAAATTGTGGCAATTATGACTCTGAATTCATAGAGTTACCATAATTTGCAACCCAGATTCATGATTATGCAAAATTAGGTATCGTAATTAGAAAATACCATGAAAGCATGACAGATTTTTTCAATCTTGTTTTCATTCTTCCATTTTCTAACCTAGCACAATTTTGCTAGATCTGGTGGAATTTGCAGTTTAGACCTTTTTTTTCTTTTAACCTCATTTACAAGTATCTATATCCATTTTCTTCCGTGCAATGATTGCAGATGAAAGACTGAACAATATTGTTGGAAATCCATACTATGTTGCCCCTGAGGTCCTCCATAGATTCTGGAAGCTGACATGCGGAGCATTGGTGTAATTACCTATATCTTGTTATGTGGGAGCCAAACTTTTTGGGCAAGGACCGAGTCTAGTATTTTTCGAGCTGTGTTGAGATCTGATCCCAACTTTAAAGATTTGCCCTGGCCCTTCATTATTCCAGAGGCCAAGGACTTTGTGAAGAGACTCTTGAATAAAGATTATAGGAAAAAAATGATGGGTGTCCAAGTTCAAAGTAAGTCATTTTCTTTATGCTTTTTCAGTAATTGATGATGCATATTGTGGAATCTGCAGTTTCTCTTGCTTGGTTATAGCATTTTCGTTTTTGACGAGGACGCCAATGTTTGAGGTGTTTGATTCAGAAGATAATATCCTTTCCTCATCTTACATGATGAGAGTCACCCTCAGTCCTACAGACCACTCATAAATGAAGAAAAGATGCTAATGCCACATAAAAAATTTACTATACTGAATAATTTGCAAGCTACCGAGTGCAGCAGCGATGAGTGATGATGTATTCTCACCATGTTGCTTGATTTCCTGGCTGATGTAATTCTTATAACTGCAGATCACCCTTGGTTGCGTAGAGATGATCGTCTGATACCGCTGGACATATTCATTTATAAGCTAGTTAAATCATACCTAAATGCTTCACCTTTTAAATTTGCAGCGTTGATAGCATGCTTCACCTGCCCCATTTTTCTTTAGAAAATTATTATTTTTTGGAAAAATTATTATGTAGTTTCTGAGATTTGTTTAAATATACTAAAAAGTTCTTCATGTTCACAAAATACACGTTGATATTTCTCTAGTTTGTTTTTATTATACTTTCGAATCCCTAAATAAATTTTTTGGTCATTAAAATGACAAAAATACATTTACAACAAAAAAAATAAAATAACATGCTGAGATCATCTCTTCTACCCATATCTATCATCTTCTTCATCTATTCATCATCGGCTTCCGAACACAATCGAATCTCCAAATTCTCAAAATCGAAACGAATCAAAATGGCAGACGATGGAGATGCAACGTGGATCTCGGAGATTTATCTAAAATGGCATACAAATCAAAATGGCAAACGAATCAAAATTCTCAAAAGACAATCGGAGTGGATCTTGAAGTAGTCACCATGGCCGAGAGAGATCCAACGGCTCCGCTTCTAGACGAGGCACCGCTCCCTGATGGCCTCGAGGTCGTCGTCGTCGTCAAGGCGGTCCAGCGCCGCGATCTCGCCGTGTTCGGGAAGGGAGAGCCAGAGGGAGAAGAGCTCCTGGGTGGCGTGACCTCGGAGCGAATCCAGGAACCCACATCATGAAGGTTCCTAGCTGAAAGGGGGGATGTCAATGGTGGAGACAGTGCAGGAGAGGAAGGGACGCGGGGTCCGAGGCTCGTTGAAGGCGTACCAGCGATCGATCGCAGCCAATCCGGGCTATGGAGCTTCTGGAGGGCACGAGTGGGTCCACGACGGCATCGTCGACGACTTTCTTTGCGAAGAAGGCCGGAAAAGGGAGGGAGCTCGACGGCGGGGAGGTTATGAAGCGGCGCCATCTCCGGTAAGGCCTCTCCCCTCATTAGGATCCTAATCTGGCTGTTGTTGTTGTTGTAGCTCCTACCGGCAGCGCGAGACGGAGGGGGTGTTCGGGCTCCGTTTACGGCGGGGTTTCGATTTTAGGCTCGTCTTCTCTGGTACTCGCTGCCGCCGACGCTGGTGATGGAATGGCTGAAGTGGAGCTCAAGAAGCTGCCACCGAGGCCATCGACTGGGTCGACCGGAGGGGGTCATCGAGGACGTGTTCCTGGTCGAGGCGGAGTCCTCCAGGATCCCTTTCAATCTATATTGAACAAGTCCGAGCTCGTCGATGATTTTTTTTTTTTTTGCGTTTGGCTGATTGGATATTTATTGAGAGGAAGAAGAAGGGATGATGACATCAACGATTTTTTATTTTTTGTTCTAGGAGTATTTTGATCATTTCATTGACAAAAATGAAAAAAAAGCTGTTAACGTGCGCCAGGGACCCGAAAGTATAATAAAAGCAAACTAAATGGACTTTGAAATGTATTTTGTGAACATGAGGGACTTTTGAGTATATTTGAGCAAATCCGAAGGATTTGAAAGTAATTTTCCTTTTTTTTCTTATGCTTATATTTACTAGCTTAATTTGTTGTATTTTTTTTTCTTTCTTTTACAAGTGTCCTCCAATGGTTCGTTAATTAGGCAACCTTTCAGGTTTTTTCACTTTTGTTGATTTAATTTATCAAATTGTAGACATAGTTTGATGGTGCTGGCTGGCGTACCCAGAATGTGGGGTTGTTTACAGAGGAGATAATAACTACATGTTACCTAGGTGTTTGTTGAACATGTTTCATATTATCTTGACACCTAATAAGGGCCCAAATGTCCAATTAATTAATCTGGAGATGCTTTCAACTTCTTGTCTTTTAACTGGTTAGCTATTTCTTCAAAGTTGTTTTCTTGTTGATGTTTCTAATTACCTTCACTCTCTTGATTTGCTTCTGCATAATTTCTAGGCTCTTTCGAAAGCTTTGACGGAGGATGAACTTGTGTATCTTAGAGCTCAATTCAGCCTGTTGGAACCAAAGAGGAATGGAAGTATCTCACTCGACAATTTCAGAATGGTCATAACTTGCTTCTTTTTATTTCATTAGTTATACAACAACAGGATTGGTGACTAATGCAACTGATGCAACGAGGAAAGCCAGAATTCCTGACATTCTGAATTCGGTACTACATCTTTTAATATTTTGGTTACATTATCTTGTGATAGACTTGTTACGGTATTTAATCAAGTTGGCTTTTGATTCTTCTTAATTCTTGCTTATTTTGTGATAGTTAAATCTGTGGAGAAACTTTGAGGTTAAAAATCTTCACACCACCCGAAGACATTTCCACATAGTGTTCCTAGAGGTTCATAAACCAGTAGTTACATGAAGTGCCTATGCATAAATAATCGTCTTTACCTTGTGGCTGTGAATTAATCGCTTCAAATATTTCATAGCTTATGTTATCTCATTTTCATCATACCATGAGCTAATTGTTTTCTTCATTGTTCGCTATTTAAACTGCAAAATTTGTTTTTCTTGCAGATGGAATCACTTGCTTATAGGAGGATGTACTTCGAAGAATTTTGTACAGCTGCTATCAGCCCACACCAGTTAGAGGCCCTTCAAGGGCGGGAACGAATCGCCTCCGACGCTTTCGAGCATTTTGAGCGCGAAGGTAACCAAGTCATTTCAGTTGAACGTTGGCCCTTCAGCATATTCATTCATCAGAGATTGGATCACAACCTCCGATGGAAAGCTCAGTTTACTTGGATATACAAAAATTTTGCATGGAGTGACGTTGCGGAGTTCAAATACAAGACACCATTAGTTTTTCAATGTTCGACATACATAGGTTTCTCCTCCTTTTCTTTAACCGGATCTCCCGGTTACAGATTTAAAAGCAATTAGGAGTTTAAGTTGGACTTTTATTTGAGAGTAAAACCTTTCCTTTCCTCGTTTGGTTCCATTCCGAGGAATGTATCACTCAAAAGCAAACGAAATAGCAGTTGCACCACCAAGTGGCTTGCCACTTTTCTTCTTCTATCTGTGGTACATAAACGTCAGACGTCTAACTAAAGTCAAAGTCACACCACCCACGCACTATCTACGTGCATCTATTCCCTCGGCAGTAACATAAGCTAACTCGTGTTTTTTTTGTATCGGGTGATAATATTTGAATTATCTATTTTTCGATAGAAACTTTGAGAGAAAAAACTAATCATTTATGTTCCACCATAAAATTAACAATTGATAAAAGTTATTTTTTATTTTTGTTCGAAAATATTCGTCAAGCCAAAATATTATTTGATTGTCAACGACGGAAATTACTTTCAAATACCACTTGGCCAATTCAATAGCCAGCTGCAAAAGAAAACCGAACATGCATGAATCTCTCAGTTACGTGTGCGGCCTTTAATTTCTTGTAGCAGGTCGCTTTTCTATAATTGTATTAACGTATAATGATTTATGAGAGCAACTTTCTGACTATATCTATCTTTTTGTTCTTGGGAATTATTTTCAACTAATATATCACAATCCCACTACTTGCAAGCTAAAAGTATCCTCTCTGTAGGTTTTTAAATGGAGAGAACAAAACTCATCTCATTAAGCGAACCTCAAAACATATATACAGTTTCTGTCCTAAACTTAATACACGTACAGTAGTTGACACTACTAAGGAAACTTCTAAACTTGTACAACAGAATAGAAAAATACAAGACTAGCACACGTGAAATACACGGCAAGCCCAAAGCCCAATACTCCCCCTCAAGTTGGAGCATACATATCACGAATGTCCAACTTGTGAAGTAGAAAATTAAAATGACGCTTACCCAAAGCCTTGGTAAGGATGTCAGCAAGCTGAAGGTGAGTTGGGACATGATGGAGAATAAGACGCCCACTCTGAACAACGTCACGTACAAAATGACAGTCAACTTCAATGTGTTTGGTGCGCTCATGGAACACCGGATTGGTAGCAATGTGAATGGCAGATTGACTGTCGCAAAAGAGATGCATAGGATGAGGATGAGAGACGCCAAGATCATGTAAGATCATGGTCAACCATTGAAGTTCGCATTTCGTAGCGGCCATAGACCGATATTCAGCTTCAGCAGAAGAGCAACTAACTGTCAGTTGCTTCTTTGTTTTCCAAGAGACAGGAGATAAACCAAGTTGAATGAAATAGCCTGTCAATGATCAGCGCGTGAGGGGACAACTGGCCCAGTCCGAGTCACAAAATCCATAGAGCTGGAGATCACTGTCGGAACGTAAAAATATCCCTTGTCCTGGCCGAACTTTTAAATAATTAACCACACGCAAGGCAGCAAACCAGTGCTCTTGTCGAGGGCACAGCATGAACTGGGATAAAATATGAACACAATAACTCAGTTCAGGTCGGGTGATAAGTATGTATATTAACCTCCCAACCAAGCGTCGATAGGGCTCGCCATCTTCAAGCTCGCCACCACTAGTAAGAGCTAACCCATGATTGGGTTCAATAGGAAAAGCGGCAGACTTAGCACCAAGAAGACCACACTCACTCACAATGTCCAGCGCATATTTGCACTGAGAGACAAAGATTCCATCAGGACAACGAGCAATACTCAGCCCCAGAAAGTATTTCAGAACACCAAGATCCTTCATATAAAAATGACGTGGCAAGTTTGGCAAACTAATTCCTAAGAGCTTGACGCAGGCCATACAAAGACTTGCGAAGATGACATACTTTATCAGTACCAGCATTAGAGAAACCTGGAGGCATCTTCATATACACCTCCTCCTCCAAGTCACCGTGGAGAAAGGCATTGTGAACATCCATCTGATGAAGGTGCCAAGAGCGAGCTGCTGCCACCGCCAAGAAAACCCGAACACTAACCATCTTAGGAATGGGGGCAAATGTCTCATTATAATCGAGACCCTCCTTCTGTCGATCACCACGCACAATAAGACGGGCTTTATAGCATTTCACCGATCCATCAGAATGGTATTTGATGCGATACACCCACTTACAATCGATCGTTGTTTTGTCAGGTGATAATGTTTCCAACGTCCATGTCCCATTCCGTTCGAGATCATCAATTTCATTTTTTGTGGCAGCTTGCCAACGAGGATCTTTAACAGCTTCTCCAAAGTGAGCTGGTTCATAGGGATGGCAATGGGTAAGGTAGGGTAGGGTAGGGTAGGGTATTGATAGAACCCTACCCATACCCTAGTTTTTTTGGATGGACCAATACCCTACCCTCGACCCTACAAATTTTTTATTGTTAGATTCATACCCTACCCTCCTGGAGACCCAGGGTCTGCAGGGTCTGCAGGGTCCGACCCTTTAACGTTCTGCATTTTGATAATTTTTAAATAAATTCAAGACATCTACTATGTTACACATCAACATTCAATAGAAAATTGATGAAACATCAAATTTTACAATTTAATTTCAATAGTCCAAGGTTTTTTTAAGAGTTTGAAATACATAAACAATTCAACAAAAGAAAAATATAGCATGTCAGCTTCTAGTGATCCATCATTCACGACATCTTCTAAGTTAGTTGCGGAATAACATAATAAATATGTTAAAGTTAACCGTAAAGTATATTATATATATTATCAATATGATCTAACAAGGGTCTAACTAGAGTCTAATTAGAGTAGTGTCTAAAATAAGGTAAAAATGTAAGGGTAGGGTCCGACGCACAGGGTCTAGCTATGGATTCATACCCTACCCTAGACCCTACCTCTAAACATGGACCCATACCCATACCCATACCCTACCCTAGACCCAGTCAAAGTCAACATACCCTAGACCCGTAGGGTAAGGGTAGGGTCCGACCCTCAGGGTATGAGTACTTCTGCCATCCCTACTGGTTCATGCCCATGAGAGATAGCTGCTACAAACTGCCTATGACACAGAGTAAAGTTAGCACTAGTAACATAATGTGCAATAGGATAGGCCATATCTGAGGACAAGGATCGGTGCGAGGAAGCAGTGGGGGTTTTGTGAGGGCAGCATGCAGTGTGTATCAAGATGTGATTCATAACAAAGTCATAGAATTTGGCAGGAGCAACCCGTGCATGCTGACCTCGCCCAAGAGGGCATGCCTCAGTAACAATGACAACTTCAGTGGTCTGTCCTCTAGGTACGATACTCGGCTCAGGAATTGTTGGATTGGGCGAGTTGTTAGGAACAACAACGAGTTGGCCTTCAGGTTCGATTGGTGTTGCATTGCCAGCAACGTCGACAGCGGGGCCATCAACAGGGCTACTCCCCCTGTCAGTGGAACACTCAACATCAATAGGCACATCAGCCACTGGAAGTGGTTTCACCAGCGGAATGGGAGGAACATGAGGGGTAGAGCTCTCAATGAATGGGAAAACATCCTCAAAGAAAATGATATCCCGAAAAATAAAAGTGTCACCACTCTCAAGATCATACACATGCCACCCTTTTTGTCCAAAGGGATAGCCAAGAAATATGCAGCGTCTGCTGCGAGCACTGAACTTGTCTTTAACTCGAGGCCGATGGTGAACATAGCAGAGGCAACCAAAAGTGCGCAGACTAGAATATGATGGTGCCTTGCCAAAAAGGACTTCATAGGGACTTTTACCCTTGAGCAAGGGCGTCGGAGTGCGGTTGATCAAATATCCTGCAGTAAGAATGCATTCACCCTAGAATTGAAGTGGTAAGTTTGCCTGAAAACGAAGAGCCCGTCCAACATTCAAGATATGGCGATGTTTTCTTTCAACACGCCCATTTTGTTGGGCAGTATCGACACAAGAAGTTTGTTGCAGGGTGCCTTGTGTACGAAGAAAAGGACAAAGACTGATAAATTCTAGTCCATTATTGCTTCGAAGAACCTTAATTCATCGGTTAAACTGAGTCCGCACCATAGTGCAAAAATTTGCAAAAAGGGTGCCAACTTCGCTCTTTTCTGCCAACAAATAAATCCAGACAGCCCTAGAACAGTCATCGACGATGGTAAAAACATATCTGGCACCACAGGAAGAAGCTATCCGATATAGATCCCACAGATCACAATGAATCAAATCAAAGGGTTCAGCAGCTTTATTAATACTCAAATCAAAACTGGTCCGAGTTTGTTTAGCCCGAAAATAAACATCACATGGAGTTTCCAATAAATGACTAGTATTCTTGTTGACAGAAGGTAACATAACTATAATCTTGTGTGAGGGCTGTCCCATACGCTGATGCCACAGTGCAGCAGAATCCTTGACAACTGCCTTGACCACACTAACTGAGGCCACTGCACGCAGAACATAAACCCCCGCCTGCTGTTCACCCATACCAATCCATCCAACCAGCATGGCATTTACAGCACACCAATCATCGTAGTCTGGGTCTTTCTCGTCTGGTTGCTTCACGCGACCGTCGATGAAGCCGAGTTTCTTCTTGGCTTTCAAGGTATTGTGTATTGCCTTCATCCATTCGTCGTAGTTGTCGCCCTTCAAAACCACAGGTGTAATAATCACACCAGGGTTATCTGCGGACGTAATAAAGTACGGTGAACTGGGGTCCATCATCGCTGGCTTTCGTGCCATGGATCCTTCACTTGCCTTGTTTCCGTTAGCCATGTTTGTAGGTTTCCGTAGGTCTGGTTTTTTGTGTGTGTGTGTGTGTGTGTGTTTATTCTCTCTATGGCTCTGATACCATGTAGGTTTTTAAATGGAGAGAACAAAACTCATCTCATTAAGCGAACCTCAAAGCATATATACAGTTCCTGTCCTAAACCTAATACACGTACAGTAGTTGACACTACTAAGGAAGCTCATAAACTTGTACAACATAATAGGAAAATACAAGGCTAGCACACGTGAAGTACACGGCAAGCCCAAAGTCCAATACTCTCTATCGATTTAACGAATGGCCAACGGGTACCGATCATGGCTAAACCTCATTTTTTTAGAATTAACGTTACTTGAAAAATTCTTATACAAAAGAGCATTAAGTTTAATAAGTCAATTGAATACACATAATCATGATATTGACATCGTCAAAATCCAATCTAATTCGTTATTTCATTGGCTGATAAGTTATACCTCATCCTCGTGCCTGCCGATATCAATCCCGAGCAAGTTGAACACTTTTGTTGTTGTTGTCAAAAGCAATGGACTCAGCGCATTTTTTTTTGGATAGGCACAATTTTATATAATTCTAATATAATTGCAAATTGTAAGGATATGAACTATATAAATGGCCAGTTCAAAAATTGACTAATTTCCAACATATATGACTGATTATGGTCTATTTGCCAAATTTTGTTGCTTGACTTTTCATCCCATAAACAAAATAATTTCTTCATAGTGTTCCTTGTTTCCATTTTTGCTTTCACCTTGAGTGTTGGTTTTTTTGGACCGGACACTACTTCTCCGTAATTAGGTATCCATTTTTTACACTACTTTGATTTTTTTGGTCAGTCCATATTCTGGAGTTTTTACGAGATTGTTTGTTAAAATTTTGATGGTTCATGTACAAAATCAAATCTTGATAGCCTAAATCTGAAATCGAATTTGACCACTTAAATTACTCATGTATGTGTAAAAAGATAGTACGAGTAAGAAGATTTCCGTTCATCGTTCACCTTGCACTCGGGCGTTATCAGATTAGCAAAAGGAAAAAAGCAAGGGGTTTATTAAATTATTACTTGGAAAATTGCCCCTTTTCGATGTCATATACCCCTTATCCTTCGAGTGAATCTGCATTTAACAAAACTAAAACTTTGGAACCGTTATTTGGGGTCTGGATTGGGCACGGAATGCTCAGATTCCGAACCGTTCGGAATGAAGACACGCGGGGACTTTTTTGCAAACGCGCTAAAATTTCGGGACCAAAATGAAAAAAGCCACGCACAAACGCAGGCCGGATACAAATGCCATTATCACGTGACTGCGCATGCCAGTATCACATAACTGTGCGTGCCACTATCACATAACTGCGCATGCCAGTGTGACCTTTTTGCAAAAATGCTAAAATATGGGGGACCAAAATGAAAAAAACCACGCGCGCCATTATCATCAACGGGACTTGCCACTGTCACAAAATACACATGCCATTATCACATAACTACGCTTGCCATTATCACATAACTGCACTTGCCATTATCACATAACTGCACTTGCCACTGCGGTCCCTCTTCACTCCAAACCGTACGGAATCGATTCCTTCACTCCGTGCTCAATCCAGACCCCCGTTATTTGGTCTCAATATGCAAATGTAATTAGTACATTGGCAAATTAAAAAATATGCAATTGATGGATTATATATTTCATTGAAGCAACTAATTTCATCATTATCAGTAGTCATACCAACAATAGAAACTAGCCGTATACTGATAGTTAAGCTAGCAAGTGGCTTCAAATGAATATTTATTTTCGCCATACAGTCATTATCATGATATAATGTGATAATATCTTTCTTAGCTAAAGAACATTTAACCTAATAATATTAGATATAAAATAACGTTGACCAAGATTAAGTTCAAACTCTTACCTTTCCCTCTCAATAAATAGTACAGTAAAATATCTGTAAAGTGATCCTCTCTAAAGTGATAATTCCTCTAAATTGATAAAAAGTCCCGGTCCCGAATTGGGACCAGTGTTAAAATTTAATAACCCCTCTATCGTAATAACTAATACTTTTTCATAAAATCTTAGTGCTAAATCTCGGTCCCAATTTTCGCATAAATTGATATTTTTGAATAAATACATATATTTTTATATATTTTACAAATTTGAAAAATATTGTAAGACATTAGTTTGTGCTAAACTTACTTATTTAATAAATTTTACATCATCATTCATCTTCTCAATCATTTTAGAATGGTTCTTGTGATTATCGTCTTGTTATAAGAAAATATCTCAATCGAGTATATCATTTGAATAACTCTATAAGTCTAAATTTTAGATAATTTGTATATAGACTAAGCCATTTTTAGTATTTACATATATTTATTATTCAAAAACTCAATTTTAATATTTTTGGAGCAAAGAAACCATAAACCTCTCTTATCTAATAACCTCTCTAAAGTGATATTTTTTTTCGGTCCCGATAATATCATTTTAGAGAGGTTTTACTGTATTCAAGATAAATTTCGAGCATATAACATCAATTCCAAAGAAGTGCCTCCCTACTTATTGGCCGACTAATCGTAATTTGAATCGGATATAAATTTTGAAATATGGTATCTGACAAATTCTCTCGACAATTATTGCACAACTATTTGATACTACTATATTTCAAGATTTTTTTTTCACACTATGATTTCATTTGTCAAAATTTGAGCCATTCATCTCCTTGAAATTGAACACGCTTTATGCCGCTAGGCTAAATTCTCTTTAGCTATATTTCCAAGAATTTGAACTTGAAACCTCTTAGATATTGATTAGGTACTTGTTGATATCGAAGATATATATGTTGAACTAAAAAAATTAATCAATTTTAAAACATTTACAAAGAAAATTTCGAATTGGCCTCAGTTCAAAAAAATTAAATTCCATTTGGTAACAATTAAAGCTATTTAATTCACACCATCAATGGCACATCTCGAAGTCCTCTAAACCTTTCTTGAGGCAACACAAATAGAGCCAAAGCTGCCAAGTGGAGCACTTTCTCCTCTCTCTCGTTCCTTGACCAGAGAGTTAGTAAATGCAATCTTTAAAGGGTTCTTAGATATTGGAACAGATTTATGTTTGCAGCTCAGTCAACTTCAGCGAAGAAAAAGGAGAAAGAATTGTTCAACTTCTAGCGGTTTAAAACGCAACTGCGACACCTACCATCTTAAATTTTTGTTTGATTTTTAAAAATTTTATTTAACTCAAATTTTAATTAATTAGTTATAGTATACGAATACTGGTATCTGTTACATTCTTTTCCGGCAAAAGTGTCAATCTGCAGAGACTAGATCCCCGCAGAAACTGGATTGAATGAAAACTAAATAAAACTTGTCCCCAGGTGGGGATTACACATACAAATCAATATTACTTCACATGCAAACCAATATCTATTGTGACTACACATGCAAACTAATATCCTTTTAGTCTTCATAGGTGGGCACCAAATCTGCCCCCGATCAATATACTCACCCTTATATATAAGCAAAAAAAATATTAATTACCATTATATTAGGCAACTATAGGTGGCTATGGCTAAGGCTAACCTAGTTTAATTATTTTCCAAAATTTTCAGCTACCCACTTTATGTGATTGTATTTAGTGTGCGTTTTAACTGATGTGGTCCATGAAGCAGCCATAGATAACAACAACGTTTTGCTTGTTGGTATTGCGATCTCTACTTTTTTTGTGGTCGAAAATTGCGACCTCAAATTTCCGCGATTCTCTTCCATGCAAATCTTAATATTGATCTTAAGAAATAGAAGTAAAATTGTAACTTTATCTATTTAATTATTTGTATCTCAAGTTATTCAATTGTCGATTACGATTCAAAAAGACTAGTTTCTATTTAGCGTGCTGCTGCAATAAAAGTTCAGAAATCATTCTCAAATAAAAAACTAGTTTCTTTATTGTTTTATGTTCATTTAAAAAAGATAAAGTTTCAGTTTTTGCACTCCTAAAACAGTGGTAGGTTTTAGAATAACAATAATAATACCCGGTCTCCTTTACCCCAAAAGGCGCAGTAGCCAATTCCTATCGGTGACTCCAGCAGCAGCAACACTAATCTAATTCCCACCGACGACACAAAAGAATCAAACAACCAACCAAGAGAGAATAGGAAGCCAAAAATAGAATAATCATAGGAAAATTTGAAAACCCAACAAGAATTTGATGGTGCGTTATTGTAAGAGTTCGAATTCTTAAGAATATAGTAATTTTTTTAGATATTTGTTAGTTCTCTCATTGGAATCCGAATCTCAAGTGTAAACAAAAGAAAGTGAATAGATAGACCAATTATTCTCTTTTTTTCCAATACGTTTACCAAGAATATATTGAAAAACAAAATGATTACAACTGCAAGTAAATCTTTATCATCATCATCAACACCAACTACTACACCCTCTCTAAAAACAAAAAAAACATAAACAAGAAAACCCTAAAGAGGGCTCGGGATTTACAGATCCGCGAATCCAAACCCTAAACACTATGCCCTAAAGCAGAGATAGTGATGAGAGTTGTTATGGTGGTGGTGGCTATGAAGATGTCTCTCCCTCTCGCCATCGATCCTACCCTGCACGAACCTGAATTGCTCAACGTAGCAAGGGATCGTGATGGTTCCCTTCTGGTCGAACCCGTATTCCTCCTCGGCCTCCTTCAACAACTGAATGAAGAGCGGGTGATTGAAATACATCACAGGCACGACGAACCTCTGTTGCTCCTCCCCTTGGCCACCGACCTTGATCGCTAGGTACCCTTTTGGCACGTCTTTGATCACCTGCCTGTTGTTTCCGCCACTTCCCATCTTTTTAAGTACCTGTTGAGAGAGAGAGAGAGAGAGAGAGAGAGAGAGCAAAGAAGAGGGAGGAGAGAGAAAGGAAACCCTAGAGAGTGCAAGAGAATGGCCAGGGGTCGGCGGCTATGGCTTGCTTGAAGAGGGCAAGGGAGGAGTATCCCAGAGATCTTGGCAAGTTGGTCATGATTGTTAATGGACAAGGAGGAGGAGGAAAAATTAGAGCGAGATACGGAATATATATATATAGAGGGAGGGGAGCGTAGTTTGAGGAACCTAGAAAAAATAGGGAGGGTATTAAATATTGAGAAAGTATTAAATAACGTGCGCGATGACTGGGGAGACTCGTTAATTAATAATGGATTTTTGTTCTGGGTCTTTTATTTTTGGACGTTGGATCAAACGTACTGGGCCTCAGGCGTTAAATACTTCTCCATATTTTGTTGTATGGCAATAAGTTATTATAATTGTTAGTAATGGGTGGGATTGATGTATGTTGAGAATCTCACACTCTTGTAAGAGTAGATATTTGCGATAATTTATAAGTGTAGAAAATTTACATATTTATTGTCTTATAATTTTGTGTAGGATACAGAGTTTCTAATATGATATAAAAACAGGTTAATTCTATGCACATTCTTATGTTCGTACATTCTTATTTTTCGCACGTTGATGAAGTCAAAGTCCATGTAATTTTCGGCCGAATAGATCTCATTCGAGAAAGTGATTTGAAAATCTCATATTGTTTGGTACAATAGTGGAGACTTATTTATAAGTGTGAAAAATTTATCTAGGTAGAATATGAAAATTATAATAATATATTTATACATTTCATGTTGGTCATTCTCTTGTTAATATTTTAATCATCGATTTTTAATAAAATTTTGGAACCTTGTGTGATACATTGCACATTGTGACTTCGTTAGTAGTATTTTGTGAGTGATTGATTGAGTGGCAAGGACGTAAATAAAGGGTGCGACAATTGGAAAGCCACGTGGACGGTGTGTGGAGAATACCGGTGACACGTGGATGGTGGTGGAGCAGTGAATCATCATCTCCAACCGACATAGAGGTGTCATTTACAAGTAGGAATTTCGGGTGAAGGACAGCCAATGAAATGCTTCGGACATGTCCATGTAGACATCAAATTTAGCTTCCCTTTTGTGTCGTGTCGTTTTGTTTTCGGAAAACTGCCTTTGGGTGTCGTTTCGATCACGGATTTCGTAATGTCCCGAAGGGACAACCATAGTACTTCAGTACTATTTTGTGTCGTTCGTTGCTCTGTCTATTTTAATTTGGTTAGTTCTAAAGGGGTAGGTGTCGCAGAGAAATAAAAAATTATTGGTTTATTGCTCCTTGAGTGATTAGTTTTGTGTATATCCATTATTTTTATGTGTATATGGGTCCCGCTTATTGAATTCAACAGAATCCGGGTACAAAGGGAGATTGGTTAATTCTCATGAGTTTCGGATTAGAATTCTAGGAATACAACAACGCCGGTTGAACCTTATAACCAATCAAAATATGCATATGTGCAGTTATGACCATTGTATTGACCATCCAACATTAAAATCAAACTAGTTATGATTGTCAAAAGCATGAGATGACATAATAAATACTAAAACACGAGTGGTACGATGGATAAACACAATCTCCGACATGGGGTGGCAGGAGTTAGTTTTGTATATGAATTCCTTTAGGAGATAAATAGGTGTAACAAGGGTTGTTATCTAAGGGGGATTTTGTATTTAGCTAGGTGTGGAATATGTTCTACCGATCTTAACGTCAATATATGATCTTTTTCGGTACTAATAGGGTATCGACGAGGGTGGCATTTGTAAATATTAATATTATTATTAATAACCAAAAGAGTGTAAAATACACATAAATATCATGATTTTTTTAAAATGCCTACTTAAAGGTAGTAGTTATGAAAAATATCGCAAGTCTCATAACTTAATGAAAAAAACTAAATTATGAAAATTATATCAAATCTTCAATATTGTTGATTTTTTTAACAAATGTTCAATATTGTTGATGTCCCTCTCATTTAGCTTTAGCAATAGCACCAAGATAATGGGGCCAACAAATCTTAATTGCTAGATCTGGTTACGCAAGATTTCATTTTCTACATAAAAGCAAAGGCGCGTGTGTGGAGGGCTGTAGCACCATCTTGCCCACAAAAAATCAGAATAGTATCTTCTCGGAAATTGGCATATAATTGATGGGGTAATTTAACAGTTTAATCTCCACTATGAATAAAACCGAGTTAAACCTCGGTATAAAAAAAAATTTCGTACATTAAGGTCCGACTTAACTCAAGTCTAAATTAGTATGTAACTTAAAAAGGAGAGGTGGCAACATCTTGTTCATACTTCATAAACTATATATGGCGAAAGATTCCTACCAAAAAAAAACAATGGCCATACAATAGAAAGGACGTACGATGGAAAAAGACCTGCACTCGCTCCAAATATTTATCTTCTAAATATCAAGTGGGTTACGTGCTCTCTTTGTCATGGGACCTTTTATATTACATACTCCAAATTATCTCCCAAGTTTTGAGCAAACAATTGCTATTTCTAGGAATAAAAGGTAAGAAGTATCCGAATTGGAATTTTTCCAAGTATATATGTACTTTATCGGTACATCTGATCCTTGGATACGGTACTAATTTGAAATGTGAATTCCGAATCTTGGAAAACAAGTTCCTTTATTGAGTGTCCAAACAAGTTTTTTTAGTGTCCAAAAAGTGGAATGGGTAGTCGTCGAATAAGTTGCATCCACCAACTGCTGTGCCACAGCTTTATACTTTTCTATTAGTTATTTTGCCTTAATCAAGTTTTGATTTTGAGCTGTTGCAAATATAATAGCATTAAATATTTATCAAAAAAAATTTACTATTTTTTAAGTTCTTTTAGAGATCGAATCTGGATTATTCAGCTGGTGAGTGTAGCAAATGGTATGAAAATTATTTTTCTAGATTAGATATTATTTGAAATTATCTAATCTGGCAGACATGGATGGTGGGAAGGAATTATTAAAGATGAAAGATGCAAAGTCAAGGTGGGGAAAAAACCACCACCCAAAGTGGGGGAGTGAGATGGCTTTTCCGTTGGGAAATCAAAAAAAGGGGGCGCGGAAAGGAGATTTTGACTTATTATTCCCTTCTTCTTTTTAAAATCACCAAACAAATTTATATTATCAAATTGGAAAGTATGTGTAAAAGAGAGTTAAGTTGGGTGGAAAGTATGTGTAAAAGAGAGATAAATTGGGTGAAACAGCCAATTAGATAATCCTTGACCTCGACATCATCACGATCTAAAATTTGTATGGACTCTCGATGGGTGGGATGGCAATAAGTATGATCCGGACAAGATTTGTATAACTGAAACTCTTACCCTATTTTAGAATGGACTCAGATCTTCACCTATTGTATTCTTACATTGGCCAAGAGCTTTTTCAAAAAAATTTGGTTAAGTTTAAAAACAAAAAATTTAGAGATCCACAATAACCTATTCCTTAAAAAAGATTGGGCCCAGAATAGTTCTTCTATTAATTTCTGAAACACGGTAAGACGTGATCCGTAGTTCTCAGTTCTGAAAAGTGGCCCGTTAGGACCGTCTTCAAAGTGGGCCAGAGATTAGCTTCTTTTCTCGGTGGGCAGAGAGTTGGGCTGGCTACTTGGAAAACGAAGAAGAGTCAAGAAACGCTATATGTAGATTATAATATGGTCGTAATGGATTATTTTCGAGTGTACAAACAAAAAAAATGTATCGCTCTATACCAACATCATTAAAAGTACATTCGACAATGTTCTATAATACTTTTTCCTTTACGAAGAGAAGAGAGGAAAATGAAACCATCAAGTTTGACCCACTGAATTTCATAAAACAAAAAGTAAAAGAATCAAATTTCTTAAAACAATGTTCTCCCACTAACAATATCTTACATCTTGATTAAAAATAAGGTTCTCCCACTAAACAATGTACAAATTGTGGCAAGTATTTTGGTCACACTCTTGGTGTCCATTCCAGTTAACATCTATCACTATAGCGCATATTTGGATAGGCTTTAACTGATATCTTGGTAGTTTGATCTCATAAAATACAACACTTTACTTATCAAAAAAAATTTTGGCAAGCTAAATTACTGGTGTTTTAGTACTTTTATTTTAATCATTTTTAATCAAGGTTGTCTTGTTTTAAATTAGCTTAAATCATTGTGTTTAGGCGAAGTTATTTGCGATAATTTGGGCATTTCTTGTAATCAAATGGTCGAAAAGATCTTTGTTCAATTGTTGTTGTGGTGCTATCTTTGGCACTCTTTTTCTTGTGTGATTTTTTTCCAATAAATTTTAGCGCATCTGCAAGATCACGAAGTCTTCTTTCGACGTATATTATCAATAAAATTTTAATATTTAAATATATATATATATATATATATATATTACATCTTTTTGGTTTCTCTGCTCTCTTACATCAGTCTCTTGGCTACCAGTCACCAGTCGGCCTGGAAAGATTCAAATTAAGTGTCCCTTGAGTTCAAACTCAACTAAGACATGACCCTCTCACTAGCCACCATTGACACTTGTTTCAGAAATATTGTTGGTAATGAAGAGGCATCAAAGATGGTGCCAATCACTTATAAATAGCGGCGTTTGTTTCTCAGATCATCTCATTTTCAAGGCTTCCTACTCACTTTTCTCTCAAAGCATCAGCAGAAATTTGATATCTAGAGTGTTCTTGGTCGGGTCAAGAAAGTACGCTCTTTGAATTCGATTACGGTGTTTGAGAGTTGCATCGTTTCCTGATGGCAATAGTTCGTAGACCTGTTATACTCGCGAATCTATATTCGGAGGATCAAACTATATGTTTAAAAGAATTACAAGAACTTTAAAATCGATACAACACCAATTTCCGTTCATCCTCCAACCCGAATTTCCAACATGTATAGTGTTGCAGCATAGTCTCGTTAAAACTATGAAAAAAAGGGAAAGAGCGCCTAATGTTAACCCACATTAGCATAATTCTAGACTCGAGTACCAAGACCTATCTTGTTTAGTGTTAAACGGCAGCAATTGTTCCGAGATTACAATGATAATAATGAATACATTTCTTTTTTTAAAATTGGTAGGTATCCAAAGTCGAACACCGTCAAATCTTATTTGGAAAGTGATTCTCTCAGTAGTATCTTTTTTATTTGTAAGTCTCAAGAACTCCTCAAAATTAACACTTGTACTAACTTCTATTGATTAATGATGATTATATTTAATGACTGAATGTTGTTAATTATCCGAGGAGCATTGAAGAGTCTTAGTGAGAGAAGTGACGATGGTCAAGTCAAGTTAAACTATATACAAATCTTCGTGGAAAATTGTGGTCATAAAGCTCTTTTGGCATACATAAGTACGAAATGTTACAGAAAATTTGCCTACTTTGAGATTTTCAAAGAGGTTGAAAAGTAAAAGATGGAAAGTTCTTGTGTGAAAGAAGACAGCAAAATTCCACCCAAAAAAAGTAGACAGCAAAAAGTAAAATCGCTTTAGGTTTTACCAAGGTCAAAATGATTCAATTTCCAAAATACGACACTTTACGAGACAGTCACAGCATTGGTACAATCTCCCAACTTTAGAATTTCTTTCTCCTGATCCATTTTTTAAGCACAAAAAGAAAAGGAAACTCTCTTTTTTGGCGGAAAAGGATAAAAATCTTGGAACAACGTTCACAACAAGTCAACAATTAACGAGATTACTCAAGTTCGAATTACACAAATACAGGGTCGCAAATTAGGTTATCAAACGTTGTCACTTTTATGATACTGTCCGAGATTTATCATTCTAGTTTGTGACCAGATTCATTAAGTTGTTAATCTTCAAAAAAATTCATTAAGTTGTTTGGACAAAAACACGTGTGCCCATAAACAATTGTAACATATATTTTTTTGAATTTCTAATATTCAGTGTAAAATATTTTTGAACCATATCTTACAAGAAACTCTTAATAGTATTTTTTTAGATAAAATTTTTTTTTTCGAAACTCTTAATAATATTTTTGAACATTCGTTTCCGTTTATAAGATATTAATCGGACAGGCAAGTTACCTAAAATCCTAAAGAAGGCGAATAGCCAATAGGGTGTGTATGTGTCGCCCTAATTCACATCTTTCAAATCAACTGTTCTGATGTTCTCTATACATCCAATTTGGAGGTTTCGTCCCTCTACACCCATAAGAAAAAAAATATGCAGACAATGGCAAGTATGATGGGGCAATAATGGCAGTGCCTAGGGAAAAACACATCAACTAATAGACTTCAAGTGAAATCTGAAAAGCATGGACCAAAATGTGTGTACTATTATTACATGCACAAGAAAGGGAAACAATTACATGTGGGCTACCTGCAACATTGCTTCTCCTCTCTAGGGACAGCAAATTGACCAATTTTATTTTTTTCCACAAAATTAGACATCAATCAATCTGTGAGGGACAGACTATGGACGAGACAAGATGGTTTGACAAAATTTAGCGCCTCAAGAAATGTTTCGAGCTAGGTTGTACTTGGTGAATAAAACAGTGTCGAGAAGGTAAAACTTGAAAGGGAATTGCTTATTTGGACGTGAGGATCCCCCAGAACTAACGCCCACAAGGTTAAGTCTAATCTAAATTACATCATAGCTTGGAACCCATCCTTATCAACAACAAAAAATGGAACTCTTGTGGAAAATTGAGATGTAACGTTAATAGTAGGTACAACAACTGCATTTGATTAAGAAAAGAACCCTAGAAGGGGCTCGTTGTAGAGATATATTCAAAGTCCAGTAAGTAGCGAAGTAGGAGGCGCTTACAATTACATGTAAAGGTGGACGAAGCAATTAGATGAAACAAAGAATCATTATATACAACCAAAGATAAAAACAAACGAAAACAACAAAGAACTTAGGTACGGTAAAATCTAGTAACATCATTAACTGAACAGGACGAGCAGATTACTTGTCAAATTATATCAGGAAGAAGCCTATCTTTCATTCAATTAAAAAAAATCATCAAACATAATTAAATCCATGGAAGTAAAACCCTAGCCAAGGCATAAACCATGAGGAATAGTATTAATTGGTTATAATAAACAGATCAAAGACAAAAGTTAAAAGCTAGATCTGGAAACATGAAGCAACAAACAAACAGATGCAGAAGCTAAGAGAAGAAGGGAGGCATCATGAGTAGAGATCTGACAAAGAAGAGAAGAAGGTGAGAGCTTAAAAGACTGTCTAAAGAAACACAATCATCAGATAAGCAGAAACCCTAGCCCCAGAAAGTTAGTAATGATGAAACCCTTTTCAGTCTGAGGGAAGTCAAAGCCTCTCTTCTCATCATTACACCAATCTGCAGAGAAAGAAAAACAACAAGGAGACATAACCGAGGAGAGAGTAACATTAGCCATCCTAGCTAGAAACTGAGAAGAACCCATGTCCCAGAACTGACAGGAAACAGATCTAATCAAGTTGAAATTATCGCCAACCTTGATTCTCAACGGGATCGGTTGAATAACGAGGATGCGAGAATTGGGGGGAATGAAGCCTGGTCCGACGACCTCTTTATCATATACTACAAGCTCTGATCATGTAATATAAACAAGGTGTCCTCGAGCCAGACAACATTCCCCTCAAAAGACAAGGCATCCTTCGGACCATATTCCTAGCTATTCATTTTTTAAGCCCTAGAGGAGGGGGAGTTGTTGTGGTTTTTGTGTGGGCTAATGGGTTCTTATCCCCTTTTTATCCCCCAAGAGTCTCGCCTATCTTCGAGGGAGGGGGAAGAGAGAGAGGGTAGGTGCGTAATGATGAATGAGATGATGAGGGGAATGATAAGGGAGGGAGGCGAGAGGAGGATGGGTGGGGTTATAATAAGGATGGGGTCGGGGGATCTGATTTAGTAAATGCGATTTTTTAATATGGAATTGAGAGAACTGTTGAGTCATATTTTATAAAATTTGAAATCAAAAAATTATTTACTGAATAAGTATTCTCGAACCACTTTACCTACCCGTACATTTGCATCTCAAAAGAAGGATTGTTTGGGTCCTAACATATGGAGGCTAAGAATAAACAAGTCTTGGATTGGAATTCTATGAATTTAGAAAATATTATTAGGTGAGTCTTTTAAAATAAGGATTGAAAGTATTAACTAGAGATTAAAGAGAAAAAAAACATGCACTGCTTTTAACACTTTGCCAACTTATATGACGGGTTTGGTTGTTTTGTGGAAATTTTATTTTGAGAAAAGATCTTAACGAAAAAACTGTAACTACGGTGGAAAAATTTTCCTGTATAAAATATGGAAACTATTAAGTATTTTTTTTAAGTATAAATAGTTTCTGGCAAAATAGAAGAAAACTTAGGATGTTATTATTTGATCACTCACAATGTAAATATGCAACTAGTTGAGAAAATTGCATTTTAATGTACATGAATAAATTAATTAGATTGAAGCTCGTTTAAATTTTCTCAGTCCCACAGTCATAGTCAGTATGTCTAGCTTAAAAGAGTACATAATATATAGGGTTTCTGGGAGTCCTAGACTTCGTTTCGATTGGCGGTGGTTAAAAGATTGACTGTGAGGTCAAAACCTAGCCTTGCAGTGGACACAGTGAAATTAACAAAGTGAAACCCGATTTTTTTTCCTAAGAGGGGTTGATTTCCCTGACAAACTCCTGAATGGGGTTCTCGGGGAATGTTATCCCTGTCTGGGGTCGAGCACAAAAATGCTAAAAATTGAGCGTTTTTGTGCGCAAGAAAACGCTTGAAACTGAGCGTTTTTAGTGAAAAGCCGACGAAAATCCGACACGCTCTGTCGCAAGAGAATCTACGCCTCGGCTCGTCCCTCGGCTCGGCTTCTTCCAAAAAATGCTCAGTTTTCAGCATTTTTGTGCTCATTTTTTCAGGTAATAACTCTGCCTTTTTTTTAACTGACTTACTTGCTTTTTTTTACATTCTAATTAAATTTGAGGCCAAAAGATACTTCCTAATTTAATTTGTAATAATAATTTTTTAATAATTTTTTACATCCTAAATTTTAATCTCAAATTTTTGACTCATTAAATCTCAGATTTCATTAATTTTTTAACTTTTACATGTATAGTATATAGGGTAGTATGTGTTATTGAGCAATTAAAATCTATAATAATGGGTGCAGCTTGGCAAAAAATTGAGAACTTACTGCCGAAATTTTAAAAATTTTGGTTTATTGTGGGTTAAAGAAAAATGCCTTATTGTGTGGTGTTTTGGGCCAAATTTTGGCGAGAATTAAAATAAGACAACACGATATATTAAAAACTCATTTGGCATAAGTTTTTTTGGCAAAAAATGATAACAATTAAAAAATTAGCACAAAAATGCTGAAAACTGAGCGTTTTTTGGAAGAAGCCGAGCTGAGGGACGAGCCGAGGCGTAGATTCTCTTGCGACAGAGCGTGTCGGATTTTCGTCGGCTTTTCACTAAAAATGCTCAATTTCAAGCATTTTTTTGCGCACAAAAACGCTCTATTTTCAGCATTTTTGTGCTCGACCCCAGACAGGGATAACATTCTCCGACAACCCCATTCAGGGGTTTGTCAGGGAAATCAACCCCTCTTAGAAAAAAAAACCGTGAAACCCACCATTATAGTTCCATCATTTAGGCATGATGGTCGACGGTGTCATCCGTGAATTAATATCGATATTTGCTAGATTGAATAATTTAGCTCGTTTTGAACCGTAGGATTGGTTGTACCTTGTAATTAAAGCAATATGAAGTTAGATGGAACTTGAATCGATCAAAAAGGAATCAAAGAGTGAAAAGGGTGAAGGGCCAAAAGAAATGAGTCAGAGGAGTGGTTGAGTTATTGAGCTGCCCGATAATGGAAAGACCATTTAATATGTCGTCCATACTTTTTGGCGCCGATTAATTATAAATTGGAATTTGGAAAATTAAATACTTGGATCGGAAATAAAGAAATATGTCTACTAATTTCCCCCGTTGATTAATTATTTTACTTATTTTATCTTTTTTTCCTCCCACTGGAAGAAGGGACCCTCGTCTGCCGTGTCGCTTTTTAGCAGAGGGGAGGAATTCGAGGCGATGACCGACAGACGGGGGAGTCAGTGGGCCCACCACGGCAACGATTTCATTTTCACTTTGCGTTTTTCCGGTTTCACCCATTCTATTTCCCCCACAATTTCCTCGGATACTCTATGCCCTACACCCCCTTTTTTATTTTTGAGGTCAAAACAATATTTTAGGCCTGTATCATATGAATTTCTACAAAAGGATGAAAAGTTTACAAACTGAAAAGTTCCCCGGGGCAAAACAAGGACAACAAAATTTCCAATCCATTCAGCACCGTCTTTTTGTACCAATTAATTTAAATCTAATTAGTATATAATCTTGTATGTTGAAAAAAATATCTTAATTTGTTAAAATTTTATGTCTAGATCTTGATTAGATTTAAAAATTAATGTGAGGTTATCTTGGTCTTGATTGCTGAACAAATTAAAGATTTTTATTTTGAACTTGGGATCCAGTGTTTCCGTAATAAATGATAGTATATGATTTCCATGGATGCATCATTAATGCTTGCTTTTATCAACCTACAAAAAAGACGTTTAAACCTTTTTGAAAATTTGAATAGATTTTTTTTGGTGGAAAAAATTTGAATAGATGCATCATGCATGTCAATAATAAATTATCTCGAGGCTCCGATTTCTAGGTGCATGCTACGCTTTTGTCATGCATTAGTTTTGACATTTCGGGTATCATTTCGCAATTGTACTTGTTCGTTTATTCTGGAAGGTAAACTTTAATATGGAGTGCATTTAAACCTTTAATTAATTATATTATTATTTCATATGTATAATAAGCTAGCTCATGACTCAATGTATGATAAAAAATAAGTCAGCCCTTAAATAGCTCGAGAGTATTTGATGCTGCACCAAAAAAAATTTAAAATGTATTGTACAAAAAACGAAATAATGGGGGGTTGGAATTAATTTGCACCACCTAAAATTAATATGTAGGAATGGAACAAGTCATGACGATGAGAAAATGATGTATATGGCCTATAATAAATACTGTCTCCTGCCTTGCTGTTGTCAAGATGGAGACTTACCAAAACCATCTACCGCAATTGGTATTAATCCTATCCGATCCATTGTCGCCAATATCGTTATCGGTTCCATTATAAGAAAATTCGAATCTACCATGTGGGGTATATGAAATTATAGAAATCGTATGATATTCGATGATGCATTATGCGACAGACAGTTTTTCTTACACTCTATTCTCAAGACTTGGAGGATGGCCGAACCATTGGGCAGCTCTCTAAAGGATAATGGCCCGACAATTCTAAAGGCATCAGGGATGCTGCCACTGGCCACGGGAAAGCATCGATTGAAACTATTCGAGCCTCCGAAGTTATGTTTAGAGGGTTAACTTTTGATAAGATCGTGGGAAGGTATACTTTTGGGAATTTAGTCGATAGTTGTATGAATTCTCATTTTTTGATAATTTTTAAATTTTATATGACCTAAGTATGTACACCAATATACAATCTAGTCCATGACTAGTATCAAAACAACTCATATACAAAGAACTACACAATTAGACTAGAGAGTCCAAGAATACAAAAACATCCTGACCATGTGAATCCATATTAGTCACCAAAAATAAAGTTTTTTATTCCTCTAAAACTACCAAAAGTAATTACATATAATTACACCAATTTGTATATTGAGTACAACCCATAATCACGTAAAGGTGTCACATAAAAATATATCATAGCCAATGGGAGAATTATAAAACAAAAAAAAATATCTACATCAACTGGGAACAAAAAAATGGGTTCGGTTGACAATTTTTTTATTCAAAAGTAACCGCGGTCAAAAGTTTATAAATTATATTTGATAGACAGTTATTATGATGAATCAAAAATCGGAGTATAGTAGTCAAAGGTTAAAGGCATTTTGACTAATTTATAGGTTAATTTTAAGGTCAAATACTTGTTTAAAGTACTAATCTTGAGCTCTAATAGATTGATACGGACGTAATCAGACTAAATTATTCTAGAAACACGATAAAATAAACACGATAAAATTTAAAGATAAGGGAAAGAAAAAGATTTAAAAAATAAACTCAAATATATTTTTGACACGGTAAAATCTAAAATGCAGTCCGGCTCGTGTAACAATAAATTAATAAATTAAACAGTGTAATTATAAAGCACAGTAATTGGAATGTGTAAATAATTTTTGGCAGTGGAAAACATTCCACGGAACAAAAGCAAACAACAAACAGCAGCTACAATAACAAAAAACGACGCTTTGTTTTCATGTGAAGTTGGTGCCCGTAAGATGTGCTGCCGTGTTTTAGCTCCTAGTAATATACACAATAATACATCTAACCGCTACCTCGCTCGTGTTGTAGTTTTTAAAAAAGAAATTAGTTTGAATAGTTGATAAATATACTAATATTTGATATTTGTTAACAAAAATTTAGTCACTTTCAGAATTTATAATCAATTCGAATCAAAATTAGTCGATCAAATATCATGTGTAGTCTAAACCAAAAAACTCCAAGTGTCTCCATCTACTATTTATTTCTCTCTCTCCATCCCTTTCCTTTTAATTTTAAGTATAACCTTTTGATAGTCAAGTACATATTGGATTGAGTAATACAAATTTTAACTAGATAGAACTTTAAAAATATATATATAAACACTTCTAATTGTATTGAACAATGTTACGTTTAAATCAGTCGTAAATCGATACCGTTGATCGTGCTTTTAACTTTATTTTACATAATAAAAAAACGAGTTGTACTGTATAAATTATAATATCTGAGTGACAAACGGAGAGGACGATACACTGGCTCCACATTTCAATGCCTTTTCACAGTCTTCGAAAACCGTGTCTGTACGTGGAGACACTGAGAGAAAAAGTGGGATAGAAACAACACGTAAATGTCAAATCCTTTCTCTCTCTCTCTTCTCTCTCTCTCTCTCTCTCTGCCCAGGTTGTCTGCCTCAAGGGTCCCTTCTTATTGTGTCATTATTTCTTCATCATAGCACCTATAACATTCTTAATAAAAAGCACCTATAACTTTATGCATCTCTATTTTTTTTAATTTCAAACTATATATTATCTGATGAATATCAATTGAGCCTAACAAAATCAAAGTCTGGACATTATATTAAATAATAATGAAAAAAATATGTGTTAAGAAAATTTGATTGATTTAGGAATGTCTTCAATTCAAACATAACAGATGTAAATTGGCAGAAACGCCCTATTTATTGGGTCAGAATTTCACTCTAAAATACCAGAGATTAACAACAACAAAAAAGCACAATAACAAGACCTTTGATTATAATGAAACTGATCCAAGCGATGTATGGATTATTTGTGGAAACAACTGCTTTGAAAAGAAAAAAAGAGAAGAGTTGATGAAAATGAGGTAAAAGAAAAGGCTATACAAACTTTATGTGAAGTCAATCTGATGTCTGGATCGAGACAAAAAGATCGAAAGATACAAGATCATATTAATTGCGTTAACGGAACAAAAATTTGTTCGAAAAATGGATTGTGTATTCTCAAGAGTATATGTGGGCTTTAATGGTCATAATTGAAATACAGTACGTCAATTATAATTTTCAAAAACAAATATTGAGTAAAACTTGTTCATTTCCCATTATAATTTTGCACAATTTTACATGGAAGCTCGAGATAAATGTGATTATTGCATAAAACCGCACTAAGACTTGCCGAAGTTTTAGTGCTCTAGCAGCGCTTACACTCGAGCATCTTTTTTTATGCCGAAGTTTTTACCCATTGGAATTTATTATGCCATGGTTTAAAAAAGGTTAGTGACTGTAATCTCGTATTTTGTTCTAAAAATTTGTACACTAAGTTTAAAAGTAAACATAAATATTAATTCTATTGATAAATTTACTTATAAAAAAGCGAGCCAGAATTTTCAAACCTACTACGTTCTAAATAAATGCTCTAGGTTATCCGAGTAATAGATGGGGGAAGTAGCATTGTAATTAGTGAAAATAATGGCAAGTACAGTAAAGGGGTTAAGACCCATTTTGCTTGTTTTATTATTAGTATCTATTCATTGACAACTTTTAGTATAAAAAAGAATATCCAGGTCATCTTCCTCACTTACAATTGTGATTGCTTGTCCCTCTATGCTAGTGCTAGAGCTTTTTTTCTTTTTTTTTGAGAACTTAGTGTTAGAGCTTTTGGTTTGGACTATCACTAACTTTTCCCCTGATGGTTGCACTCTGAGAAATAAAGGTCAAAAGGCACTTTTGGGTGTTACCCGCTGAACATTTTCAACAATTTTGAATACAAATGTAAATTTTGAGTTCGAATTATTTTTAAAATAGTTATATTAAATATTTGTTTAAAATTTTTTTTATACAATTCAAAATTTTAAACTGCCCAGAATGTATATTAGTTTATTCAAAAATTTCCCTCAACTAGTACAATTGACGTTACATGGCTGTAAACATCTTTTCAACGTTTGAATTTATATTGAAAATGCATTAATTTATAATGTCTTTCTGCCTACATAAAAATATTCTGATCGAAGATGGTCTGATCCTGTAATCGAAGCTACCTTGCTGGATGATGAATGAATTGACTGACAATTTATATATTTTTTTAAGGACTGACATTTTTTTAAGGACTGACAATGTATATTTGAGTGACACGAAATTTACTTTCTCTCACCCCAGGTCATGGGTCTTGGATTTTTGGTGTTATTTTTCTTTGCCTATATATTTTTTTATTTATGTCCTATAACTCATTATGTTAATGATAGATTCCGCGTTACTCTTAAAAAAAATCACCTCATGCTAATCTAGCAACTGGCGCTACGGGTTCCACATCATTCAAATTGTTAGAATTTCATATTTTCAATTTATTTTTTCCCAGTCGGACAGCTAGTTTTAGATATTATTTTTTTAACTTGACTAGTTTTTAGAGTTCGGTTGTCATTTTGAAATATACTCGTTTCGTTGTCTCCAGCTGCTTTTTCCAATTTAAAAAGACGAGAAACCAAATTTTAAGCTGCAATGCCAATAGCAATAAAAAGTATATTCTGATGTTCAAAAAAAGTATATTCTAAATTTCTTAAAGAACGAATACTTAAACTAATTTGCTACAATAATAATTATTTTTTCATCATCGTGCTAGTAGAAAAAAAAATCTCTCTCCGGGTTTGCCTCTTTCGTATCCTAGGGTTTTTCACCTCATTCCAACATGAGAAAATTGCCCATTGCTCAGAATTTCCTTACATAACGAATTTTAAGCTGCTAGTAAAGATCCGCATGATATAATTATAATGCGCTCAGTGACACAAGCTTTTCCTATTCTTTGTATAAATTTTACAGATCAAATGTACAATTAATTATTCTAAGGATCAACAAAGTAATTTGTTAAATTTGAAAACACAACACTCTTCTTCCCAATCTTCTTCTTCTTTCCGAGCTTGGTTTCCGTTTTAGCTTTAAAAACGATTTTTAATAAATTTGAAAAGAAATTTAATTTTTTTTAAAATGTTCATTTATCAAAATATCAATAATTACCGAATTTGGGCTTTGGCTGTAAGCGGTAGCCCAGTATGCAGAGTCATGGATTGAGGAGTTCAATCAACAGCGATCCAGTGGGTCCTGAAACAAACCGAAACCAATTAAACCGCCGCTTGCGTGCGTACGTTGATTGGGCTCTTCGGGCTCGATTCATGGGCTTTTTGTCTCCTTGAACTGAACTCTTACCGAGAATTTTATCGGAACATTTTTCACCAAAATTTTTTATATCGGAAAATCAATTATCTAAACTTGGCATTTCAAAATTATTATAAAATTGTTATTGATATTCTTCTGATCACTTGAAACCCATTACATACACTAGACATTTAAATGTAAATGTATAAACTGTTGGTAAATGCGCACTTAAGTTTTGTGGTTTGGCTCACTTGTACGTAATTTTTTTATGGTTTAGACAAGAATTTCTCTAGGGTGAACAATGTTTCGGATAAAAAATTGCAAGAAAAATATGAAAAAATATTACTAAAGAGGGAGAATTTTTTTAAATGTTAGTTGTGTCTAAGTCGGCGAAATCACAAAATATTAAATGGACTTTTATCTAAACTATTTTACTGCCATTTCTAAAAGTTTTTAATGGCAGAGATTTCATGTTGCGTCAACAAAAAGAAACATATCACGTAGAAGCTAACCTCTCAAAAAAAAAACGTAGAAGCTATAAAATATTTCAAAGATTTCATTTCTGAATTTACTGAAATTGTTACGTTACTTTTCAAGTAAGCTCTATATAAACGAATTCTTGTTTCACATTTTGTTATTGCGGAACATCACTTTTACTAATCTACTATGCGATAGGATTGAATTTAACTTTCTCTGTCTTTAACCCCTAAACTGACCCTCCAGCTGTGATTTGGAATAGTCGAAAAAAATTAATAAATTGAAAAAAATAAATCTAACAAAAAATTGTAATCAAATTATTCTTTCTTTCTATCCAAACTCATTATTGAAACTTTACCAAAACCAGAAACTTAATCCCCTGGACGGCGGTGTGAATACTAATCTTGGGAGCAACCTCCCAATCTTTGTCGGTTTGTGGGAGTACCAATATAATATCATGGTATATTTGTTGGAGTTTGGATTTCAAATCTTAACCTTTAAAAAACGAATATTATAGATATAGATCAAACCTGCAGTTAAATAACAGTTGGCAATAAATATACACGTTGTTCGGATATCTATTGGGCGAAAATATCGACTATTCCACCAGCTTTAGAACCCACGCATGACATGGTCTAAACGATAGACCGCGTAATTAGGCTCTTATCGTTAGCTGCTCTCGCAAGTTGGTTGACCGGTACTTCTTAATCTTGACGTGACTCCTTAATCATTAACGCTGGAACACGATAATGATTTGGACCACCTTAATTGGGTATAGTAAAGTTGTCTCTTTATCCTAAATCCTAATCCCTTGCTTCCTAAAACTCCTGGGATGACATGCTAACATCTCCACTAGGCGACAAGATTAGTAGCCAAAAACACAATTAGTTCCATACACCTTGCAAAATTATCTAAGATTATTCGACTTTAAATTTGTGAATTCAGATTAATTCGACCCGGGTGCTATAAACTTAATCCACACGGAAGTTTTTTCCTTTCTATCCGCTGCCGAGATCGTGATGGATACACTTGATCGGAGTCCCGTCCATCACACGTAGCGAAATTTGTTTAATTGGGACTCTTAATTTGGACCCAACGAAAGAATATGATGCCATTTGTATTCCCTCGTTGTTGCTTGTATTGGACACTTCTTGTGCTACCGTGTCTCGAAATTCCTAACTTGCCCTTCTACCTGTCCTCCATCCAACCGTCTAAGTGTTCCCCGCCCGCCTTCTATAGTAATTTTCTCTCTCTAAACTACGTCAAAAAAAATTACATATCAAACAACTGCATTCTATTAATTCGATTCCAATTATGTGACGATGATATTTGATTTCTACAACTTTTTCGATGTCAATTAATTAAATTGACTACTTCAAATTTATCCATTAAAATCTTTTTTAAGAAGTTTTATCCATTAAAATCTAAATACACATGCATGCTTTGTTTTCGTTAGTTCAGCTAGCCATCATGAGCTTGGGTTGGGGTGGTCCATTTTTTTGAGGGAGGTTGGGGTGGTCCATTACTCTCGCCTAATGCAGCTAAAAACTGTTGTCTTTGTCACTCTTTGTCCTTGTCTACTTTTGTATCCTATTAGCCTATTCCTTTTTTTCTCGGCTTCATCATTACAAAGTGCGGGATATTATTAACGGCTTCTTTGAGGACAAGACCAAAGGACTTGCATTTAAGGATTGTCCACTTGTTGGCAGATCTTGCTTTGTTCTTTTTAAAGGAGGACTTAAAATTGATAAACTAAATTAATTAAGCTAGTTATTAAAGTTTTTTTTTGAGAAACAAGTTTGTGATTTAAGTGGATCCATCCCATGTTTGTATGTTTCGGAAGGAAGGTTTTTTTTTACTGAATTACAAACCTTTATTAATAAGAAAAGAAAAATTACAGAAAAGGCAAACAAAATCTTTGTAGGCAATACACTCCCAGCGGCCACATATGCCGTCTTCCGGGCCGCAACAAAGCCTCATGTGAGCTTGACGTGCTGGAGGTTCCAACCGAACCCGAGTCTTAGACTGCTTTCGACTTGCATGAATCTGCGGTCAATGGTTCGGTGACAATAGGACTAGTAGTCCGCTGACCCGTACTCGGTATGGTCTCCAAAATATCCTCAATCCGTATGCCACTTCTCGCAGGCGTGTTCCCATCCGACACCTGAAATAAGCTGAACGAATTATAATCCCAATCAGCCTCCGTGCTCAAGACACAAGCTTCTTGTTCTTCCACAACCTGGCCAGCCTTGTTCGATAATCGATACTACAATTTGTGCGCAAGAGGTAGCCGAAGCCTATTCCATGTTTGCCAGCCCAAAAGAATCAATGCAAGCACGTTGTTCTTGGAGCTTCTCCAACACAAATTTGTCCTCTTTATTGCCGAAGAGTATATGAGCAGTATCAAGTAGCTCCCTCCCAAAGTCAGTCACCTCAAGTCGATCATTCTCTGGTACATCAACATTCCCAATCTCAGATGACATCAAAGCAAGAGCATGACCTCCCTAATAATCCATTCCCATCTCCTGAGAATTAGGGACAACCACATATATCCCCAAACTAGTTTGTTGTGACTGACTTCCCATCTCATATGTAACTCCCTCAAGACCTGCAATTGTCTCAACATGTTCCTGTGCTTTCTCATACGTAAGGTCAACATCCGTAGGCACCATAGCCTGGGATGGCACCATCGATTCTTGAAGACCAGCAGTGGTCTCCGAGACCTCCAAACCAGCTATCGCATCATGATCGTTAGACTCTCTCTAGTGGCAATCTGGTCCAACCTGAGTCAAGGATAAACAATTAATTTCTCTCTCATCTACGTACAACCCAACCTAACGAAATAATTTTCCTACTCTAGTGGCAACCCTGTCCAACACAAGTCACCAAATAAACAATTAAGTTCTCTCTCATCCATATACATATATTATTTATACGAATTTTCATAGAAAATTTAAAAATTAAACTCTATACGAATTAATTGGGGAAGATATCATCTATCTATTAATTTTATTTTCAGATAGTTGATTTTCTTTATCTACGTTGAGATGATCATTAGTGCTTATGGCACTATTAGGCAATATTTTTAAAACCGATCCAGAAGGTAACTCAGAATCTTTAAATTTTTTGGTTCACTCGGTCCGATTGGTCAAGCTACCGGTCGGACCGGTACTTATATTTTTATATTAATATTATAAAATATGGTTTAATAAATTTAATTTAGCATAAAAATAATAATATATTAAATAAGTTCAAATATTTAGCAATTTTGTTATACAATTTATCCAAACAAAATCTTCGAACATCTAATTAACAAGTATAAAAGTAAAAGAAGATGATTATACATATTTTTTGTTTGACATATTAGTCCAATTCATTTGACATAGTTAATATATTATCGAAAATTGTTAAAAAAATAAGTTTGTTATGATCAAAAAGTGATGTACATGCTCCGAGCTTGGAAATATATGTTTTATTTCTAAATTAAATCTGATAAAATAGAAAAAAATAAACATTAATTTTTCTAATCTGGATGAACTGGGTCACACAAAAGTACCTGACCGGGCTGTCCTACCGAATTTTGACTGGTCGAACTGCTGACTGGATTTTAGGCAAAACTCGCAACTTTAGGTTCAGGTAGCGGTCAGATCGGTCCAACCACCGATCAGACTGCAATTTTTAAAACATTACTATTAGGTGTGGTGATACGTACACATCTGCACAGCCTTTTGAAGAATAATAATATTTTAATTATATATAAAAAATTTGAATTGAATGAAGACAAATATTCAAAATATTATATTTACAAAAACTCCACCTCTAAACATCTTTAGTCACCTCGTTGGTTTTAATTTCCTCCGTTTCCACTCAGCCTCAAGTATTTAAATAATGGGTTAAAGATACTTTAGTACTCTGTATTCTTGAAAATAGATACTTAGTCCCTTGTGTTATAAAAATACCCATAAAAGATCCTGAGTTTTCAAAAAGAAAAACTAATTATACCCCTCCCTCTCCCTCTCTCTCGATCATAGCCCTTCTACAATTAGCCCTTCCTCTTTCTCTCGATTTTAGCCCATGCTTATGCTGGTCAAGATCTCCTTCTTTATCTGGACTCTCTTTCTAATTGAATATATCTGTGGTTTCTCGCTGGAGATTTGGTGATGGATGCTTGCTGCATTTGACCATTTTTTGATGTAAATAACATTTCTTTTTCTAATATATTAATTCAGTTATAAAAAAAATTAAAATCATGAAGTAAGATGAGTAATTGTAGAAGTTTAATCCTTCCGCTTTAACTTGAATATATATGGAGGATGCTTATGTTTGATAGTTCCAAATTGGGCGTTGTTGTGTTGATTAGTGGCGGCAATATCACTAAATGTAGAATGACTAAAATCGAGAGAGAGGGGAAGGGCTATGATCGAGAGGGAGGGGAAAAGGGGTATAATTGATTTTTCATTAAGTGTTTTGAAAATTCAGGATTTTTTATAGGTATTTTTATAACACAGGAGGCTAAGTGTCTATTTCCAATAACACAGGGTAATAAAATTTCTTTAACCCTTAAATAATTGTTGAAATCCATGGGCATGAAACAATTGCACCATGACTATCCAACACGTTGCCCTTTCACAATTCAATGATAACGAAATCGCGACCACCTTAATTTGTTAGCTTTCCCTCCTATTCAACAAAGGAAGATTCAATGAAATACATATTAGACACATAATTTCTGGTAACAACTTGATTTTAAAGTACTATTTAAAATACCCATCTCTTCGTTCTTCCAAACAAGCTAGGCTTAAAAAATATACATTTTTAAAATTTTAATGAATATTTACTTTGAAAAAATTGCAACTTCTCAGGTTCGTAGTTGTAAAAAACGAGATCCTTATCAATTCAATTAGTAAAAAATTTAGTTCTATTTAAATAGATTACAAAATGATCCCTAAAAAATGTAACAATACTCAAATCTAAATATCGTCAATTATTCTTGACACGACAAAATAGCCAAAAGACTAAAGTCATCGAGGTGTCAAGACCGGGCCCGCACAAACACGTGTTCGTCGCCCATCAGCTTAAGGCCAAACAGAACAAAAGCAAACCTCAATTTCAAGGCCCTGGGCCCCACGGGGGAGACCCGAAGAATCACACACGCCACTAGCCCGCCGTCCACCACGTGTCCTATAAACATCAAGAACACCACAGGGATTCTGCCACGTAGCCAAGAGTTCCACAACAAGACGACGAGACGAAATGGGAAGGGGAATTTTTGACTGTCGGTTAGGTGGCGAGTGGCTATTGGGTAAGGTGTGACAGCTGACATATTCCGTGTTCCTGGGCAACCGATCCTATTGGGTGAATATTTATGGAATTTGGACCATTAAAAACGTAATAATATTAAATGTTTGTTGAAAAAAAATTACTACCCTTAACAAGTTTTACATGTAGGTGTTTTGGATACCGGAAATTTTAAACAACAAATATAATGTAACATATTTAGATTTTTTAAAATTTTATTTTTTAATACAAATATTATGAATAAAAATGCGCTGCGACAGTGACATTTTACCACCTAAATATTATAATCGAATTCCAAAAATCTTTGCTCTGGTCGACTGATGTGTGGCTTTCGAGGCTTGGTTATGTTTTCGGAGTTGTTGATAAAAAAGATCTAGGCTTAATCAAGTTTTTGGTTCATGCAAAAGAATCATTGGGTTTAACGATAATACTAGAATATCATAGAATAAATAGAGTTTGATAAGTGTAAGAAATATCTAATCCAAGACCAAAGTTAGAAGTGTCCTCCCGTTGTAAGAAACCTCAACGTTTGACATAGTCAAACATATGGGAAAATATGTTCATATAGATCGTAGTCAAACATATGGAAAAACATGTTCATATAGATCGGAGATAAACATTAAATATGTTCATACAAAAAAAACCCAAAGAGAACTCGAAAAAAATTTCTTTTTTTAATAAAGAAAATTGGAAGTATAAGTTAATTCAGGGGAATTCAATAGAGAAAACACGAGATCAGATAAAAATATTTTAATATTAAAAAAGAGAAGAAGAAACATGTTAGCTATGTTTCATAACACGGAGCTGTAGAATGCAGCAATTAAGAGTTAAATTGCCAATATCATTGACTCACTAGCTGGCTAGAGCTAACTTTTTTTTAACTAGTGAAAATGAAATAAGGAACTTGTTTTAAGTGGTAAGAAACTCGATTTATATAAATAAATTTTGAGTTCAAAATGATAAATAAAAAAGACACCATTAATACAACTATCTCTTAGTTATGTTCTACAGTATCCTACTCTCAACATAAGAGGACTCTCGATAATAAAGATTAAAAAAAACTGGTGAAATAAAAATGACAAAAACGTGATGTTAGGCATCCAGAAAAGAAGCGAACCCATATCGAATATTAGGTAAATGATTAATAACTAAAAGAAAATATGACCACCAATCTCTCTACATGTATCCAACATCTGTGGAGAAGAAGAACCAGCTCCCTCTATTTTGGAGGTATTATTGAACAGTTAAATATAGGCGCATGTGACTCATTGGATTTTATTTAAAAATATCACATCATCCAAGACCGACATATATCCCCTCGTACATTAATATATATTACAGATTATGCATCTAAAGGCAATTAAAATAAACTGATCACGTATTTATTGATACTTTTCTTTGTTAGTGGTCCAACGTGATTCACGTAATTACCGACACTCTGGTGCGAGGGCAAGTTCAGATTGGGAGTTCAAGATGACGTGGAGTAGTACTGATGTTGAGGTTTGATAGTCCACAACATTTCCGGAAATTCGGTTTCGGTGAACATGTTGCGAAATGCAAAATATGCCACAAAATTAACATAATACGGGAATGTAAGGCTTTCGTCCGTTGGGTAAGTTTTGTTAGGCAGCAACGGGGAGTACTTGATTTTTTTCCTAACCAATATTTGAAGATTTGAACCTGGTCCCTTATACCATTTCCATTGTATTATAAAGAGCAAGTGCTTTTTAGTGTAATGAGAGTTATTTCAATACGTAAACACTTGGATTCTTCATAAGAATTTTTTAATTTAATCGAAGAAGACTTGGCAACATTTGATTATGATTAATGTAAATAAATAAAAAATTCCTAGCCACACAATGCATGCTCATTTTTCTAAATCTGGAATGTGAAACTAGTTTGCGAGCTATTCTCTTTTTAAAAATTAAGTTTATGACAAACTAGAGTTAGCTGCTTTACCCAAATGAAAAGAATTTTAAAAGTCATACTTTCGTTTTCCTCTTTTTATAAACAAAAAGTTAAGTTTATAACTTGTACATTACTTATTAAATTTTTTTATGACTATACATTGTTCCTTTCCAAAAAAAAAAGTTCATAGAAATAGTAAAGTACCACGTCTAACTTTCTTAGTACCAATTCAAAAAAAAAAAATTCTTAGTACCGTATTGATAAATACAATCACAATTAAAACGGGCGCTGTCTCCCTAAAATGCATAAATTGTGGAGACACTTCTCGAAAATGAGTATATTCTCTTCTTTTAAAAAGTAGACTTTCCGATGTCAAATTTTACTTAAGAAAAACAAAACAAATACCAAGTTATATTAGACCCACGCTGTTAGGTAAGGTATTCTTTAGTACTAATCATGATTTTAAGTTAATACTTTAGTTACACGACCTTTATGAAATTTTAGTTATCTATCAACGTGACATGCCATATCATCATATTCGTCTACATGTACGATATTGTAATAAAGTTTAAAAATATACCCTTCTTTTTTACTATGTCAACCCTGAAATCCTTACTTCACTTCCACCTCTCCAACCTCTTCCTTAAGCACGTGAATTAGACATTTTTTACAAGTAAAATTTTATTGATACTTGTAACATTTATATCCGTCTGAAAAGCCTTCACACTATTCATGAGGTTACAACTAGACATCCTTATTTTTTTATTCTTCATATTAAACATCGATTTTCCATCTTCTCTTAATTCTCTCTTTGTTTACCTCTTGGCTTTATAGCTTCACATAGGTTTTTTTTTTGGGTAAGGTATAGCTTCACATAGTTGCACTCCCCTTTCTTGTCTTTTGCGTCAACAGGAAAAGGTGAAGAAGTGCATTTTAAATCACAATGTACTAAAGTGAGAAAGTGCCAACCATATCATAGTAAAAATGAAATTAGGCCAAAATAGAACTTATAATACTATATAATTTTTTTATAATTATAATACTATATAATATAAAGAGAAAACAGTATGCTTCAAAAAAAATAAATAAAGAAAAAGAAGTAATAAACGAAGCCGGCTCCCAATCGTCCCGTAGCTTCATACCCAGCTCGAAAGCCATTCCTCAAAAAAAAAAACTCCAGAAGTCCCCGAATAAAATTGCGAAAACTAAATAGTAATAGATTTAAATTTACTTAAATAAGTCTTGTATTTAAATTTTACGAATATAAAAAAAACCTCAAGAGAGTTAAATTTAAATAACATCATATATTGATGAATAAATTTACTTTTCAAAAAGAAAAAGGAGTGACAATAGTTCGAACTGACGAGTTCGAATTATAAAAATTATGATTTGTATTCGATTCGTCCAAAAATAAATTTGAATTCATATAATCCATTAAAAAAATTAATCAAATTTTTGTCAAATTGAATGAAATTCCGAATTATGATTACCCTTAGTCCTACGGACTCAGATAAACCCCACCAGACCAACATTAACAAAGAAGCCACGAAAAGAGAGGTACTATACGTTGTCGCCATCCCATCAAGCAAACAACCTCCATAGATATAATATAATCATATATAAATCAGCGACGTAGCCGCTACCCAATTCCAATTCGGACATCAAAATTTTGAACCATCAACAAAAAGAAAAAAAAACTCACACCTCACATCCGGTCTTTAATCGTTGAAGTACTATGGATATGGACGACGGAGATCAGTACAGCCCTTCTTCACTGGGACTAGACCCATTCGGCTCGTGCATGGACACGGCCACTACGAAGAGGAAGGGCAAGAACAAGAACAAGAGGAGGTTCACCGACGAGCAGATACGATCCCTTGAGTCGATGTTCGAGTCCGAGTCGCGGCTCGAGCCGAGGAAGAAAGTGCAGCTGGCTAAGGAGCTGGGGTTGCAGCCGAGGCAGGTCGCCATCTGGTTCCAGAACAAGAGGGCCAGGTGGAAGTCCAAGCAGTTGGAGAGGGACTACAACGTTCTTCGGATCAATTATAATAGCTTGGCTTCCCGGTTCGAGTCCTTGAAAAAGGAGAAGCTCGCCTTGGCCACACAGGTACTAATAATATCGATGATCGCAAGTTTTCTGCGTAGAAATTGTTGGATAATTTGGTGAAAAATGACAAAAAAAAATGATATATGAGTAGTGCAGCGACTAAATAGTGCCAATTATAATGCGCCTCTGCACGACTAAGATGAAAATATTATTCATGTTTCCTGCTAGAATTTCCAACATTTTTCAATAGAGATAGCCTTTCTTTGGTTGTGGTTCGGGAAATTCTCGTCTTTTTTAACAATTGGAACAACTCCGGTTCATTTGCAGGTGCGGAAGCTAAACGAGCTGATGCAGAAGCAGAAGCAGAAGCAGGGGCAGGGGACGTCGCGGGGGGAAGAAGGTGGGAATTATGCGAAGAGCGGCGAGAGGGATTCGAAGGGCAATGGGGAAAGTGGCAAGTGCGTCGAGCTGGATAACAAGGAGAGCGTGTCGTTAGAGAAATCTGAACAGGGAGGTGGGGGCTTGGGAGGGGGAGGGGGAGGAGGAGTCCAGTCCGATGAAGACAGCAGCATAAAGGCAGAGTACTTGGGGCTGGAAGAGGAGGCGGACTTGATGGCGATGGTCGAACCGACCGACGGGTCAATGACGTCGCAGGAGGACTGGGGGAGCCTGGACTCCGACGGCCTTTTCGACCAGGCGAACGCCGGGTACCAGTGGTGGGATTTCTGGTCTTCCTGATCGGTTCTCGGGTAGTTTGGAGGATGTTTTTTTTTTAGTGTGAGGGTTTGGAACAAGGAGTAGTTGGGAGACCAAGGTTGTGCACTGAAACGAGACACGCTGTCGGCATTTGGACACAATTTACTAACTACAGAAGTGAATTGGAGCAAGTGAAATTCGGAGTTGGTCTAATCCCAAAATCCTCTTTTTTTTTGGTTTTCAAAGAGCCAGCATGATTCAGAATTAATCATTGTCTGTCTGTAAATTATTGCAGAGTTTACGGACTAAAAATTATTGCAGTTGACTTCTGAATTAGTATTGTATTGGCTTGGGAACAGATCGGTACGGTACTGGCCAGAGTGCAACAAGAACCACCATTGCTTTTTGTGGAAGCCGGGGATACAAGTACCGTTTGTTACTCGACACATGTTTGTAAATGTTTGATAGAGAGATAAAAAGAGTGCTCAAAACTTTCCGCAAATTCATTGAGACAGGAATTCGGTGTCGTTTTCTTTGTTGGATTTCCTGCTGATAACTTATAAATTTGATTTTAATGGATTCTCTTTTGTGTCTATAGGATTGTCAATCGTACGTAGATAAAATTAGCAACGGAAAATTATTACAAGAGAAAGTATTAACACTTTTGCCAAATGTTGCCAAGAGAGTACTAACCAACTAAGCTATCTCAAATTGACAATACAAGAACAACTTTTTTTTTGGTGTATCGCTAGACTCGTTGCATTTTCTTTTGAACAACTCGAAGAAGTCGAATACGAATACTACATCGCTGTTACTTAAAAAAAAACTTGTAAAAAGAAATACTACATTGCTGTATTGTAGCACCATGCAGGGTCAGAAAAAAAAACCACGACCCAGGAGCTATGTCTCGAGTTGTAATTGTAAAAAATGCAATAGTATTAAATAATCGTTAGAAAAGAATTTGGTACGTATTATCTGATTCGTTTAGTTAATCCTAGTTTGGGGCCTTTTGGTTATAGAATTTATATCTCGGACCCGTTAAGCCGAAGCCCATTATTCCAAAACCGGTTTGGGCTTTCCCTCTCCTCATGAACAAGTTCAGACAAACGACCTCCACGCCAGGGTCCAGACATGTCGGCGGAAGAAACGCTATATCGCTCTTACTGAACACAGTACAGTACAGCCATAAGTAAATAAATAAATTCCATCCCAGTGCATTTAAAGCCGACAGGTTGTTCGCTTCCCAACCCAAGAAGAAGCAACCGATACAAGGTACGTAGGATGGTAACGAGTTCTGTTTCATTTTTCAGAATTTGGTGGGTCAATTTTCATCCCTTACAAAAATGACAAAATTCTATTTGAGAGAGAGGACAACAAAATCTAATACCGATTAGAGCCCCGAGATTTAGGCCAATTCATCTAAATTTTCTCGGAAAGAAAAACCCAAGAAGAAGCCAAAAAAAGTGGAAAAGCCATCTCCAATGTAAAAAAGAAAACCCAAAACAGAGAGGGAGGGAGAAAGAAGAAGAGTGATGAATGATCTCTCCGGTGAAGCTCTAAGGGAGTACAACGACAACAACAAATTCTTCTGTCTCTTCCATCCGTTTATTCCGAGATTGGCCGGTTACCTCGTACTGGGTCTCTTCGTGTTGGGCCTCTCCGTTTCCCTCCTCATACTTGTGGTCGTCCACAACCCTTGTATCTTCCTCATCTTCATCTTCCTCTCTTCCATTGTGTTCTCCCTCCTGGCTTGGAACAGCTGTAGCCTCAGGCGTAAAGTCGCCATCTTTGACTTGCTCGGGTCGTCTCCCGACTCTGACCTCGCTTCTGCCTCTGAAGGCCAGCTTGTTAAGGTCACTGGGGTACGTGCAATCCGCTCTTTGCCTCTATCTATTCGGGTTTTTCCTCGCGGGTTTTCGTTGGTGTGGAATGGGAAGGAGAGTGCGATCGGCCAATGTGGGTGATATAACAACTTGTAGTTGGTTTTTTAACTGTCGTGCTTAGTTGATCGAGGGCGTTAGTTGATCTGTTTGAATTAGGGTTTTAACGCCGAAGATGAAGCGAGGGATTGCACCTCTTTTCTTGTTTATAATCGTTCGTTTTGCTTCCATGATACCTCAGCTTGCATCTTGTGGCGCTGCCTCCCTGCAATCGTCGTATGAAAAGGCTGCTGGATGCATCTACGTGTCTACCCTTTTGTACGAACGCGAGGAATTTAAACTGATGCCGTTGTCTTTATGCTCGCGATGGAGCTTAACCTACTGCGAGGTAAGGACTGTTTTTAGTTATGAATGCCGCAAATAGAAAGGATCGAACTACTACAGCTGTTTCCATCTCTTGCTGGATTTATTTACATATCTTTCGAGATTTATGGTTGGTATTGGACTTGAGCGGCTTCTATTCGCTTGTTTTCCTCGTCTATCAGTTGCTAGTTTGACCCATGTATCAGTTCTGTCTCTCTAAACTTTTCAAGTGATGTGTGAGCACTAAAACTGTCAGAATTGAAAACATTCACCACTTCATTTATATGAATGATGAATCTTCAGGATTCTAACTCCAGCATTAGCTTATTTATGGCTTATTGTTTACTTCCCTTGGTAAATGGCTCCAGTCCAGTTCACCAATTTCAAATGCCGACGCGTCTTAGCTTTTGACGTGCATTTTGGCTCAACTACAAGTGTCTTAGCCATTTTCCTTTTTACTATTTTACGAATACTTTCCTTCATGTTCGTTCTCAACGATTGCATAGAAACCTCGGGATGGGACAGCAGCCTTGTTTCTATTCCTGAACCTCCCTCTATGTTTACACTGTTATCGCACCTCTTTGCTGTGCCCCCCAATTATATGACCCAACCAAAAGTGAAGCCATTCATATTAATTTACAGATTGTTATATGCACATCCAGATATAAGTTTTGATGATTTTCTCTTGGGGTTTCTTCCTAGTCAGAGGTTCTCCGCGGATTTCTATATAACGGATCGTAAGTCGGGAATCAGAGCGATCGTGAAAGCCGGTGCTGGTTGTAAAGTCACTCCCTTAATCGTTGAAAGCAAACTTGTGACTACCACAGGACATGGCAGGATGCTATCTCCCCCCTTAAGAAGATGGTTACAGGAAAGAAACCTCTCTGATGCAGCACGCCTGTTACGTCTGGAAGAAGGGTAAGAAACCGCTGCTTATATAAGCCATGTAATAGTAGTATTCTCACATTCTGCTCCCTAAGATGATGCCTTGCTAAACTACAAGCATATTCCTTTCTTAGCAGGTACATTCAAGAAGGCAACTTAGTCACAGTCGTCGGAATTCTGCACAAGGATAATGACACTTTGATGATCGTCGAGCCACAACAGCTTCTCTCTGCGGGTTGTCTCTGGCGAAAGCTTATTCTGCCCATGGACGTTGATGGACTAATCCTCGGAGTTCCCAGTATGTGTAGCACGCCAGAGCCAGCCCCCGGATAGCCTCTCGATGAGTTGTTGCTAGAATTTTTTTTACAAAATCGATAGTCCTTGTGATAAAAGTTAGATCCCCAGTTTTTTCGCTCCGAAAATAGCGACTGGAGAGGACAGTCATTCGGACGCAACTGTGAAGACTGGCTGACATGGAATGTTCTGAAGCTTAACCTGTAATTGTAAAGTGGAACGGTCTGAAGTGAACAATGTTAGTGTAGTTCTTACAGTAGTGTAGGATTGAGGTCCAACTAGTAATAGCTTCCTGAAAAGGTTAGCCTCAATGGATTTGGGCTTGTAGCATATATGAAACGGATCCCAACATATTATCTGATCAGGCCCATTATGTAGGATATAAAGATCTCGGCCTCTTCTGCCGGAATTATATGAGCCGACTAATTCAGGTTGAGTTGAATCTGATGGTTGCCAAAATTTTGCCTATCAAGTTCTAACATGCTTACATTCTCGAAGTTCGAACTAAAAAACAACTCTTTGCTAGTTGATGTACTTGCCCAATATTCTCTTTTACATGCACGCCTATTGATTCACTTGGTGCGTGTCAAAGCACGTGAAATTCATAGTCAGAGTAGGTCAGTTGATTTAATCACACCTTCCATTTTTATAAAGTAATTTTTATATCATGATTATAACCGTCAGAAATTAAATTCTGGACCCCGTAAATTTATCTTTGAATTTGAACCCCACATTGATTTAATTTCTTTATGAACTTCTCAGTCGTCAGGTCTCTTACTTGTTAATCAACGAATCTGGACGTAATTGTGGGAGGTTTAAATTGATATAGGTTGCGGATAGATTTGAATTTAAAGTGAACAAATTAAGTATCTTGAGCGAGAATAATTTAAACCTACGTAGTGCACCCTTCACAAAAAAGTTGGTCTAATTTTAATTTTTTTCATACAGATTGTCATAGACCATATTAGGTATTAAATTAAATAGGAGGACGTCATAAAAGCAAATCAAAAGTTACTAAGAATAAATCAAAATATCATAGATTATGAAGGCACTGAAAACAAGATCTGATTCTATGGAAGCGTCAAGAAACTTGTCCTCTAATGATCATTTTTGATACGCAACCTATGCCTTAATTTAGATCTTGAAAATAGCTTTCTTTTCTCCAGAAAATTATACACTTGTTTTTATATGTAATACATATGTAAATATTAATATTATTAATACACTTTTACTTACCAGAAAAATATTTAATTTGCATGGTGAATTTTTTTTATATGTTGATTATATTTATCAAGAAAAAAAATTTATGTCAAAATTATTTACTATTTATCGCACCCCTTAGAGTTCATGTTGCCTAAAGAAATAAAACTGTGCTAATACACATTCTGATTTGCACGGTGAATTGTGCAATATGTTGAAGATTCCAATCTACACGAGTGTTCGACTTGTGAATGGAACATTTCCGAGCCAACAAATTTACATGTCAGGCCCAAGGAGTGCTCTTTCTTGTCTCTAAATAATTCCAATGCCAGTCAAAACAATTGGTAAAGTTTTAGGTGATATGACCTATGGAGATCTAGATCAAGTTGGAGCATGACTAGTAGAGAACAGAGGAAAGGAGCACTACAAAAGGACCACGGTTTCAATTCTATTAGAATTTCATTGCTTCCTTTGCTTAAAAAAATTCCTCTTTACTGCATTCCAGTAACTTGAACTCGAGACTTGATAAACCTAAAAAATATGCCATGATCATTTGATTAGTTATTGGTAATCCCTCTTTTCATTTGCCTACACAGATTCAAAATGCAAAAAAGCTACTAGCAACAATAAGAAAGACAAATTTTTATTATCAAATACGTAGATTAATTAATTTGTAAAGAGTTACTCTAACTTAGTATGAAATATCACATTTGAATCTGTAAACACTAGAATTCGGATAAAGAAATTTTTTATATTTTTTGTGATTTGATCAAGCTCAGTTTGAATTATTCAATCTAATGAGATAGTGAAATAATAAGTGAAAGATTTGGCCCATAATTAACACGTGATTATGAGTTAATTATCTCATAATTAATAAAATAAATTTATTAATAAATAACAAGACTTACTTGTTGTAGCGTGCTTCACACAGGATCGGATAACAAGATATTGTCACTGGCAGTTTACGATCACAAACGGATCGGATACGTAAACGATTTCCACGAGTTTTCTTGCTTTGCAAAATCTGAGAACTACTGGAACTAATCCGTAATAAGTCCTTTGATGTGTATTTTATCAGAATGGAAAAAAGTACAATCTAGTCACCAGCTCTTTCTCCCTTTTATAGGGAGGCCCGGCTCTCACATGTGCGCCACGTGGCACCCACGTGGCGCCAAGTGTCGAAGCTACACAATAGTTTTGGCACGTGGCATGCCACGTGTCGACCACATGGCAAAGCTACCCAATAGCTCTGCCACGTGGCACTACATGGCGTGCCACGTGTCAGCCCAAAAGTCCAATGGCTTTTGGGCCTACTGGGCCTGGGTCCATTTTTGCCCAATAATGGGTGACTTATAGGCCCAAGGTCCAACATCTCCCACTCACACATTATTGATCATAATCAACAATGCCTTAGATTATGTTCAGCAAAAATTTTGTGCAACCAGCATACATCGAGTGAATGTAGCTAAACTCAAGAGCACACACACACGGGCTACTTAAATGATAGCATCTCGACATTCTCATTACGTAAGGTATGCCTTATCCTAGGTCTCATCTCATATTACATTGTTTGCATATGTGATTTCAAACAATTTAATCGTGTTCAATATTGTATTGCTCTCAATACAATAGGTGCGCACCATTGAACAACGAAACTTAGGAATGTGATCGATGAAGAACCTTCTCCTTTATAAGTGTTTCTTCCATCATGATAAAGCCTGCTTTTTTAGTCAGTCTTGCCAGGTCGAATAATGAATCATGACCTTTTCATAGACTTTCCAAGCTAGCAGCACATAATCATATTTTCAAAATACGTTAAGGATCATGAGGATAGTGAATCGAAAAATATATTTTTTTGGAATTGGTCTCACACCAGGGAAACAAAAATCACTTTATGATTTCCCATCCATTGTACAGTCCACGTTTTATGATGTTCATTCCTTTGAAAAGGAAGCACATGTAATTCATAATTAAATATCATACTAGAGCATCAGTCTCAATATTTTACTAAACAACAACTTTAGTTTACTAAAAATTTCTCTAGGCTATATAGACATATTAATGATAAGTTCTACTTATTTCTTATCATTTGGATTTACAAAAAATCTAATGCAGCAACAGATACTTGTATTATCACAAATCTCGCACTTTAACAAGAACTTCTCTTGTAGTTAAGCAAGACGGTATTAACATTTTAGAACAGGCACTCGATGTAATGATGTTCTTAAAACTGCCTCATCTCAACAAGGAATCAACTCGTTGACTCCCACTGAGGTAAACACCCGTGTGAGTGGGTTACTTTTCTGTCTCGCTTGCTCTTGTAAATATTTTCCAAAACAACATTCACTCTTTCGTATTGCTAGAACAACCATGTTATATTAAACAACTAATTTATTATAACATGTATAAAAAATATCAACGTCTACGTAAACCTAGGGATCTGACGTATTTTTCAAACACATCTCTGGATATAACCTTGGTCATAGGATCTGCTATCATATCTTGCGTAGGCATATGTTTTATGCTGACCTTCTTATGTACAATCATATCCTTAATAAAGTGATACTTAATGCCAATATGCTTTGCTCTGCTATGGTATCTAGGATCCTTAGCAAAAGCTTTTGACGCTTGATTATCGCAAAATAAACTCACTGGTCCTTTTGAGTATGTTAGGGATAAATGGTTTAGAAATTTCTTCAACCATATTGCTTCTTGTACAGCTGCCGCAGAAGCAACGTACTCAGCTTCCATAGTTGACAGAGAAATACACTTTTGTTTCTTGCTACTCCACGAAATAGCACCTCCGTCAAGCATGAAGACATATCCAGATGTAGATTTATTCTCATCCACATCACCACCCCAATCAGCATCGGTGTAACCTCTCAATATCAGGTCTTGACCTTGATAAACCAGTGAGTATTCTGCATTTGTATTCAAGTATTTTATAATTTCCTTAACTGCTTTCCATTGTGCTTGACCTGGATTAGACTGATATCTACTAGCTATACCGACAACATAGCAAATGTCTGGTCTTGTACACAACATTGCGTACATCAGACAACCAACTACATTAGCATAAGGGATTTTTATCATATTCTTTTTCTGTTGAGCTGTTATAGGACACATGTTTTTATTAAGATGATGGCCTTTGGCAATCGGGACAAACTTAGGATTACTATTATTACAATTAAATCGCTTTACTACTTTATGGATATATGTCTCTTGTGAAAGAGATAATAGTCTTTTCGAGCGATTTCTCGTAATCTTAACTCCGAGAATGTAATTAGCTTCACCCATATCTTTCATTTCAAAGTTGGACGAAAATCAGACTTTGAGCTCATTAAGATATCCCTTGTCATTTCCAGCTATCAGTATGTCATCTACATACAGTGTAATAATGATAAACTTATTATCCGAATATTTTAAATAGACACAATGGTCTTCGTCTATCATTTTAAAATCATACGACATGATCGTATTGTGAAAACGAATGTACCATTGTCTAGAAGACTGTTTAAGGCCATAAATTGATCTCATCAATTTGCAAACTTTACGTTCGTAGCCTTTTTGGTTGTAGTCCTCTGGCTGAATCATATAGATTTCTTCATCCAATTCTCCATTGAGAAAAGCAGTCTTAACATCCATTTGATGTAGCTCAATGTCTAAATTTGCTACCATAGCCAGAATTATCCTAATGGATGTAAATCTCACAACAGGTGCGAAAGTCTTCTCATAGTTTATTCCTTCCTGTTGTTTGAATCCTTGGGCAACTAAGCGAGCTTTGTACCTTTCGATACAGCCATCTGCTTTACGCTTAATTTTGAGAACCCACTTGTTCCCAATTGCCCTACGTCCACTAGGCAGATCAACCAATTCCTAAACATGGTTTTTCTTCATCGAAGCCATCTCTTCCTCCATTGCTTTAATCCATTCATTTTTATTAGGAGATGATATAGCAGCATAAATATTCTTCTCATCTTGTAGGATTGCCAAAAGAATCTCACTTGGACCATTGTTATCTTTCAATGATACCAAGAAAATATTAGCAGCGCATTCAACCTTAAATCGTTTGCGTGGAATGCTAGTTCTTTTGGTTCTACGAAGTTCACAGTTTTGATAAACATCTCTAATATATTCATCATAACTAGGAATAGTATTCCCACTAAAGAGATAATCCATACTCCCACTGGAATTTGAAAATGTACTCACACTAGGATCGTGAACTACCAGATCGTTTTGAGATGGAAAAACTTGATTTTCCTCCACAATTCTCCCACTCGGTTAGAGCGATCCAGATGATTCTGCCTCATCAATTTCGTATAACGTAAGATCACTACTTACGTCTTCCAATTTTGGAAAAATATTTTCTAAAAATATGACATCTCGTGATTCAAATTCTGTCACTTGTCCATTTTTGTGTTCACCTACGAAAACGTATCCCTTTGATACTTCAGAATATCTTATAAAGATACTCTTTCTACCTCTCGGTCCTAATTTACCGAAAGAACTAGAGGTAGAATGGACATAAGTGCACACCCCCACGGTCTTAAGTAGCTTAGATCAAAATTTTGACCTGTCCACATTTCGTAAGGGGTGGTGGTGACAGATTTAGAGGGGACTCGATTTAGAACATATGCGGCGGTGAGGAGCGCATCGCCATAAAATAATATAGGCAAATTTGCCTTAGCCATCAAGATCTAACCATGTCAAGAAGGGTTCTGTTCCTTCTTTCCGCTGCCCCATTTTGTTGAGGTGTATAAGGAATGGACAACTGATGTTCAATTCCTTTTTCTTGGCATATAGTATTAAATTCATCAGAAAGATACTCACGACCACGATCTGTTCGTAAGGCCTTAATATTTCTATCATGTTGATTCTCAGCGAAATTCATAAAAATCTTGAAAGAACTAAATGCTTCAGATTTGTGAGTAATCAAATAGACTTGACCATACTTACTATAGTCATTTATAAATGTGATGAAGTAATACGCTCTATGTCTAGCCCTCACATTCATTGGACCACAAACATCAGAATGAATTAACTGCAGTGGAAAGGTGGCTCTAGTTCCTTTACCAAATAGTTTTCTTATCAATTTTCCTTCTAGACATCGTTCGCATGTAGGTAAAATAGCTTTTTCTAAATTACCTAATAGTCCTGTCTTAGCTAGACGATTCATGCGATCTTGACCAATATGGCCCAATCTAGAATGCCACAAATTAATGTCATCTTGAGATGTTTGCACATTAGTGACTAAGAAAAAATAAAATTTTGATAACTGATCAACATCCATAATTAAGAAACTACCTGATTTAAAATTAGATCTATAAAAAACGTGTTCTAAAAAAAATTATACATAATTATTTTCAAACAGCAATTGAAAGCCAAAAGTCATCAAGGTTGAAACAGAAATTAAGTTCCGAATTTTTTTTAGAGCAAACAGCACAACATGTAGAAATAGGGTACGTCCTTGACGCAGGTTCAATTTACATGTACCCATACCCTTAACATCCACTCGTGTGTTGTTACCAACAAAAATATATTTTGCTCCTACCGGCAACCGTCGGAAATCAACAAAAGCTTCACGATCTTTTGTTACATGGTCGGTCGCTCCTGAATCAATCACCCACATAGGATGCGTTTCAGATAGAAGAACAGTACTAGATACATATAATTTACTCACATATGAGTGAATTTGATGTACCTTCTTTTCTTCCATGCAATCTTTGGCGAAATGACCTTTCCTTTGACAGTTGTAACATCTGACTTTCTTGATGTTAAACTTTCTTTTTTTCTTTCTTCCGGAACTTTTCTCACTAGTTCCAGATTTTTCAGCTTTGCTCTTGTTTCCATTTTTCTTACCCTTGCCCTTTTTACTTCTTATTCTCTTACTCCCTGTGCCACTAGACTGAGTCATGTGGGCTTCAGTGTGTACTCTAATAGCTAGGAGGCGATCCTCTTCTAGCTCAAGGTGTCGGGTCATGTCGTCAAATGTCGTAACATTATCGGCATGGGTAAGTGTCATTTTCATGTGTTCCCAGCTCACATGTAGGGAACGAATGACAGCCTGGATTTGCTGCTCATTACTAAGCATGTGGCCAGCCTCAACCAGCTCACCAATCATGTTTGACATACCTTGAGATGCTTTTGCATAGAATGATCAGGGCGTTTCTTATAAGTATCAAATCTTATAGTCAAAGCACGTAGCTTCGAGATTGAAAGCCTCCCAAATCTTTCTTTTAGAGCATCCCATAGGTCCTTTGCATTGTCATAGACACAAAACTGCCTGGTAATATCATCCATCATCGCACTTAGCAAGATGAGACGAGCAGTAGAGTTCTTCTTTTTTCAAGCTTTAAAAGCGTCACTATCACGCTTATGCTGTGCAGTGGTACCTGACTCAGGTTCAACTAATATTGTAGATGTCATCTCAAGAACATCTTGTTCTTCTAACACATATAGTATTTTCATACCTCAGTTATCGTAGTTGTCACCATTAAGCTTTAACTCCTTGTTGAGCTCAGCGACAATCGATTTGGAAGCAATCGACATAACTAACGGGAATTATAAAAAATATATTAAGGAGTCATTATTAGCAATACGATACAAATTTACTATATTTTATAACTCCGAATGATATAAAGTCCTTGACTAATCTTGAATTTAAAGTAGGTCACGGGTGTATTTCCCCTTACCCTTCAAGAATTAATCTTAAACTTTAATCATCCTAAGTTCTTTGATAGTAAATACAAGTGGATATAACACGAGCAATCAAATAAACACATTATATAATCACAAAAATAAAAAGCTCATAAGCCTTTTATTTATATATACAAGGATATACATGAAGTTTTGAATACACACATATGTATATAAAACTTTTATGAATACCTATGTTATAACAAAGTTTCCCAAAAATAATATATATATATGAAAACTTTCAACAAGACATACTAAAATACATTAAGGATCTATTTATAGACCAAAGAGGATTCAAACAGTCACAACTGGGATAGGTGTAGAATCTAAAATCCACACCGCTCATGGAATGGGAAAACTATAAAAGTATCCCTGGTTACAGTAGTGACATATCATACGTGCACTACGTAGTTCCATAGGAGGATTGAGGATCATTTCCTCCAGAAGTCCTTTATTCTGTAAATAAAGGACTAATCCCGCCAGTGCATCTCTGTGTGAACAATCCTTAGGTTGTAGGAAAAATTCCATTTTTTTCTTAATCTTGAGTGTGATCAAAAGATCACTGAACATGGAAGACCAATCCTCTCCATGGTCATATCCTCCTGCCCAGATACAATCCTGCATCTTTTGATGAACATTCTCAATATGTTCCATTAGAACATACATATCGTCGTTTGGTTGTCGACTCGAAAAGCGACACTTGAGTATGCCTTCACGTATTTCACGTGCACAAAAGTTTGGGCACACAACCGTCTTATATTTCATCATCGTTAATCTGCAACATATGCAGGTTAATTTTGGGTCAATACACATATTTACCCAATGATCAAAAATAGATAATTTTTAATCAAACGATGAACACATACTCAAAGGATCTCTTCAATTCTAGATTTCTAAATGTAATTGTATATTATGTTCAATATATTTCAGAACTTATTCTAAAATATATTCAAGACTTTAAAATTATTCTAATAATCTTAAAAACTTAACTAAAAAATTAACTTATAATTTTTTTATCAATATTAATTGAATTTTAATCGAATAAAATTAATTTATCTAATTAAATTCAAAAAATATTCATTTTCTTGAAATTATCTTAACAAAAACTTAGTTCAAAAATTAACTTATAATTTTTTAAATTATTTTTAATGAATTTTTATTGAATAAAAATAATTTATCCAATTAAATCAATAAAAATAAATTCTGCCCTCAAAATTGACCAAAATCGAATTCAGTCGAACCAAGAACCAGACCAATTCGTCCGGTTTTAATTGAATCGAACCGGGGTATAAAAAATTTCCAGGAAAATCATGAAATTACGATTTTACCCCTCGCAGATTTTTCCATTCACTTTCTCTCTCCCCGACTACGAAGGCGAAATCGCCTCAGAATCGCCCTCCTATGACCGCTCTCTCATGGCGCCGAATCAGCGTCCGCCACCGGTCGCGTTCGACTCGCCGTGGCCTTCCAGTCACGACCGAACCGGTCGCACGTCCTGTCGTGCCGCCATTCTTCTTCGCCGTCGTCTTCTTTCTTACGTTCGCCGGCGAAGTTCCGAGCTTCGATCGAACAATTCTGGGGACGTCGATCCATAAAGATGGTATCGAAACGTCGGGAACACGCCAAAGAATCGATCTACGTTGATCGACGGCGTCAAAATCGTCGAAAATTGACGGATTTCGAGGATTTACGATTTGGGGAAAAATGCCCCCAAATCGCCCGATTAGGGATTTCAGGGTTAAACTGAAATGATAAATTTTAGTTTAATCCCAAGACTTTTCTAAAATTCTCACCGAAGGACATGACACGCAGGTGCCACATAGATAGCCAAATTTCACTTTAGTACCCTAAAGTTTCGCGCGTGCGCAAATTTTGCCCGCGTGGTTGGAAAAATTTCAATTTATTCCCATTGGTTTTAAATTGATTACAATAAGGTACACGAGATTGTAATTTTCATTAAAAATCACAATTAAACTCGATTTTTGAACCAAATATTCACAATTAAACTTGATTTCAAAAATCATATAACAATCAGAACAATATCTAAGCAAGCTCTGATACCAATTAAACGATTTGGCCCATAATTAATACATGATTATGAGTTAATTATCTCATAATTAATAAAATAAATTCATTAATAAAGAACAAGACTTACTTGTTGTAGCGTACTTCACAGAGGATCGGATAACGAGATATTCTCACCGGCGGTTTACGATCACAAACGGATCGGATACGTAAATGATTTCCACGAGTTTTCTTGCTTTGTAAAATCTGAAAACTACTGATTTCCTCTTCAATTTATTGACATCTCTAACAATTTCTACCTTGGCGAGAAATCATCCCATGGACAAACCATGAAGCTCCATCCGAACTTCAACAAACTTCACCTTGATGAAAGACCGCCCTATGAAGAACCATGAGAACTTGAGAAACCAAACCGACTCTACTAGCTCCACCTTGACCATAGATACACCGCCATCAATAATACCATCTCAACTTTCACTCTTCCTTTTTCGTTCAATTACCTGGAGCCAGCCCCAAGCTTGAGCAACTCCCGGGCTTGCTTGGCGTATTACCTCCAAACTCCATCCAACCCCAATTAGCAAGTCCACATGCTGAAGCAACCTTGCGACCAATAGACGCATCCTCTATTCTCCGGTCAGCCCCATGCTCCGCAACCTCGAACTGCTTCTCCGCTGGACCTTCTTGCCTCAAAGCAATGCTACTTGCTATAGCATACAAGGGACAACCTTTTGTTCCACCAAGTAGAACCCTAGACATGCCACGAATTCCACTATTCGGCCTTGAGTGAGATACCCGATTCGTCCGTGGTGCTACCAACGGCTTCGCATTTCCCATGCAAAACTTATCTAACACCTTTGACTTGCACGTCCTTTTAGACAACCATAGCGGCGCCCAGCTAACAATGCTTCTCCGAGATGACCATGGCTCCTTGTCAACCATGCCTCCATGAAATAACCATAGCTTGCTATCCATGTCTCCGCGAATCCCAACTGTACTCAAACCATCCATGTCAAGCCTTTGCTCTCTCATACGAACCAACCTCATATGACCTGAGCTTTTGCCAATTCTTTCATACCCATTGATGTGACTCCACCTACAACAATGTGCCTCACTAACCTGTAGGTATTCTCTTTCACCCTTCAACCCTACCATCGCATCCTTCTCCACCTTCATTAGCATACCTTTATAACTATCACTGTTATAATCCAATGTCCCTAACGAAAAGAGATTACCAAGATGCATTGGACTTGATGGGACAGAAAGTCAGTCACCATCCGACCAGTCTGAATATGTGGCCATAGTTGGGGATGCCGATCCCTCCTCGTTGTCTTGATCCCTAGTTCATCCTGGATAGTCTCCTTTATGTGCCCTTCTTCGCACTTGAAATCACTTCCATTGAACTTCTTTGACTCCGACCTGGATCCTGTTCCACAACCCAGCTGGTGGCTCCTCATCATCTGCCAAGCACAAGCGAATCTTCGCTACCGCTTTGGCCTCAAACTCTTCCCATTCTTGCTCCTCCATCTTCTCGGGCTTCTTCTCCGAGAGCGCGATGACCATCCCTTGTTGCACGAGGAGATCCTTGACACGCTTTTGCCATAACCCAAAATTCGATGAACCATTGAACTTCACAACAGCAAATTTTGCGCCGTGATCCGACATCCTCCAACCTTAGCTCTTGATACCACTTGTTAGGAATTCAGCAACTAGAGAACAAAATGCGCAAAGAATACAGACGCAAGAGTTTACGTGGTTCGGTCTAATGACTACATCTACGGAGAGAAATGAGAACTTTTATTGATGAGTTTTCGAGCCACAAAGTCATACAAAATCTTAGGGTAACATGCTTTTATATAGAGGCAAACCCTTGTACATCAAGTAAGCTATCTAGGTCTAATTAGGAATCCAAAATTTAGTCCGAATAGAATAGAAAATAAGCTCACAAAATATTTTCTCTTCAATTTCTTGACATCTCTAACACTAGATTTGTTCTGTACGCGTCACCTCGCAATTTTCAGAGCAATTGACCTCAACTTGGAAGGGAGGGAGCACATCATATCATGGTTCCGAATCTGAACCATATATATTCAGTAAAGAATTGAAGGATTTTTTTCCCTGTAATAGTGTTATTTTCTAAAAGTATTATGAACTGTTACCAAAAAATTTACCAATCTGGTGTTCATTCAGAATTAGACCAATAATCGGACTGGGTACCCAAAATCCGACCAAAAGAATTGGATCAGGTACCCGAATCCGGCCATTCCAGCTTCCGGGACCTAATTCGTTAGTAGATAGAAATAGTTATGCATCCTGAGAAAATGGGAGTCGGTGGAGCCATAATATGAGAACCGTATGTCCCAAAAAAATTGATTGGTGTCGCGAGGCTCCAAACAACTGAGAAGAGGTCAAAAGAGAGGCAAACATTGTAATTTAGAAAAACAAGATTTATCCAAAAGTTAAAAGTGAAATTTGTTTATAGAGGAAAAAAAAACTGGTGTACTGGATAAAAAAATCCCAATGTGCGTCCTTTTCCTGTCGATAGTGAGCAAAAATAGAGATTCTGAATTCAGTTTTGGACCATTGTTTCGGCCCTTGAAGTAAAGATCAATGGCTAGGGATTGTTCAACAAGTAACACCAGAAACACCAGCCGCTTAGATTGGGTGGGCCCCTCTTCCTTAAAAAATATGAATCAACATTTCTAAACTTTTTCATATTTTTGATTGATTAATTTTTGGGTAAATTATCCCTAAGCCATGGTTAGTGACATAGATGATGAGGTCCTGTATTTTCGAAAATGATTTTGTTGTCTCTGTAATTTGATTATATTGTACTATGGGGTTCATGAAGCTTGAATTAGAATATTTTTCTGGCGAACGATCACTTGAAATGACACAATATTCTCCTTCTAACTTAGTACCGTTTTAAACTTTCTAAAAAACCATACATTAAAAATGCCCCCTTCTATTGAAATGACACAACTCCGATGCCGCCACAGGTTCTCCACCAATAGAGACGACCGGAGGGGTTTGGTCTTGTCCCTTTTCATTTTCTGCTATTTTACATTTGTGTCCTTGTCTTTGTTTCTGCTATGCTACTGTTATGTCCTTGTGATTTTACCGAAACCATTATTGTTTAATGATTTTCTAGGTTTATGTTATGTTTTTTGTTCTAGTATCTTTTGTTCGGACCGGGTGTGGTCTAGTCTATGGTCTGTATGAATCTCGTTGTTTGATATGTTGTTGCAGGTGGCTAAATTTGCTTCAGTTGAACTTGTTCAATCATGACTGTTACTTGAGTGTATCTTGTATGCTTTCAAGTGCTCGATGGCACGAGGTTGCAACTTTGATATAGTCGAGTGTTCTTTAGCCGATATTTGTATTGGTAATTCTTCGGTTTGGTCTTCCTCTTTTCAGAGGTCGTTGGCTTTAGTAGTTAATTGTATGACAAAAAAAATCAACCTCGCTATCTTATTTTCTTCGGATCGGTACACATTTTCTGTTACACGTATTCGTTTGTTGTCTATACATTCTTCTTTTATGCTCTCTATTGTGCCTATTATCTAATGAAAGACTTTAAGCCATATTTCTCAAAAAAAATATGTGTTCACGTTCAATCTATCCGGTTACATTCCCATAAACAATTAAGACACGCCATGTGTTCTGTTCAGTAAGGAAATACCATCGGTACGCTTTCACTTTCGTGATTATAGGAGACGAAAACTGTCTCTCAAAAAAAAGAGAACGGAAACTCGGGGTCATATGGGGTTTCTGGTGATTTATTTTTAACCATTACATGGAAGCAAGACCACGTGCGACCATCTGGTAATTAATTAGTGCCAGAAGCGGGTAATTTTTTAAAAGGGGGTTTATTTCTCCGACAATTCCATGAATGGGGTTGTTAGGGGATATTTTCCTTGTATGGAGCCGAGCCAGAAACTGCTCAGCAGAGAGCGTTTTTCCTTCGCACGAAACCGCTGCCCGGGGAGCATTTTTTATTTTGCCAAAAACTGCTCCACCGGGAGCGTTTTTTGGTTTGTCAGTTTTTGGATATTTCAGACTAATTACATCCCGCTAACACGTATCTTAAGCTACAATATGCAAGTAATTAAGTGGTCTTAAAAATTGCATAAATTACAAGGGACAACCCTCCAAATAGACCCACCATATTTAATGTTATACGCCAACCCACTTTTCGTTCATAGAAAGAAACACTTGGATCAAATGGTAAAAAAAAATTCTAATTTAACGGATTATCGAGTTTGAATTTTTAAAAATATAGCAGTGTTAAATATTTATTAAATTTTTTTGTAAAATTTCAAAATTCTCAAGAATATGAATTAGTCCGACCAATATACTAGAAACCAAAACCCACTTCCGTTCTGCTTCCCGGTATTTAATGATTGCTCACGTTATTGACAAAGAAACAATAAATGTCAAACTATTAAAGGGAATAACCCAAACGGAATAATAATTAGTAGTAGTAATTAAGATACACCGGGTCCTTCGTATAACCAATTTAATGAATATCACTTGGTTAATTATTTTTCGAATATTACTAAGGAAGAGAAAAGACAAGGTTCAATCTGCAACCACTTCCAATTTGTGTTGTCACCGGCAAACCAAAAAACGCTCCCGGTGGAGCAGTTTTTGGCAAACCAAAAAAATGCTCCACTGGCAAACCAAAAAATGCTCCCCGTGGAGCGGTTTTTGGCAAAATAAAAAACACGCTGCCCGAGCAGCGGTTTCGTGCGAAGAAAAAATACTCTCCGCTGAGCAATTTCTGGCTCGACCCCAGACAAGGAAAATATCCCCTGACAACCCTATTCAGGGAATTGTTGGGAAAATAAACTCCCTTTTGGAAAATTACTCACCAGAAGCTTAGGGGCGCGTGGTAGTAGGAATTGTCCCATCGGTGAATGTAAGGTGCATAGGCACATTGGCAGTGACGGTACCTAATAATATTTGCAATATTACTTTTTAGTTTATATCATTTTATGTCAAATTAATAACATTGGTTTGGGGTAAATTATTATTAGGTAAGATCTTTAAAAATTTTAGATATTTTTAAATAAATATCTTTAAAATTGTGTGTTTTCAAAATTTCTAATTCAAGATTTGTCTTATAAGTTATAATAACACTATCACTTATTTGTAGTTCTTTTGCATTATTTTTTTAGTATCGTTTGCATTCAGACTACCTCTACAAGCAATCCGATCCAATTTGAGTCACGGATAAATAATTAATTTTTTTTCTATCCACACACAACCCACCTAACTAAAATATTTTCATAATGTAGTAGTGACCATGTCCAACCCAGGTCATCTAATAAATAATTAATTTTTCTCTCATCTACATATATATTTTATTTATACGAATTCTCATAGAAAATTAAAAAGTTAAACTCTATACGAATTGAATAAAATTAAGCTCAATTTATGGACAATAAAAAATAAGAATTTTTATATTTTTATCAAATAACCTTATATATATATATCAGAGCCATTGATGAACTTCTATCGGAGGTATTCACAATACCTCCGATAGAACTACAACCAATTTTGGACGTTTGAAAAATCTGGTATCAGAGCCATTTGCATACATATCGTTCGAACATACCTCCGATAGAATTTTTTAGAAGTGCCTCCATTTGGGCTCTCCAGGGTTAAAACTCCTTGGTGCTTCGCAAACAAAAGTATCTATCAAGGTAGAACCCCGGTCTGTGCATCTTTCTTGCCTTCATTGATTCATCAACTTACTATTTATAGGAATAGTGAGTTACTGTAGCAATTTTGGAAAAACACAGGTCGTGTGCAGGGGCGGATTGTTGGGAATTTAATATCCAACACGGATGACCGTCCCCGACACACGCCCGGTCAGGGGACATTAGTTCTTTTTTCCGTCCTTATTCATAACTTTGCGCTCAGGGCCACTTGATCAGATTTGGTCCTAGAATGAGCTATTCAGGACAGTACTGGATAGTAGACCATTGGAAATATACGGGATAAATTATTGGATATATACAGAGCAGACTATTGGATATACACGAGACAGACCATTGGATATATACCAGGTGAACCATTTTATCCGATCCTTTTATCTCGGGACGGTATCCGTAAAACTATTTTATTATAACTGAGTAGACTATTTTATCATAACTGAGCGAGTCATTTTATCCTCGAGGACGGTCCTGACACATTTTACACGTCCAGGACCAAATTCAGTCCCCACGCCCATTACTAAACATCATGGTCTAAGAGGGCCAAGGCTTCCTCGAGATCAGGAGCTCTTGTGGTTGCAAGAGACTCATTGGACCATATCTTAGATGGTTAGGCTGCTGCCTCCTATGCTTCTTCTCCTTTAGAAGCCGAATTTCATGCAATTCAACTTGCTTTGGAAGTGATTTCTAGGTCTTCTGCTGGCGTGAAGACGATTATTGAGACTGATTGTCTTCTTACTCATTCTATTCTTTGTAATCCTTTTCCAAGTGTCGCTTGGAATTTAGAACTTTTAGTTGGTAAGCTTCGGAGTTCTTTCCAAGCTTTATCTTTATGTATTTTGATCCATATCTCTCGTTCAAACAATTTTCTAGCAGATTGTTTGAACAAGATGTATAGACTAGGATCTCTTTCGAACGATTGGATCCTTCACACCTTCCGGAGATTTTGGACTTGGTTGCTATTGATCTCCCCATGAAATATATTGTTGTGTTTCTCTGAAAAAAAAAGAGGGCCAAGGCTTGGAGCTTTAAGATTGGAATGCATGGGCCTCATGTGCACCGGTATCTTCGACAATATTAACTCTCGAATGACATTCGCACGTGTCAACTCCATAGGTCTATATTAATTAATAGCCTAGGATGACTATCCCACCCCTAAACGAAGAAAAGAAAATAAAAGGAAAATAAAAATTTGTTCCATCCCTAAACGAAAACCTTTAGCTAACCCAAACTCGGATAGTAGTTGAAACTAAAAGATTACTAGACTAGTCCCTGGTCCTTCTATGCCTGACCTATGAGAGGGAACGACTTTTGATTGGTCAAATTTACTTTTTAATCTAGATTCTCTCTAGTAAAGTAGGGAGAATCTAAATTAAAAAGTTAACTTTTTTTGATCCATTTCAGTGGGGGTTGGATTGTCCCCACTCAATCCAACCCCCATCATTTCTTGCTATTCACTACCAAACTATTAAGCAATTTACAATTTTAACCATGATCATTAGAACTAATCGGTTAAACTTTTACCAATGAGTAGTTTGGTGTAAGACCTGAGACAGTTACAAAATTATCGATCATGGTTATACCAAGTTTGGTCTCTCAGGTTTGGTGTAAGACTTGAGTCAGTTCTTTCAGGTTTGGTGTAAGACTTGAGTCAGTTACACCAAACTACTCATTGGTATAAGTTTAACCGATTAGAGTTGATATATATACACACATTAGGAAAGGGAAAAAAAAGGTAACATAGAGGTAGGTTTTTCAATTAGTACTTTATTACATCAAACCTGAGAGACCTACATGTATATTTTAAAAAACGATACCAATTTTGTTAAAATAATTAAAATAACTCTAGCAAACATCCAGTGAGTTTCTGACAAATATGATGAGAGAGATTTATTTAAGTAATTGGGTTGACACGTTACCAGGATCAACTTTAGGATGACGACAAATTAATTGACTTAATTATTGTTATATATATTAACTTTTTGATTTTTGTGCCATTTTTTTATAAACTTTTTTTGCTGGAGTAAGACACATCTAATAATCAACGTGGTTTGGATTGGATCCAGAATGAGTCTATTTCGAACCGTTTGAACTAAATGACACTCCGATTTTTTTTTGCAAAAAGGTTAAAATACAAAGACAAAAATGAAAAAACCCGTGTGCGGCAGGGGATCACCGACATGCAATTATCTATAACTGCGCATGCGATTGTGTAGCACGCTGGCCATTATTAATAACTGCGCATACCAGTATCGTAACCAAAATATGCCATTATTAGAACCGGAGCATGTCATTATCGGTCATTTAGTTAAACGGTCTAGAATGACCCCTTCACTGCACCCAATTCATTGCCTAATCAACGAGGGTTGTGTTCTCATCCTTTAAAAAAATTAACATTGGAAAATGATATTTCATTTTTTTGCAAATTCGAATTTGAATTTTTGTCAAATAATTACCAACGGTTACGTAGACCAATTGACAATAAATATTCTAACTTAATGAAGAGATTTTTACTTTGAATTCTTGAAAATATTGAATAAATGCTAGGACAATTTTTCTACCGTTTAGAATATCTTACCAAAGAGTGGTTGATTTAACGGTATAAAAGAGATGTGAGGATTTGGCATGGAAGGACCAGAGTTTAAACTCTAATTGTTAAAAAATTTTACTTATAAAAAAAATCCTACCAAATTCGAATTCAATTTAATTGGTCCAGTGAATTTACATATGTTTAATACTATCGGCATCATTTAAATATTTTACGATAACCTCAACCTGAATTAATCAACTCAATAATTATATAAATATACGATAGTATCAAAAAATATATGTCCACAAATTTCGTTGTGGACTTTTTTGCTCACCCGAAGATTTTTGCGACAAACAGTTGGGCACATTTCTCGTCCTCGTGAAGGCCAAACTTCAATCGTCCTGTCGTCCAAGCCAAATAATTGCCTGCCTCGTTCCATTTCGAGCCAAAGGGAGTCATTGGTATAGTTGGGTTTGGATTGGGTACGGAGTGAAGGAATTGATTCCGAATGATTTGGAGTGAATGGGGACCGCAGCGGCAAGCGCAGATATGTGATAATGGCAAGTGCAGTTATGTGATAATGACAAGTGCAGTTATGTGATAATGGCATTTGTTTTTGTGAAAACGGCAAGTCCCCGTTGATGATAATGGCATGCATAGTTTTTTTCATTTTGGTCCCTCCATATTTTAGCATTTTTGCAAAAAGGTCTCACTGGCATGCGCAGTTATGTGATACTGGCATGCACAGTTATGTGATAATGTCATTTGTATCTGGCCTGTGTTTGTGCGTGAATTTTTTTATTTTGGTTCCCATATTTTAGCGCATTTGCAAAAAAGTCTACGTGTGTCTTCATTCCAAACGGTTCGGAATAGTGGCATTCCGTACCCAATCCATACCCGGTATAGTTGCCCGCCTTTTTCCAATAGATAAGAAAACTGATGTACCACAAAGAAAAACAAGATCAGAACAATTGCCTAATCGTGGTGGAGGGTTGTCTGTTTACCGTTCCCTTCCCAATCTTGTAGTCAGGGACTAAGTATCTATTTTTTTTGTGTGGTAGGGGACTAAGTATGTTAGTTAGATAATAATAGCTATCGTTGTTAGAAACGTTACGCAATTTTTTTTGGATAAATTGCCCTCTAGTCCCTGGTCTATAGTAAAATTACCTCTAGGCTCCCTGCTTTTTTAAAAATTATTTAGCCTTCTCTGCTTTATCTAAAAATTTTGGTCTCAAGTCCCTGGCTGACGTCATCAATCTTTTTTTATTTTTATCATAGAAATGACCTTTATACCCTTACACAAAAAACAAAACAAAAATTTTCTTCTTCAACCTCTAACATCTAGAGTTTCAAGAACAACAAAAACAACAAACCAGAAATTAAAACCAAAATCAACCCACCCCCAACCCTAATCAAAACCCACCGCCAGCATCTCTCTCCCTCCTCTCCCCCATCCTCGTTTAGATCTCTCTCCCACAGTAAGAGAACCGAGGAAGAGAACCTGATTCAACTGATTTAGGGCTTTTGTTGGTTTGATGTTCTTAGTTTCTTGGTTTGGTGTTCATATTATATAAAGGTTGAAGATGATAATCTTTTTTTTTTGTTTAAGAGTATTTTTATCATTTTCTTGATAAAAAATGGAAAAAATGGCTGCTGACGTCAGCCAGGGACACGAGACCAAATTTTTTTCGAAAAGTAGGGACTGCTAAATAATTTTTCAAATGGCAAAGACCCGAGCGGTAAATTTACTATAGACCAGGGACTAGACGACAATTTACCCATTTTTTGGATAAATTATGTTTTTTTTTTGGTAATCCGTGCTGACTAATAACCAACATCTAATCGGCCTGATTGGCCAAAGACAGCGGCCGCATTACTTTCTTTCCCGACAGAGGAAACGTCAGCGACTGGAGCTTGGCACCCACGCCTCCTAATGTCTATGGTCACCTTTCCCACAATTTCGTCATGCACCCGTGGCGGCGCTTCTCAATATTCCCAACCAATTTCCATCTAAACACAAATAATTACACGAATTTAAAGGAAAAAAAGAAATAAATCAGTTATATGTACGGCTCTACGGTTCATTTATATTTATTCTGCTGGTATTATTCAATTCTAATATGAATTAATTTTTTGTTTGGATATTAGCTTATAGCTCCACTAGCCGTTCTCTCTCCTCTGCCCTATATATAAACAGCAGCCAGCCATCGTTCCTTTCAGCTCTCCATAAGATCAAAACAAAAGCCACTCTCCTTTCTAAGTTCACTACTAATAATTCCAATTATAGCTATCGGCGACAAATCTCTCTCCTTCCACCTCCCCTAAAAAAGGAAAGAAACGATGAGAACCGACATAGACACCATCCGGGTGTTTGCCTTGGCCTCCAAATGCCGAGCCTTTATAGAGGGAAACACCGCGTCGTGGCCTGTCCTGATCATGGCCGCGGGTCTCGCCTGGGTGGCCATTACCCTAATTTACTGGGCCCACCCTGGTGGCCCAGCCTGGGGCAAACACAAGCTCAAGAACATCACAAAGCCAGCAACAAAAATGACGATCCCAGGCCCCCGTGGGCTCCCCGTCATAGGGAGCATCCAACTAATGACCTCCCTCGCGCACCGCCGCCTCGCCTCCGTAGCAGCCTCATGCAACGCCAGCCGGTTAATGGCCCTCAGCCTGGGCGACACACGAATGGTCGTCGCCTCGAAGCCGGACGTCGCAAAGGAGATACTCAACAGCTCGGCCTTCGCGGACCGGCCGGTCAAGGAATCGGCCTACAGCCTCATGTTCAATAGGGCAATCGGGTTCGCTCCTTACGGGGTGTACTGGCGCACCCTCAGGAGAATCGCGGCCGCCCACCTCTTCTGCCCGAAGCAAATCAAAGCCGCCGAGTCCCAGCGGCAAGCCATCGCCTCCCAGATGGTCTCCATGTTCAACGAACGAGCCGTCTCGAACCCGAGCCTCACCGTTCGCGGGGTCCTGAAACGGGCTTCCCTCAACAACATGATGTGTTCGGTCTTCGGGAAGGAGTACCGGTTGGATGGTCGGACCGATGAGGTTGAGGAGCTCGTGGGGATGGTGGACGAAGGTTACGATTTGTTGGGTACCCTGAATTGGACCGACCATCTTCCCTGGCTCGCCGACTTGGACCCCCAGAGAGTACGGCTCAGGTGCTCCAGGCTTGTTCCTAAAGTCAACCGTTTTGTCGGCGGAATCGTTGACCAGCACCGGGAGAATCCCGGTCGGGAGACGCTGGACTTCGTTGACGTCTTGCTTTCCCTGCAAGAGCCTGACAAGCTATCCAGTTCCGACATGATCGCTGTTCTTTGGGTAAGCTTATATATATACACTTTTTATTTCTCTCGTCGAAATTAATTGCTACTGCTTTCGAATTTAATTCGATTATAAAATTTTGGTTTTACAAAATTATAACCTGAAATTCGTTATTAGTTTTCTGTATATATATATTTTTATTTTTTTTGAAAATTAAAAATTTTATATAACACTAATATGATTACAATTTACAAAGATATTGGGGTATATAAATCGCCTATTACCAAATCGCCTAATTAGTTTCCTGTATAACCTCCTACATCTTGTATAAGAAATGCACCAAGTGCGTTAAATATCTTTGGAATTTATTCCATAACGATTATTTTAATGTTACACAAGCACCTAACTAATAAATCGTCCCAAAGTAAATATACCATGGTATATTTCGAATCATGTCTACTAATTCATTAATTTGAATAGTTTTTATTTATACTATTATACTCGTAAATTTTTATACTAAATTATAGACATTGAATCCTTAATTTTTGACAAATTTTGTATGTTTGTGCATGTCGAAAGTTCTTTGATAATACTATTAATCTGATTATTTATTAAATTAATTAATTCAAATTCAAATCAATTATCGATATTAATATTTGCAGTACCAATTGAATTGCTGGTAAATGAAGTTCCCGTATGGGGTTGTAGGAAATGATTTTCAGGGGCACAGACACCGTGGCGGTCCTAATCGAGTGGGTGCTGGCTAGGATGGTGCTACACCCTGATGTCCAATCAACGGTCCAGGATGAGCTCGACAGAGTCGTTGGCAAATCTCGAGCCGTCGATGAGTCTGACGTCAGCTCCCTGGTGTACCTAGGGGCTGTGATCAAGGAAGTCCTCAGGCTACACCCACCGGGCCCACTCCTCTCGTGGGCCCGGCTTGCCATCTGCGATACCGTTATCGACGGGCATCACGTGCCCAAGGGGACCACCGCCATGGTGAACATGTGGGCCATATCGCGGGACCCAGAGTTCTGGTCGGACCCACTTGAGTTCATCCCGGATAGGTTCTTGGTGCAGGAGGGGGAGGTGGAGTTCTCCGTGTTCGGGTCGGACCTCAGGCTTGCGCCGTTCGGGTCGGGCAGGCGGGTCTGCCCCGGGAAGAACTTGGGTCTGACCACCGTGACTTTCTGGGTGGCGAGGCTTTTGCACGAGTTTGAATGGCTGCCGTCCGATGGGAATACCGTTGACCTATCAGAAGTCCTTAAGCTCTCCTGTGAGATGGCTAATCCGTTGACCGTACAAGTCAGGCCTCGAGGCCTAGACAGTAGTAGGAACTTTTGCCTACAAGATTAAACACCACTCGTACTTGTATTAAGTTAATACAATAGTATTCAATGCTAGATGGTTTAAACTAAAAAATCTAGTAATAAGCTATCCGATGTAAATTAGGAAGAAAAAAAGGAAATTAAGAGTTGGCAAGTGCTTTGTTTTTGTGATCGGGTTTGCAATTAATCATAGCCCTTGATCAGCAATAAAATTGATGTAACCTATTGATCTTTGTCTTTTCGGTGTCGGGGTACTTTGACTTTAGTTTGGTAGTCAAGTGTAAGATTAAGCTTGCTTCTTTAGGTCAAAGACATTTGATGCTTGACATATGAACTATATATTGCCATTGTAAGTAGTAAAATACCGTATTTTTTTGTAAACGAGTAAAATACCGTATCTAATTGTCAAAGAAAATTCATTTACCTTTTTCGTTTGATATATGAACACTCATTTGGCCGACTAATCTACATTTAAGTATGTTAGAATCTTTGAAAGACGGAAAAAGTCTTACGACATGTATTTAGCATTGGGACGTTATTAATAGTTCAAAGTCGAGATATTTTAATTAACTTAGAACAATCTATCATCATTTGATTTAAATAAAAAAATTTCAATATGTAATCCTAGTGTTTTTTATATTTTTATTAATCTAACAACATACACGTCTAGTAATGTTTTTTTGAGAAGCGACGTCCGTTTGGATTACATTTTTTGAAAGCCGCGAGTAATACTGTAGGCATTCTTCTAAAGTTGTCCTTTTAGGAGGTGGGTAACCTAGAGAATCCAAGCATAGAATCAACTTCGTCATTATTTTATACGTTTATATCCTATTTTGGTAACGACAATACGTGTATATCTAAGCGAAAATCAAGTATAAGCCGCACTTCCGATAAACAATTAATTACATTAACTACTACCAACTAACATGCGTCATGGGCTGTATTTGCGCCGAAATAATCCAAGCATCTGCAAATTTTGTTTGACCTTACGATGCGTGATGTACATGTAGTGACAATAGTCTGGGTACTTCTATACTAACCATTTTGTAAATTATTGTCGTGTATATTTTTTTAGAACTAATCTAGATTTGAAACAAATACATATCTAAAAAGTGCAAACATTCTTTTTAACACTATTTAATATCATTTTATTTTCAATAGCCCAAAATCTCTTTAATTTAATATCATATAGAATATGATGTCATGGTGACTAATACGGACAACATATATTGATTTTGTTGATTTTTCAACCTATGATTATCCTCTCGCCTCCTCTTTCCCAAAATCGAGGTTGAGTGTCGACCCTCCCCAGCCACTTCGGGAGGACCGCCGGCGCCCTCCCCGCCGCCGGTGACCATGGTGAGGTCCTGCGCGACTTGGTGGTTGTTTCGTCCACCCCCCGGGCCGCGGATCTGACCGATGAAGCGCCCGCTTTGGAGCACCTCCCCTCCCCTGACGGTCCTCCCTCGCGTTTCCACTAGCGGTTGCTGCTTCTTCTCTCCCGGTCCCTCTTTGGTTTTCTCCCCGTCGCTCTTTTGTAGGTGAGCTTGGACTGTGGCTGCCTCTTTTGGCAGATGACCCGGGTTTGGGTTCTTGGTGTCTGCCTTTTCTGCAGGAACGATAGATACTCCCATGCACCGCGCATTTTTGGCTCTGCCGCCGGCGCTGCCCTACCGCAGGTCACCATAGCGGGGCATCCAGCGACTCCGGAGGGGGCGGCCCTCCCTCCCATGTCATCATTACGGTCTGATCCGGCTCCTCCCCTGCGGGGTCTTCTTCTGCAAGTCCTCGTCCCTAGCCCGAAGCTAGGGGTCTTGCTCCTACACCAGCCGCTGCTCAGGTGGCCTCTCCAGCGGCGTCTCCTCATACCGCCGTCCACCAGTAGGCGATTGAAGCTGGTGTTCCACATCCTAACCCTAGTCCCGCGACTAGGGCTTCTTCGGATCCCTCTCCGTGGGGGCAGTATCTGGCGCTCCTCCTCCCGCGTTTCCTCGCCTATATTCTCATGTGGCTCGTGGTTACCCTCTAGAGGTGCCACTTTCTATCAGGCAGGTTGGCATGGGCTCGTCGGCGGTTGGCAGCGATGGAGTTCCTCTCCGTGGGTTTTCCTCTCTTTCCGGTGGTTAAGCGCCGGCGGTTTTTTCACGGTCCGCGGTCTGGGCATTCAACATTTGGGCCTGCTCCTGGTGGGCCCTCCTCTTCCTGCGGGACTGCGGTCTGCCTCACCTATACAAGCCCTCTGTCGTAAGATTTTGGGTCCACTTTATCTCGATTCAGGCTCGCTTTGATGGACATGACTCCCACGAGTCACTATGAGCGAAGGATCTAGCTTAGTATCTATTCTTGCCCATCCGACTTGTGGGTGTGCTCGAATAGAGTTCTTATTATGGCAGCGAGTCAACCTATTTGGTTGCCCATTTAGGCCAAGGTATTTGGTTGTTATCTATTCTTGACCACCCGACTTGTGGGTGTGCTCGAATAGAGTTATTGTTATGGCAGCAGGTCAACGTTTTCATGACCAAAAATAAAAAAAAGAGCCGATGACGTCAGCCAGGAACCCGAGAGTCTATTATCATCAAAACTTAGGGACGGGACAATCATTTTCCAAAAATCAGGAACCCTAAGGGAGGGTGACCAAAGGTCACGAACGTGAGAATAATTTGCCCTATAATAAACCATCAGATTTAATTAAATTGCTTAGATAAATGCCTTTCACTATCGCTCATCATGAGATTTATCCATATTGTCTTAAGCAAATATGTTCCTGTAAGTTGGCGGGGCCCAGCAAATTATTGCGTCTTTGCCGTGATGTGAATCCGAAACATTAAATCAAGGATAAATTATTCTCAAGATCCTGACCTTTGGTCACCCTCCACCTAGGGTCCCTGACTTTTGAAAAATGATTGTCCCGTCTCTAAGTTTTGATGATAATAGATTTTCGGGTCGCTGGTGCCGGAATATTCCATATTCTCTCGCGAACTCTCACTTGAAAAAACTAAAATGCCCCTCTCACTTAAAAAATTTAAAATTCCTTTTTCCTTCCCACTTCATCTTCTTCCCTCCACCTTCAATCAAAACCAAAACTTAATTTTGAATACTCCAAATTATTTACAAAAAATCAAAACTTAAATAACCCTAATTTTAAAATCCAAATAATTTTATAAATTTGAAAAATCCTAATTTTGATTATTGATGAACCCCTAAATATTTTAGTTTAAGAGACACAATCCTCTGACTCCACCCCCTTTCTCGATGGCGGCGGGACTCGTACGCTCTGCTCAAGGAGGACCCGATGGGTTTGACGTTGGCGACATAACCAACGAGCTTGAAGGCTTATTTGACGAAGCACCGATTGCTAGCTTCGTCGTCCGTAACTCCGATTGGCTAGTGACGGTAATAACAACGCCGGAGTCGAACCGAAGTTAGTGACATCGATGACCGATTTGAGTTGGACGACGGTCGCTTCAAGCTTTTGAAAGCTTGAAAAGCTTCGGTCCGCGTTAATAGCGGGTCAAGTTTTTCGACCCGACTCTGGACCATTGCACGTGCGGAGGCAACAAGATGGGGCTCAGGGACGACGAAACTTGACGGTGGAAAGATTATGGTGTGAGGCATTGTGTCGGCTGCCTTGGAGGTCATCGTGCTCTGCCGTAAACTCGATTACAACCGCCGCGCACCGAGAATCGAGAGTCTGGGACCACAGGAGCTCTTGCCCGGTCGTGAGCTTCATCGTGGCGGCAACAGTGTTGACCGAAGCGGCGGCAATCGAGGTTCGGGTTCAGGAAAGCCTCAACTAATTCATCCCTCTCTGACGTAGAAGACGACGAACTAGAACATCAATGGAAGCCAACGGCGGAAGGTTTGGATTTGGCTTCCACCGCAAGAATCAGAGCCGGGCACGGGTTCATTTAGTCAAATGGTTCATTTAGTTTCTATAAATATACATCTTATGGTTATTAGTAGATGAAATTATTTGGTTTTGATTTTATTTGAGTTTAGAAATTTCTTCTTCAGGTTGTTCTGTTTGAATTTGATTTGATTTGGGTTTAGTTTTTTATTAAAGGTGAGAGGTAGAAGGTAAAGTGGGAGAAAGAAGATGAAGTTAGGAGGGGTATTTTAGTCTTTTCAAGTGGGAGGTCGCCGGAGAATATGAAATATTCAGGCACCAGGGACCCGAGAGTATTATCATCAAAATTTAGGGATGGAACAATTATTTTTCAAAAGTTAGAGACCTTAGAAAGAGGGTGACCAAACGTCAGGAATTTGAGAGTAATTTACCCTTAAATCAATTTCATTTTCCAATACTCCGGGAAATGCCATTTTCAATGTCCTCGTGGAGGAAATCTAAAGGAGGAGGTGGTTAATTCATAGGCTAGTCAGGTTTGAGTCATTCCATTTTGATGTTCGTTGAGATTTGATTGTATCCTGTATACTATAATATAATTATTAGTTTACCAAAATTCTGGTGCCAAATTAAACCCACTAACTAATATTTGACATGAATCTGAATTAACTTCAATTTGATTCGGTTTAAGTACAAAATAAAATGGTTATAAAGCTAATTAAAGAAGTATATTTGATTTTTTAATGTTTAATATTCGGATTTGGCACATACCAGTGTTGGACCTTGGGCCCATTAGGCAATTATTATTGTGCCTAATCGGGCCCGGGCCCATTAGGCCCATAAGTTGGGTTGAATAGGCCGATCAACCCGCGTTGACCGGCCCGAAGCCACGCAAGCGCCACGTCAGCATGACGTGGCGATGACGTCACATGTGGCAGCCCACGTGGCAAAGCTAGGGGTAGCCTTGCCACATGGCAGACATGTGGTCCAAAATGCCACGCGGCGTGCAACGTGGCACCGCGTGGCAAAGCTAGGGGTAGCCTTGCCACGTGGCAGACACGCAGTCTGAAGCACCACGTGGCGTGCCGCATGGCAGACGTGTGGCCCAAAATGCCACGCCACGTGGCGACGCGTGGCATGCCGCGTGACGCATTTTGGTTGTCCGAATTTTCCTATAAAAGGGAAAATTCGGCTGGACTAATTTGTAACTTTTCCCACAACCACTCGATAAGAAAGGAAAATTCCGGATTAGTTACGAATCTGTTCAAAAGTATTCGTAATTCGACTAGCACGAAGAAGTTGTGGACCCGAGCCTGTGGACCTCTTACTTCAACAAGTAAGTGATTTATTATTAACGAATAAGTTTGTTAATTAAATAGGTTTAACACGTAATTACTCGTTAATTACGCATCAAAACCGTCAATTGGTATCAGAGTATGGTTGAAACCATGTTTTGATGATGATATGATATTTTAATTCAAGTAATTATATGATTTATTGATTTAAAAATCATATTAATTGTGATTTTATGGAAAATCATAATCTGTTGGACTTTAATATAATTAATTTAGAACCAGCGGGACTAAATTAAATTTTGCCTAACCATGCGGGCAAATTCGCGCACGCGCAAAACCTTAAGGTATCAATCTGAAATTTGACCGATTACGTGGCACCTGCGTGTCATGGACTTCGGTGCAATTTTCAAAAAACTTAGGGATTAATTGAAAATTTTCCCAAAAATCCCCAAATCGAAAATAAACCCTAATCCGACGATTTCGACGCCGTAGATAAACGATAGTCGATTCTCCGGCTTCTCCCCGACGTCCCGATACCACGTTTGTGGATCGACGTTGCCGGAATCGCGAGATCGAGGACGACGACTGCGGAGAGACGCGGAACGGAGAAGACGTTCGCGACGGAGAACGGCTAGACGACGGCCCGCGAGGCTGATACGGCCGTGCTCGCGAGGCCGAGACGTGTCGATTGCGACCGGTCTCGGCCGTTGATTCGCCGCCGAAACGAGGCGGTCGTGGGAGGAGCGGCGGCCAGATTTTTTCCTCCCGCAGGAGAAGAGAGAGAAAATCAGAGGGAAAAATATGCGGGGGCAAAATCGTAATTTTATGATTTTTCCAAAAATATTTATACCCGGATCAAGAAAATCAAAAAATAGACGGATTGGCCTGGTTTCTTGGTTCGACCTAACCCGATTTATGGTCAATTTTGACTTATTGGACTTAAATATTGGGTTTTTTCTCTTTTAATTGGATAAAATCAATTTTTATTCAATTAAAATCCAATAAATTTATAAAAATTTTAAGAAATTTTTGTCAATTAGGTTTATTAAAATTATGACGACATTTTAATAAACTTAAAAATATTTTGGAACGAGTTCCGAGATATGTAAAAGTTAAACTAAAATCACATAAATTGATCCATAGTATGATCATCAAAAGATTGGAAAATGAGTTTTTCAATCCTATTTTGGGAAAATATGAGTATTAACCCAAAATTGAATTGCAATTGTTGCAAGATTTGATGGCTATTGGAGACAGGTATCTGAACTTCTGTGCAACAGAACTTCGACAGAAGATTCGACAGAAGATTCTGAAGCGCCGTTTACCGCTGCGTGTGCCTAAGGATGACATGTATGTTATCGTCGAGCACATTGAGGCTGTTCCCCGGGAGATGCAAGAGTGCATCTGGGCCGGAGGTTACGATCATGGAGAGGACTGGCCCTCTATGTTTCGAGACCTCCTGGTCACGATGAAAATTCGAAAAGATATGTGTGTCTTCTCGGCACCCGAGTTCAATACCCACAGAGATGCTCTCTATGGTCTGATCTATTATCTTGAGGATAAGGGTCTTCGCAGAGAAATGATACCTTCTCCTGTTCTGGTGCTGCGAAGTGGTTTGATCTTAAACTGCTACCTCGCTAAGGATTACTATTACAGTTTTCCTCCGCTCCTGATCATCTGGATCATGGATTCAATTCCAGTTCCGGAAAGTACCCTGGAACTTCTCATCGGATCGTCCTCGTACCCGGCCCCCACCGGATCGTCCTCGGACCTGGATCCAGATATGTATCTAGATTCTCCTACCAGATCGCCTGGACATCCGATCCCTGTGTGATTATATGTTTAACTGTCCCCATGTACATATGTTATTTTTGAGGGACTTTTGTACAATAGGTTGAGACCTTATCTGAGTTTTTTGTACATGTGTGTATAAGCTCAGAATGTACAAATGCATGTAATTAAATAAAAATGTTTGTTTACTTACTTCCACTTGAATTTACTATCGATGAACTTTAAACGGTTGAAGTTTAAGATTAATACTTGAATGGTGAGGGGAAGCATGCCCGCGACCCACTTCGATTTTGAGATTAATCAAGAACTCTATATCGTTAAAAGTTGTGAGTGATTAGTAAATTGTATTATATTGCCAAATCAAATTTCTAATATATTCTCATATTAAAAATCCCTATAGAGATGTTAGTCGCTTCTAGATCCATCATAGCTGAGCTAAACCGTGAGTTAAAACTCAACGGTGAAAACTATGACAATTGGAGTATGAAAATCCAATATGTGCTTGAGGAACAAGAGGTTCTGGAGCACATACATGTCATAATGGATGAGCCTGAAGAAGGCACAACTGCTCAACATAAGCGAGATAAGGAAGCTTATGTTATTTGGAAGAGAAAAAATACTACTGCTCGATTGATCTTGTTGAGTTCAATGATGGATGATATCACCAGACAATTTCGCGTGCATGACAACGCGAAAGAGTTATGGGATGCTCTCAAACTGAAATTCGGAAAGCTTTCAGTGTCGAAGCTGCGTGCTTTGACCATAAGGTTTGACACCTTTAAAAAGCGTCCGAAGGTTCCCATGAGGAAACACTTGAGAGTGATGTCCAATATGATCAGTGAACTGGCAGAGGCTGGTCACATACTCAGCAACGAGCAGCAGATTCAAGCTGTCATCCGTTCTCTACCACCAAGTTGGGAACAGATGAAGATGAATCTTACCCATTCCGATCATTTGGTAATATTTGATGATGTTGCCAAACACCTTGAGCTGGAGGAAGATCGCCTCCTAGCTATGAAATTCCACCCTGAAGCCCATTCGATTTGTTCGACTAGGAATGGTGGGAAAAAGAAGAAAGGTAAAGGGAAGGATACGTGTAAACAAACTCCAAAGGCTGAAAACCATGGAACCAAGTTGGATGGCTCCAAGGCTAAAAAGAACAAGCGGTTTATCATTTCAAAAGTGAAATATTTTAACTGTCAACAGAAGGGACATTTTGCAAAAGATTGCAAAATGCCCAAGCAGGTACATCTAAACTCAAGTGTGAGTAAATTGTATGTATCCTCTTGTACCCTTCTAACTGAATCACATTCTATGTGGGTGATTGATTCAGGAGCGACAGACCATATAGCTAGAGAGCGTGGTTCGTTCGTTGAGTACAGGCGGTTGCCGGCTGGAGTAAAAACCATTTTTGTCGGTAACAACTCGTGCGTAGATGTGAAAGGCCTGTGCACTTGTAGATTACACCTTCGTGGTGGTCGTGCCCTTCTTTTACATGACATGTTGTTTGCTCCAGACATACGAAAGAACCTGATCTCAGTTTCGGCCTTGATGTCTTTAGGTTTCCGGTTGTTATTTGAGAACGACATTGTTAGATTTTTTTGGATGATGCCTATTTTGGCCTTCGATATATATCGGAAGGTTTTTTGATTCTGGATATTGATCCTTGTGAAAGTTTTTCCTTTGTCACTAGTTCAAACTCATCAGAGGATGATAATAAACTATGGCATTCTAGACTTGGCCATATCGGTCAGGATCGTTTAAACCGTTTAGCTAAGGCAAGACTGTTGGGCAATATAGAGAAATCTATATTACCTAGTTGCGTATCCTGTCTAGAAGGGAAAAGCACTAGAAAATCTTTCGGTACTGGGGCTAGAGCCAAATTTCCACTATAATTAGTCCATTCTGGCATATGTGGTCCAATGAACGTGAGGGCAAGGCATGAAGCATATTACTTCATCACCTTTATTGACGACTATACTAGATATGGTCTGATATACCTGATTTCTCACAAGTCTGAAGCCTTAAACTGCTTCATGACATACATGAGTTTTGTTGAGAATCAGAAGGATAGAAAGATAAAGGCCTTACGAACTGATCGCGGCCGTGAATATCTTTCTGATGAGTTCAAAGCTCTATGCATTGAAAAAGGAATTGAACATTAGTTGTCCATTCCTTATACACCACAGCAAAATAGAGTTGCTGAAAGAAGGAATAGAACCCTTCTTGATATAGTTAGATCGATGATGGCAGAGGCAAGTTTGCCTATATCATTCTATGGAGATGCGCTCCTGACTGCCACATATGTTCTAAACCGTGTTCCATCTAAGTCTGTTACAGCCACTCCTTACGAAATATGGACAGATCAGAAGCCCGATTTATCCTATTTTAAGCCATGGGGGTGTGCGTCCTATGTCCATTTTACCTCAAGTATTTTCGATAAATTAGGACCGAGAGGTAGAAAAAGTATCTTTATAAGATACCCAGAGGTATCTAAAGGGTACGTGTTCGTGGGTGAACTGGACAATGGACATGTAACAGAATTTGAATCATGCGATGTCACTTTTTTGGAGAATGAATTTCCAAAATTAGGGGAGGTTAGTAGTGACCTTACCCTTTATGAGACAAATGAACCAGAATCATCTGGATCACTTCTTCCGAGTGGGAGAATTGAGGAGGAAGATAGAGATTTTCCAACTCAAAATGATCCGGAAGGTCATGATCTGAGTCCTGAAAGGGAGGTAATTCCTTATTCCAGTGGGAGTACGGTAATTCCACCCAGTGGGAGTGCGATTCCTGGATATGATGAATATATGAGAGATGTTTATCAAAACCGGGAATACCGTAGGTCTAGCAGAACTAGCATACCACGCCGATGATTTGACATCGAAGACGAGGCTAATGCGTTCAAAGTATCACTAAAGAAATTTGGTAGTCCAAGTAAAATTCTTCTGGCCATCCTGCAGGATGAAGATGAACCTAAAAATATATCTGGAGAATTGTCATCTCCAAAACGTGATGAATGGATGAATGCAATGAAGAAATGTCTTCTATGATCAAAAACCAGGTTTCGGATCTGGTTGACCTACCTAAGGGGCGTAGGGCAATTGGGAATAAGTGGATTCTCAAAATCAAGTGCAATGCAGATGTCAGTATAGAAAGATATAAAGCACGTTTGGTTGCCCAAGGGTTTAAACAACAGGCTGGGATAGACTATGAGGAGACTTTTGTACCTGTTGTTAGATTTACGTCAATTAGGGTCATTTTAGCTATGGTTGCTAACATGAATCTAGAATTACATCAAATGGATGTAAAGACTGCTTTTCTCCACGGAGAACTGGATGAAGAAATCTATATGATTCAGCCTGAGGGCTACATTCAAAAAGGCTGCGAACACAAAGTTTGCAAATTGAATAGATCAATTTATGGCCTTAAACAGTCGTCTAGACAGTGGTATATTCACTTTCATAATACGATCATGCAGCATGCTTTTATAATGATAGACAAAGATCACTGTGTGTATGTTAAGCGATCAGGAAAGAAGTTTGTTATCATCACCTTGTATGTTGATGACATACTTTTAGCTGGAAATGACATGGGATTTCTTGTCAAAATCAAAGATTGGTTATCTTCCAACTTTGAAATGAAAGACAAGGGTGAAGCAGATTACATACTCGGAGTTAAGATTTCGAGGAATCGTTCGAAAAGAATAGTGTCTCTTTCACAAGAGACATATATTCGCAAAGTAGTAGAACGTTTCAATTGTGATCACAGTAACCCAAAGTATGTCTCATTGGTTAAATGTCATAATTTGTGTAAGGACATGTGCCCAAAAATAGCTAAACACCGTAGGGACATGGAGAAGATTCCTTATGCCAATGCAGTTGGATGCTTGATGTACGCAATGTTGTGTACTAGACCTGACATTTGCTATGCTATTGGGATAGCAAGCAGATATCAGTCTGATCCAGGCAGTGCTCACTGGAAGGCTGTCAAAGAGATTTTGAAATATTTGAATACTGCTGCAGAATACTCCTTGTACTATCAAGGCCGTGACCTGATAATGAGTGACTATACTGATGCTGATTGGGGAGGTGATGTGGATAAGAAAAAGTCTACATCTGGATTCATTTTCTTGTTGAACAGGGGTGTTGTTTCATGGAGCAGTAAGAAGCAAACATGTGTATCCCTGTCAACAATGGAAGCAGAATATGTAGCTTCAGCTCATGCTACACAAGAAGCGGTATGGTTGAAGAGATTCTTAAGCCATCTCTCCCTGATCAACTCGACGGAGCCAGTGAGTCTATTCTGCGATAACCAGACAGCTATAGCATATGCTAAAGATCCTAGATTCCATAGCAGGGCTAAGCATATAGATATTAAATTTCACTTTGTGAGAAATTTAATAAAATATAAAGAGCTGTGTATGAAACACATATCTACACGAGATATGGCCGCAGATCCAATGACTAAAGCATTACCTCGAGAAGTGTTCGAGAAACATGTTAAGTCACTGGGTTTACGACGGTTTCATTTGTAATCCAATTAGTTAGAATAAAGAATTTTTATTTGGCAATATGAGTTAAATGTGAAACATGTCGGATAGAGAAGTAGCCCACTCACACGGGTGTTTACCTCAGTGGGAGTTAAGAAGTTGATTCCTGGCTGAGATGAGGCAGTTATTGGACATTCATAAGTGCATGTCCTATGATAGAATATCGTCTTGCTTAAGAGCAAGTTTCCTTATGGGATGCAGGAATAAGTTGCTGCATTTAGATTTTCTACAATCCATATGATAAGATATAAGTGGAACTTATCATACTGTCTGTCCTATTAGCCTAGAGTTAAGCTAAGGCTGATACTCTAGTATGGTGTTGAATGACATGTGTTCCTTTAAAAAGGAAAATATACCGTAATACGTAATCAGTATCATGTGTGCTACTCGACCACTGGATGGGATGAAAATGTTGAGTGATTTCACAATCCCTGGTGTGAGACCAATTTTCGAGAATTGTGATTCCCGAAACCTACCCTTAAGATCCTAAATGTATTCTGGAAGTATGATCCAGTGCTGCTAGCTTGGAAAGTTTATGAAAAGGTTATGGCATAGCGATTCGACCTGGCAGGGCTGACCAGAAAAGCAGGCTGTATCATTATGAAAGGAATATAGTTAAGGAAGAAGGAACTCTGTTCATCACATTCTGAGTTTCGTGGTTCAGGTGCACCAATTGTACTGAAAAGTATAATAGTGAACCCGAATATAATTGTTTGAAATTACCGATGTGAACAATGGAATGTGACATGAGTCCTGGGGTAATAGCATACATTATACAAGAATGTTGTCGAGATGCTACTATTCAAGTAGCCTGAGTGTCTGTGCTCTTGAATTTGGCTTAACATACTCAACGTGTGCTGATCGCACGAAATCCTTTAAAGAAATCTGATAACTGTTGATCAAGGTCAATAATAATTGAGTGGGAGATGTTGGACCATGGGCCCATTAGGCCCATAAGTTGGGTTGAATGGGCCGGTCAACCCGCGTTGACCGGCCCGAAGCCACGCAAGCACCACGTCAGCGTGACGTGGCGCTGACGTCACATGTGGCAGCCACGTGGTAAAGCTAGGGGTAGCCTTGCCATGCGGTGTGCCACGTGGCAGACATGTGGTCCAAAGTACCACGTGTCGCCACGTGGCAAAGCTAGGGGTAGCCTTGCCACATGGTGTGCCACGCGGCGGACACACGGTCTGAAGCACCACGTGGCGTGCCATGTGGCGGACGTGTGGCCCAAAATGCCACGTGGCGACACGTGGCATGCCACATGGCGCGTTTTGGTTGTCCAGATTTTCCTATAAAAGGGGAAATCCGGCTGGACCAATTTGTAACTTTTTCCACAACCACTCAATAAGAAAGGAAAATTCCGGATTAGTTCCAGAATTTTAATCAGATTTTTAATAAAGAAAATCTCGTGAAAATCAATTACGAATCCGTTCAAACGTGATCGTAATTCGACTAGCACGAAGAAGTTGTGGACCCGAGCCTGTAGACCTCTTACTTCAACAAGTAAGTGATTTATTATTAACAAATTAATTTGTTAATTAAATAGGTTTAACACATAATTACTCGTTAATTACGCGTCAAAACCGTCAACCAGCTTCCTTTAGCAGCATGTACCGTGAAGTTGGTTAGATAGACAATTTATTGACAATGATATTTGACCATTATAAAAAATAATACTAAATGACCGATAAAAATTAATGCTCTGGAGCTATCACTATGATGGGCATCTGTAACTAAGAATGATTAAATTTGTCGATAACAACATTACTATATTACATCAACCGGTAAAACTCTAGTGGGAGATATTGATAATTAATTTGCATAATGGGTGATTAAGGATAGTCCAAACAAGGAAATTATTATAAGTGGTCTATTCTGAATCAAATCATTGTCTTTGGAGCCTAATTTTATATTAATTAGGGCTGCTTGCAAGTTGATGCCGTATATTTTACTCCACAACCATCAAGTTTTCATATCAATTGGAAGGCTCGCAAAGGACCAATGGGTATTCAGAGATCAATATTTCTATATGATGTTTTTGAGTTATAAAATTATTCTACTTGTTGGAAAAATGATTGCAAGTTGTGTCAACTTTTGTATCCAACTGGACTCATCCAATTTCTTAGTGCAATCATCATCACAAGTTCACAAATTTATGAGACTAATATTTCACTTGGTGACCACGACCACGCATAGTTTTCATTAACTTCCACACATCCACACATCTAATCGCGATCCGAGACTAAATTTGGGTTGTTTTTTCACCTAAACCTCGATGATGGTTCAACCACTAGTCAATGTCGGTAACCACTAATTCAAAAAGTCGTATCATTTGATTCACGTGGTTGGATCGGTCATTAGTAAAAAAAACTTTTTGTAACATATAGATTTTTAGTTTTATTCGATTATAAGTGATTAAATTATGATTTTAATACTTCTTAATAATATATATTGTTAATAACTTTTACAATATCATTAGAAAATATTTATATTATTTTACATTTTAATACTAAAAATAATAAATAAATAAATAATATATTTTATTTAAAATCTATATTGTTAATATATTTTATTTTACATTGTTAATAATATAAATAAATAATATATTTTATTTTAATACTTCTTAATAATATATATTGTTAATACCTTTTACAATATCATTAGAAAATATTTATATTATTTTACATTTTAATACTAAACATAATAAATAAATAAATAATATATTTTATTTAAAATCTCATGTCTCATCAGTTATCCGACCATATTTGTATGGATTGGAAAAAAAAAGAATCCTGGTTCTTCCTCCTACTCGTTTTTTACCACGATATATGCTACATGGGAATTTTTTTTATAAGTGAATTTTATTAATGGATAAGGCACAATATTTACATGGGTCACACCAAAACCCACCAAAACAAAACGCCAAATTACTAGCCCAAACGCAGAAGACCTTCCGGTTCACGCCCCATTGCATAGTTGATGATAATAAGGATCAACGAGCATGCGAGTCAACGAAAAGGAAAGGGTATTGTCCCGTCAGGTGTGAGATGTATTTCGACCGGGTAATCCATTCCTTAGCTCGGAGATAGATAATACCATAGAGAAGCTCTTCGTAGTACATCGCCTCATTGAAAATCCGATTCCTAGAAGTTCAAGTACACAACATGATCATGCTACATGGGAATTACACTTAACGACAATATATATTGAATGGTGAAACACCAAATCTTACGTGTACTAGACTCGCGAGCTGTTCCCATTAATTTGGATATTGGAATTAAGACAGTCGAGAAACATATGGAGCAACTAAGAGCGATTCGCTTTGGGCAATTCAGGCCATGTCTCTTAATGGCTTTGATTACGACCTCCTACAGGTTCTTTTAACAGTGATTAACCAATATATACTGTAGTTGTCATAGCCGCAACATCCTTTCCGAGATAGTAACGTGATCCTAACACATCAATTATTTTAGGATTATATGAATCAATTAATCTATGTTTCAATCGGACAAGATTTTAAGAAATAATATTGATGTGTTTCTAGGGCTCAAACTCGAATCTCTCGTTAAACTATAATATTCGTCTACTAGTTGATTTGCGAGCTTGGTGATCCTAGTATATCAATTAGTAATCAAAAAGTTTATGTAATCAAGATTTGGGGGCATTTGAAATCATAAAAATAAGATCATTTTTTGAAGAAGAAAAACGAGACACGAAGACTGTAATCAATCAGGCGATCTTCCAAGTAAGGGAATGGCTAATTTGGTCGGACTCAATTAGGGATCTATGTAATGAGGACCTTAACCTATACTTAGAATCACTAAGGTCAAATTAATCTGAATTATTACGCATTGGTGTAGTTATTGTGATTAATTTTCCTGAATGCTTTAAAGGGTAGGGATTTTTGGAGTGTAGAATTTTGTATATGTGATACTATCGACGATATTTTTTCTCTCACAAAGTTTTTTCCAATTATATTTTACCTTGTTAAAATTTTGATGAGACCAACGACTACAACTTCGAAAGAGGAAAATCTATATTTCTTCATTTATAAGGGGACGCTTCTCCATTTATAAGGGGACATAGGGGCTTTAAACACTATTACTTATTATGAATAATAAATCTCAACTTATTAGAAGAAAAATATACTCTTTTTTTTTTAGAATCAAATTCGTAAAAGCTCGATACACACCTACATTCTATACGTACATATTACATGTATAATTCGTTATCCGAATATACCAAATTAGATTTGTGCCATAATTGTAATTAACTCTTCAAAGAATTGCCCTGGTCCCTGGACAAGATTGTGACTTTATTATATAAAATCTGAGCACTAGGAACCAAAACGACGGCGACTTCCTATGTTTCGACACGGAACATCAAAAAATTTCTGTGGAAGTTCACAATTTTGGACAAGTTCATGAAAATGTTCGGTGTCCCTCTCTAGAGATTTAAATAGATGGTCCGTCTATTTCGTTATCAATTGATTAATCCAAGCCATTTTTATATAAAATCTACCCGTTTAAAATTTGAATTAGTCGGTTCAGGAAAATACGAATTTTAACAAAAAATATAATCTCAAGTGGCCAACGATGATGGATTAAATTTAATTGCGATGTCTCCATGCATTATTTTTTTCTGGTGGTGATGAATAGCAAGGACCACTTGTGAAATAGATGGGCGATGGTGCATTACATATCACTTGGCGATCCCGAAGTTTCTTCCACTTGTTTTTCTATGTCTAGTGCTTCTTGTTGTGTAGCGATTTACTTGTGCAAGAAGCAACTAATTAACCGTGTTATCCACACATTATGAAAAGAAAATAATTTATGAAATTTTTTATTAGGTGCGCCTTTTTTGCCCTCTGATTCTTGAATTAGCATTGCGATTGGTAGATTATATTATGTGTAATTAAGACTTGAAAAAGGGTGTAGGTTTTTCATGTAACCATCTAGAATATGGGTTTTTGAACATAGAATTATGTACTAGCGGTGGTAATGCAGGCATTCTTTCTTTGTCCGACTTTTTCTGTGAGGTTTTATCGTGACAAAATTTTAATGAGGATTATGACTACAAATTGATAAGAAAATTTTACGCTTGCTATAGTTGTAAATATGCAAATATCAATAATAATAATAAATTCAACCTAAAAAAACTTGAAAAAAGGGATTGCATACATTGATGCTCCATACTGTAATCTTGATATACGCGACCGATGGTAGTATAGATTAACTGTAACCGCTGCACTATGGTTATTTGTGATCTCATCTAACTTACATATAAATTATTCAGTCTATTAAATACTCAAATATCACACGATTTGAACCAAAAATTATATGGTGGATGCTCAAAGAAGTCAATTCAATAATTAGTGGTCTAACCTAGTTTAGAGATGAATTAATTGATCTAGTAGGTACCCAAATATTAGCGATAAAAAAAAATTATATGTGGTGGCTGTTAAAAGAAGTTAAATTCATGAAATTAATGCGTTCGGCCGATGTAGCCTCAAAACGTACGGAGTGAATATTTTTTGTATCCACAAGTAATGAGTTTGGATTTCCCAGTACCGACACCTGGAATTCATTAAATCTCATATCAATTTCAAATGTCTCATATGGATGTACTTCCGCGACAATAGCTGGGAAGCATACAATTAACATATTGTTTCTTAACGACCACGTTGGTCGTAGCCTTTAAACTTTATTGGACAACCATGATATAGACTTCTAAACATAATTTCTTTTACAAATCACCCGATATTCGATATTATACGCTAGTTGAATTAATCCGTAGTCGAATCAACAAAAGTAACGAAATTTTTCTTGTTGAATTTTAAAAATGCGCTTCCGAACTTATTATTACCTTCCAACCTAGAAACACGACCCGGCTCTTATCTTTTAATTGGGAGCAGTCTTGCATGTTTTCTGGTTAGGACATATATAAATGGGCTGGGCATATCTTTTATTGGGCCAGGACAAGAATAATGAGCCGGAATGTTTATATCGATAATGGGCTTTTCGTACGCCGCGAGCCCTCGTTGCTCAAGATATTTTCTCGCCTCGTTATTTCTGTAATTCTAGCAGATTCCTACATTTTGTTTGGTATTAAATTCTAAAAAAATACATTTTGTTTGGTATTGGCAGATCCAAAATAATAAAATATATTTAAAAATTAGCAGTACAATTATTTTCATTGTCTATAGGGCATAACAGTAGCCTAATCGAAAAATGGTATAGGATAATGTATTAAGAAAAGGATCAGGTGCTCTTTTGTATTTATGAAATAGCTCTATCATTTGTGAATGTTTATAACTGCAAAAGGTAAAGGTACAGCTAAGAATCATAAGAATGTAGATATTTCAATATTATAAATAAATTTATCATACTTGCAATTAATGACGTGGTAATTTTATTACGCTTATTTAAATGAAGTTTTCACTGGACCGAACTTTGCATGGAATTTGATTTCACCAATGTTCTGTAACACAAGATTTATGCTAATAATAAAAGGCCACGAGATCAACCTATTCTGAAGCATCATGTTAGAATTTTCATATCCAACACAAAAAACTTATAGTGATGAGTATGTGAAATTTTCACTTTTGTAACCGGTCACAACACTCGGTACTAATGACGTGTTAATTTTAACATTAGGAAACACCATCATCAATACATTCATCGTAAATGGGGAGAGGTGGCATGGAAATTTCAACAATCGGTAGAGTGTTTCACGATGTTACAATCAATCAAACAGATTTGTCAATCGTTTCCACAACAGACATCCAACATATAAGGAATACAAGACATAAAGGTTGTTAAAAAAGAAAGAAAAGCTACAGAATTGACATCGTTCCATGTTACACCAGAAAATCCCAATAGACACTAATCCACATGAGAAGTACGACGCCAGCCCATTGCATCAAAGATCAAGGCTCAAAAGCCTGCGAAAGGACTAATCAAAGTTATTATATGGAGAAAATCACGCCGATTAATCTAATTCCGTGACGATAAAATTCTTTAATAAGTATTTAATACATATGCTTTCCGTATCCGGATATTATATTGGAGCATTAGCTAATCTTCAATGATGGTTGGAAAGTGCGACAGGATTATTATAACTCATAGATGCACGATGAGAAGAAGAACGTTTTACAATTGTCTAGCTAAATTCAATTTTGTTGGAAGATGAAATCATGAAATGCAAAGATTCTATGACAAGTTTTTTGCACATTCTCAATTTTCTTTCCTGAAGTAGGCGTCAATCAACTTATGGAATCTTAATAATATGTTTTTATAAAAAAAATTCCATGAAAAATAGAAGAAAAAAATAGAAATGGGATCCAATGTTGTCGATACATTTTTTCCCTTTGTATAATGTTAATCGCCAAATGACAAAATTTAGCAGACAACAGTCAATCTAGACAGCCCAAGCTAGAATTAAGGGTCCCATGCATTGTGAAAAGCTCTACCTAATTTTTGGCAGCCTCGTAGTTGGAATTCATTTGACAAACTAATGGATTTGACCTTTTGGGGTTTAGGTTTAGGGGTATTTATTGCTCTTCAATTAAATATTGTTCCTCCAAAAAGTGACAATACTAAACAATACTAAATTATCATGATTAATTAATTTATTCAAACACAACAAATGATTATTTTTTCATTTATTTAATTTATTGCGCGAGGAATTAAGTACTATAGTCAGCTAGGGTTAATCATGGTCATGAAACGACTAACCTTGAGGAGGAGGCAGAAACATAGAATCTCCTCCGCTGCAGCTTTCCACGTCAGCTTCCACCTTCCCGGGCTTGTTCTGAGTATCATTGCTAATTTTGCTGTATTTGCCATCGAGCTCCGGGCAGATTTTTTTCTTCAACATCTTTCTCATGAACTACATACACCCCCCAAAAAAATAAAATGTATTAGCAACCAAGGGATTAAATGGGTTTTCCATAAATTGTTATACATTGTTACATGGGAACGAACTCCGCCAAACTCATTGTCCTACAGTTGTAGGGTACATTTTACGGATTTACATCTATTTTAAAATGCACCCGTTTTAGCAGACAATGTCAATTTAAATTAAACGGTAGAATAATGTATCGATCAGGACGGTACTAAAAAAGTTGTTGACTTGAATAATAAGTAGTGGATGCAATGTGCTTACTCTGTTTAAATTTTTTATGGGTTGAGCTTTTTCATGTTTATGAGGTATCAGCTTCTTGGCATTCTTGGACCTAAGAGCTGCAGGTTTCTTCCCTTCAGGCTGATCAACACCACCACCAACGATATGCTCTTTCTTCTTCTTTCCCGTATCACTCTCAGCTTGAAACAGCTCCGCCAATGTCACTCTCCCTCCTCTCCCCTTCGTCTCTTTGCGAATCTCAGCGATGCATTCGGGTTTTGCCTGCACTTCAAGGCACACATTGTCAGTGCCAACTCCATCTCCGAACGATGAACATATCAGAGGGTTCTCTTCTCCTTCATCGTCATCAGAGGTGGCATTTTTGCTGATGACGATACGACGATCATCAACACTGTCGGAATTCAGACACTCATCCGAGAATTCCAGCTCTTGCACTTCATGATCCAGGATGAAGTAGCCCTTGGAGAGCTCCAGGATAGGGTCGAGTCCTAATGTTCCAATTGTTAGAATCCCATCTTTCCATCCTTCAAGCACATCAACCAAGCCCAATGCTTGCTTCTCAGCCTCAGCTGTACCGAGCTCCGCGCCTTTCGCTACGCAATCTGTAGAAGAATACCATAGTCCAAAGCTGGAATTGAAAGAAGAAGAAAAAAACTAAAATGTAGCTTGGAAAATGTTGAAACCTCTGACAGAGCCGTGATTAAACTTCCTGTGCACCCAGTTGAATATCTGTTGCCAAAAGAAAGGAGGATTGTGGATTAACAAAAACCAATAACGTCAAGGAGATCAAATCACTTGTCGGGTTCTGACCTTCATTGTGTTTTTTTATTTTTTTGGTTTCAGGTAGCAGCTGCAATAAGGGAATGTCACAGAGAGGAATGGTTTTTGGAGAGCGGGCAACAAATTTGTGGGATGTTAAGCGGACGACAGGTCTTCCCTCGGGAGTGGGCCCTTAATACTCTCAGGATTTGCTAGGCTAGTCGCAATCTATTTTCCTGACCTTCTCTGGAAGACTATATAAGAAAGCTATTAGACTATATGGGAAGTGACATAAGTTAGGAAAGACATCCAAAAATAGATGTAGATTATAACAGAATTGATTACGACGGGCTGAATTGGGTGCTGAGAGGGGGGAGCGGATTGGGTCCAGAATGGCAAAAATTCTGGACTGCTTGGACTAAAGGACAAGGGATGTCATTTTTGTAAATAAGTTCAAAAAATAGGGGCAAAAAGGACAAAAACCTGCGCCTGACAAGGGATCCAAGCAGATAACTGACATATCATTATTGGTAACCGGGACATACCATTATCGTAACCGCATGCCATTATCAGTAACTGGACATGCATTGTCGTAACCGAGACATGCCATTGTCGGAACCGGGACATGCCATTATCGATAACCTTCAGTCCGAATGGTCTGGAGTGGGCCTTCACTCTGGACCCAATCCAAGGGCGCTGAGTGGACCCAGCACCACTAAACGAACAACACAAAATGAGTTGTTCCCAAATAATAAACTTATAACATTAAAATTATATAGGAGTATTTTGAAAAATGCGAGATTATATAAATAGTAGTAGTATAATGTTATACTAAGAGTAATGGTAGTGGTACACCATATTGTAATAGTGATAATATTTTATAAATTTAACGAGTATTATTATCATATTCGAATGATACTATATATTCTATTAGAGAGAACACCCAATCCTCAACAATCTCGATGATCATGTCATTGGCGAACAGCAAAGATAACATTAGAAAGGAGACGGTGGCGCATAATCGATCAATACCTATTAAAAAAATACATGATACTCTAATACTAATCAGGCAAGAGATATTGACAGCATATTTTTATACTCATCAGACAAGACACTTGGTGTTGTACACTTTTAAATAAAAGCAACAAGATAAGAAAGATTGGCAAACTCGACATAACGATCAGGATTTACTTAAACTTCCAAGTAGCTAGTTTCTTGGGATCTCAATTAAAACTATCATAAAACTTTTTTTTGAGAACTATCTTAAAACTAAGTATATGGGGATAATTGGTGAAGGACACAAAAAGAAAATGGATTGCAAATTATAGAATTTGTGGAGGGGGCAGAGAAAAGAAAAAAGACAAGACAATCGAGAATGCCCGGACAAAAAGGAAACAACATATATACAGGACCAGAACTCTACATTATTGATCGTACGGTTAATTTGGCTCTTAGCAGATTGTCCGGTTTATTAGACCATTGTAAATGAGGCCTACCATCAATCAGAAACCCGGTCTATTTTGCGAAGGTTGCAACCGAGTACTTTATTACAAAATTTAAAGAAAAAATTAATAAGGTTAATTAATAAAAATACATACTTTATCGATTAATTTAGGTAATTTTATCAACCAATTTTGACACAATTATATTTTTAGAGTTCAAATTTAAAAATTCTGAATAAAATATAATAATTTTCAACAATTAATTTAGTTCTCTGTAATTATTGGCCTACTAGTTACGACCAACCTTTTTGGCGTAACATCAACAGACTTGCGTACATTTTATAAAAATAATTTCCAGCGGGACATTAGGCCTTAATTATTAAAAGAATATTCGTGTGGCTTATTATTGCTCGTACGTTCCTTTAAAATATTCTATGAATATAATTTCAATAAATTGTATATATGCCCCGCTTTATATCGAGTATTTCCAGGAAAAAAGATCTGGTAATTTTCTGTCGCCTGCCCCCTGAAGTTATAAGTAGCAAACATATAATAAGTGCTTCGAGAGCTAGCTCTATCTTTACAAACCAACATTTCATGTTCTACTTGTCGCTACTACCTTATGCTTATTGTAATTGCACAAAAGAGTACATGCCATTCAGATAGCCGTTATTCCTTGTGGCCCTCGCGAAAAGATATTAGAACCACGAATAATAGCAAATTAGGGTTACCGGCAAAAATGTGGTGAGACCGATGAAGCGACACCGAAGTTGGGTAGTCCTTTGGATTTTGGATTCAGTGGGGACTACATAAAAAATGTCCATACGGAAGGGACTAAATTTGGGCCGTTAGATTTGATTGTCTTTAAATCTAATGGTCAATAACCTATCATGTGATATTGGTTTGCATGTGAAGTGATATTGGTTTGCATGTGAAATGATATTGGTTTGTATGAGGCTGGTTTGTATATAAAGTGATATTGGTTTGCATGTGAAGTGATATTGGTTTGCGTTAGTCCCCTTCAGTGGGGACAACCCTTGTCCCCACTGAATCCGACCCCAGTTCTTAGACCAACATTTCGAAGAATATTGGATTAGTGGTCAATATCATTGATCAGTGATCCAGTCAATTGGACTGGCCAGTTCATCTGTTTAGATTGACAGATCTACGTCAAACTCATCAAAGTAATTTTTTTTAAAGAGATTTTAAAAAAATATTTATATTAAAAGTCATTAATTCAGATTATTGGTACATGATAAATTTTGCAACAAAATTAGAGGACATTCATAATTATTTTACACTTTAATGCTAATAAAATAAATAATTGTAAAAAAATCTATCCTCCTAACCAACAATCCAACCGGTCAAATGGAAAAAAGGGAAAAAATAAGATCCATCTTCCCATCCGTTTTTAAAAACATCGGCAACCGGTGATAGTTTCAGAATTTTGATTCTTAATTGGCACCATTATATAATCCTTTCTTGTATATCATATTTTTATGCAAACAGTTTTTCCTTTTTTTTATCTCCAGATAAAAAACATATTTTAACCCCTGGAAGAAAAAAAATCAGTCTAAGAAAATAAAAATTGAAATGGGTCTGGCTATCTTTTATGGTTGTCCCAAAGTTGGTGCTTTCTTTATGACGAGCTCGGCCCATTATGGGTCAGAAAAAGCCCAGGAGACCCAGTAGAGAGATTACTTCTCCCTCCTCCAACCAACGGCCGAAGCCCCCCAGTCCAACACCAGTCCCGGTGAGTTCGTCCGCCGGAAATGCTATTTAACTCGCCGTAATAATGGTCTAGGACCAACAATTAGGGTAGAATTCTGACCGTTTAAGGAATAAATCTATATAATATTAAAATTTTCATATCAATTCAAAATTTAAACCACCGAACATGTATATATTTATACACTTTTAATTTAGGCGGTGTAGTATTCGAATATTAATACACTAACTAATTTATATTCGTACTGAGCAAACCTTTGAAAGATGATAAATCTTGTTAGTATTTTTTTAGTTAAACTATAATAACGGTGGATCTAAGTTTTGTTGGTATTTTATATATATACATTTTTACCACACAGGGAACAAGAAATACGATCATCTCAATAAAGGTTACTCTTAACACATAATAATATAAGCTTTCCCTTTACACATAACATAAAACGGGAAATTAAAGACCAACTCCAAAGGCAAAGTACATTAATCCGTACATAATTCCAAGGTGGTAAACAAATCATTATTCGGATTAATTAATTATTGGACCAATATTATTGAGGTAACAGAAAGTTATTCAATTAAATTAACTCAGGTGGCCAGAACTATAGTCTCCCGCGGGCCCCTCCTTGGAACGTTGACGGATGCCAGGTAGAGCCGGAGGAGGAGGACCACCATCAAGCTTCTTCCTGGAGAAGGAGAGGTGGACCCCAGGGTCATGGTGGTTGCACGAGGAATTGTACACGATGGAGTTGTTCACCCCCTGCACGTTGCTGTTCGCGAAAGCTCTCCTCGCCGCCTTGCCGTCGCCGCCTCTCTCTTCTCCGATGTTAATGGTACGTTGTTGGGGACGGACTAGCTCCATGAACGCGCCTTTGTTCTCCCCGGCTATCGTGATCACCCTCATCGCCGGAGGAGGAGTACCCTCCTTGTTCTTGACCCTGTGCGGGTGGTGGGGGTGGTGGTTCTTTTCGTGCTGGACGAGGATGGTTTTCTGCTCGGCTTCGGGTGGGATCCTGGGGTCGGGGATTGCTTGTGTGGGTGGGAGGACAAGAGGGGAAGGAGGAGGAGGGGGCGCGTGGTTGGTGGTTCTTGGTTGTGGCGGTGGGGTTCGGACCAGCATTGGCTTGATGGTCCTTGGAGAAGGTTCCAACAGCTGCTGAAGTGGCGGCGGCTGCGGTGGTGGGGTTGTTGCCACTCTGGCTGCTGAAGTGTCTCGGGTTCGGATGGGAGAGGGATTTGGTGGGACGATGGATTGTCGCTCAGGTGATGGCTTGGGAGGGGACACTGGAACTGCAGCAGCTCTGGTGTTTGCGGGAGGAGGTGGCGAGGGAGGCGGGGCCCGTGCGGTCTGTGGTGAAGGAGGAGCAGAGACCGGCTGTGGCAATGTAGCGGTTGGTGGTGTAGCTGCAGGTTCAGGTTGTGGCTGAGGCAGGGTGATGGGCCTAAATGTGGGCCTTATGAGAGGCGGCCGCGGCTGGGGAGGAGGGGCCTCCGGGGCTACAGCTGGAGGCGGGGCCGGGGTTGGGGCAGGGCGAGCGACGGATGGCAACCGGAACCAAGTACGAGTTGGCTGCTGGCTTGCCATGTCTTTATTGAGTGTGTTCAACTCCAGACGAGTTGTGTGTTTTGATGTTTGGTTTTATGATGATGTCCTACTGCCTTTTATTTATAGTTCCATACCTTGTTATTTAATCTCTAGCTTGACATGGGAATGGGGAAAAAAAAGGCAGAGAACCGAGGTAGACGAATAAAAGGAAGGAATCATATTCATTGAGCACTTGGAGACAAAAGGAAGATTGGTATCAGCCGGAGTCACGTGCAGGAGCATTTTTTTTAGGGAACGTGCAGGAGCATTGGTTGCTTCTTTTTTTCTCAAACTTTCCTCTTCAAACCTCTGATGGGGATGACCCATTTTTACCAAGGATTTCCTTGGAATTGTTTTAGTTAGAAACCAATAGTCCCTACTGAAGTTAGCTTACCGGTTGGCCTTATCCCTGAGTTTGGCTGGAGTACATGAGGTATTCCACGTATCTATGCTACGAAAATATATCCTAAGGGAGGGACAAGTAGTGCAAGATATTCCAACAGAGGTTCGCCCGGACGTAAGCTATGAGGAGGTACCTTTGCGAATTGTGGATGTCAAATTTCAACAGATTCGCAGGAGGACAATTGAATACGTCAAAGTGCAATGGAGTAATCACGCAGAGAAGTAGGCCACCTGGGAGTTGAGCAGGGAAATGAAAGAGAAGTACCCTTACCTCTTCGAATGCACAAGTAAGTTCACGATTAAGTTTGAGGACAAACTTCATTTTAAGGGGGAAAGAATGTAAGAATTGAGGAACTAAAGTGATAATTTCCTAAAGTTTAAAGGAGCAATTGGCATGTCTTAACAAAATTAGAGGGCAAAAGGTAATTTTTCACAAACCCTAGCTGGGTTAGGGTTACTGGGGGGGGGGGGGGATTAGGGTTTTTACGACCGAAAACTATGTTAAATAGGCTCTTAGGCCGCCCATTCTGCAAGAGAGTTAACAGCCATGAATTTCTTTTCTCTGTAAAGGCGAGGAGCAAAATCTGACTCGGGAGGAGGTGCTAAAAGAAGACGAAACCATCCGGGAATCACCGCACGAGAAGGGTAACCTATTAACTATGTCTCCCTTCTTGAATTCGAGTAACTTCTGCACCAAGTCATGTGTTCTGTCTTCCAAAAAGGTGGAGAGGAAGAACTTACGGGATTTCGGAAGGATTGTTGGAAGTTTAAGAACCTAGGAGCAACGTCAGGTAAGTAGAATTCGCGGTTACCTCGTAGATCGGGGATTTTAGGCAATCTGAGATAGATCGTGTTAGGTCTGAAACACTTATGACTTTAGATTAGATTTGAATCGAATTCCGTATCTCCCTTTCGGCATTCATTCGCGTTGTGTTCTGATTTTTGAAGTTTGCTGATTTGTGAAGTTTTCTGATTTGTAAAGTATTCAGATTTGTGAAGTTTTCTGATTTGTGAAGTGTTCGGATTTGTGAAGTGTTCGGATTTGTGAAGTTTTTTTGATTATTATGAGCTCGATGTGCATATGTTATGTTACGTTCTGTTTCTGAGTGGCGGAATTATTTCTGCACCTTTTGGGGCCCTATAGTTCGTACGCATCATTACAAAAGGGCTACCGGATAACCCTAGGTGCGTGTGATCAAATGGATAGGGGGTGTGGAAATTATCTGGGCTTGTGGAGATACCCTTCTGTCTTTTGGGCCTGCGACGCGGGAACAGAAGGGTACTTCCTGGGCTCCACGAGAATCCCGTAACAGATATATTAGGCTCCGGAGTTTGTGTATGATAATCGGTTAGGGGATCCTTTCTTTTTCACAAAGTTATTTGGTGTACTTATGCTTATATTATTTTCGTTGTGAAGTATATTATTTTCGTTCCACTTACTGAGTTAATCAACTCACCTTAGTCGTGCGTGTTTCAGATGTTTCAGCTGAGGCTCGGGATCGGGAGTAGAGGGTTTGGCTTGCATGCATCATCACTGTTTTCTTTGCAAAATAAAAGCGGTTGATTTTTCGACTGCGCTTATTTGGATTTAATGACAATTGGTTGTTTTATAATTAATGAGTACTTCAGATGTTAGATTTTAATGTTTAATAAAGTCTGATGCCTAATGGGGTATTTTAAACCTCGGGCATTGTCACTTCTATTTTCTGGTCGTGACAAATTATGGTATCAGAGCAAAAATTTTATTAAAAAAAATTATTTCAAAAACTGCACAGATTTGTGTCATGCATAGCATCGCATTGAGAGAATAGGCGGGTCAAAAATGGGTTCGAATAGGCGTTGCATAATATTGTTTTGAAACTGCACAGATTCATTATTTTCGAAAAGGCGGGAAGAAGTGCAATTAGCTTTTTGCAACTAAAGAAACTTATGGAACTCAGGCTGACTTTCAACACATGCCTCCTACCTTTCTATTGCGCCTAAAATCTCTATTTCTGCTAATATTTCACGAAGGATCTACTTAACTTAGTCTTTCACCGACTTCATCAATAGGGATCCCCGGCCGAAACATATCATATCCAGCAGCACCTTGTATAGGTTGGGCGGAGCTTAAAGAGATTGAAGATGATGTTATGCGGCGTTCAGAACCAGCCTTGAAGTGAACCCAAAAAAGCAGAATAATGCCAGGAAGTGACCAAGCAACTTCGGCTTTAAAGACATGTTTAACGACCTCTTTAACGTCTATTTTTTGAATTGAATGAAATTAGAATTCTCAATGCCCGGCGACGTTTAGAGGATAAAGGAGGGTTTGCAAATCATTGTGAAACCATGGTTTTTGGTGTCAAAATTTTGTGAATTTAGTGACCAAAACTTTGAAAGACCGTAACTTTTGACTTGCTTACCGTATTTTCTATTACAACCACTTTCCGGAAAGAAAATTTCAAGATCTACAAACATTCTCACTGCGCCTGAACGATCGACTTTCGGGGCCTAATTCGCAGCCATTTGAAAGTTACGGCCATTTAAAATTTTATCAAAAAATTACAAGTGGTTTTATGTGAAAATTTGGAGCCGGCTTTGAAGTTTTGCGTTACCAGTCGAGTATTAAGAGTCAAGTGACATCAAGAAGGGTGGTTTTATGTGATTTTTCATGGACAGATCATGATTAGTGGTATTCTGTGATTGTGATTCCGTGATATCTGTGATTGTAATTTCGTGTTTAGGATACGGTAATTATGTGCCTTCTTGGTTGAGTTTGAGATTCTTATCACGATGATCTGGAGATTGAGATTTCGAGATGATTATGACTTTGAGATTAAGAAGTGAATTAGGAATGAATGTAACTTAATGTCGTAGTGATAACCTATTAGGGAAAGAATTCATGGCACCACAGACCAGAAGTCTAGCATCCAAGGGACAAGGTTCGGGATAGGGTACAAATACTGGGCTACCTCCACTTGCCAACAGGAATGCGCAAGTTTCCAATGCACGAGCGGCCGCCACTGATGCACCTGCCGCCACTGATGTGCCCTCTGCCACCAATGCGCCTGCTGACTCAAATGCACATGCCGAGTCGAATGCTCAATCTGCCACCAATGCACATGTTAATGTCAATGGCTTAGGTGCTCCTGGTCTGAACCCAGTAGGGTTAAACACCGTGGGGGCACTTTTGCAAATTCTGACCCTGTTAGCTCAGCAACGCCAGCCGACAACTGCGGTCGTGCCATAACCTGTACCTGTACCCCAACCCACCGCAGGGGGTTATCGAGAATTTTTAAGAGTTAAACCACACTCTTTTGATGGTTCAGAAGACCCAATACAGGTAGAAGATTGGGTGATTGAGACGGAGAAGGCCTTTGATATCGCTCACACCCAGCCCACAGAGAAAGTGAAGTATGCTGCTTATGTGCTGAAAGGCGATGCTCGAAGGTGGTGGGAAACTCAGGATAGGACCCGCCATGACAAGAGGGCGGACGAGACAGTGGAAGTGTATGGCTGGGCAGAATTCTTGAGAGACTTTAGGGGTCACTTCATTTCACTGGCCAAAAAGAGAGAGAAGGCTCAAGAATTCGACCAGTTGGTGCAGGGGAACATGACTGTGTCAGAATACGACCGAGAATTTTCTAGGCTTTCAATCTTCAAGTCAATGGCTGCTCTCGATGAAGATACTCGAGCTAGGAAATTCAAGGATAGGCTCGCAGATGATATCAGGAAGCTGGTAGTACCTTTTCTTTTGCCCTTCTATTCGGAGGTACTCTACAGGGCGCTGGTAATCGAACAAAATCTGAACCTATGCCAAAAGAAGGTAGAGAAGGAGACAGCAAAGAGGAAAGGGGGACCTAATGAAGGGGAATCAGTATACTGAACCAACCAAAAGACCCTACCACCCACCCCCTGCTAGAAACATGGGCTCGTGGTGTGGGAGATGCAATCGTACGGGTCACAATCAGGATCAGTGCAGGTGAATAGCATGTTATTTGTTATTTTGAGCAATTCGAATATATGGACTTTAAATTGGGAGTATAACATGTATTCATTTTAGGTGGATTACTGGAGCATGCTTTAAGTGTGAGAAGATGGGACACCAGCTGGCAAACTATCCTGAGATGCGTGTATGGGGCCCAACAGTGGTAAACTCTAATGCCAGCACCACAGCTCCTGCAGGAGGGAACCCGCCACCGAGAGCTACGGCACGGGTGTACGCACTTAATCAGACAGAACCTAGCCAGTGGGGAGATGTAGTAATAGGTAAATCCTTACTTGGTAAATCATTTATGCCACTAGGAGAATGTCATTAAGTATAGGACCATATCGCATGTAAATTTCTAGTAGCGGGCTTCCCTGCAAATACATTATTCGATTTTAGTGCAACCCATTCTTTCATTGCTAAGCATTTTGTGAGGAGACATAAATTATAAAGGAATAGACGTGGGGAAGAGATGGCAGTTGTAACTCCACTGGGAAAGACCATTATGGTAGACCAGAGTTGTGATTGTGAGATTCTTATAGGCGGCCAGCCACTCAAGGGAGACTTCCAAATCATGGGGATGATGGGCTTCGATGTCATCCTGGGAATGGATTGGCTGGCAGGACAGCACGCATGTATTGATTACAGGTTTAAGTCTGTTGTTTCCCGGCCACCAGGAAGGGAAGAATTCAGGTATGCGGATGACAATGTCAAAATCCCGATGTCAATAATTTCTGCGGTGGAAGCAAAGAAACTGGTGAAAAATGGTGTGATAGCTTACCTAGCTACTGCGATGGACATGCAGAGGGAGTCTTCTTTAGACCAGATCCCTGTCGTTAGAGACTTCGCAGATGTTTTTCCAGAAGAGATACAAGGGGTACCACCAGATCACGAAGTGGAGTTCCAGATTGAACTAATTCCCGGGGCAAGATCGGTATCCAAGGTGCCTTATCGCATGGCCCCAGTGGAACTAAAGGAGCTAAAAATACAACTTGTTGACCTACTAGAAAAGGGATTCATTAGACCGAGTGTTTCACCATGGGGAGCGCCGGTGTTATTTGTGAAGAAGAAGGATGACTTCATGAGGATGTGTGTAAATTATCGAGAGTTAAATAAGCTCACTATCAAGAATAGATACCCCCTACCCAGAATTGATGACCTGTTTGATCAACTGAAGGGAGCGCAAGTATTCTCCAAAATAGACATGCGCTCGGGCTATCACCAACTAAAGATTAAGGATGGAGATGTGCATTTGACGGTCTTTCGCACTAGGTATGGACATTACGAGTTTCTGGTGATGCCCTTTAGATTGACAAATGCCCCGGCGGTATTCATGGACTTGATGAATCAGACCTTCCTACCGTACTTGGATAAATGCGTGGTGGTATTTATTGATGAGATCCTGGTGTATGCACCAAGTAAGGATGGTCTTACAAATATTACCGAAGGAATAATTATACGCCAAGTTAAAGAAGTGTGAATTTTGGCTAGAGAAAGTCGCTTTCCTTGGACACGTTATATCTAAGGAAGGAGTATCTGTAGACCCCAGCAAGATTGAGACAGTTGTGGGATGGCAACCACCAAGTACCGTGTTAGAGGTGCGTAGTTTCTTGGGTTTGGCGGGCTATTACCAACGCTTCGTCAAAGGGTTCTCCAGGATAGCCATGCCATTAACTAGGTTAACTCAAAAGGGGGTAAAGTTTACATGGAGTGAGGAGTGCGAGCAAAACTTTCAAGAGCTGAAGAAGAGATTGGTGATAGCACCCATACTGGCATAACCCAACGAATGGAAGGATTATATGGTCTACAGTGATGCATCAAGAAATGGGTTGGGATGTGTACTTATGCAACAGGATAAGGTGATCGCCTATGCATCAAGACAACTCAAGCTATACGAAAAGAACTACCCTACGCATGACCTGGAGCTAGGAACAGTGGTCCACGCACTAAAGGTATGGAGATATTATCTATATGGGATTCGCTGCGAGATGTATACGGATCACAAAAGCCTCAAATATATCTTTACACAGAAGGAACTGAATATGAGGCAGCGAAGGTGGCTAGAATTGATCAAAGATTATGATATTGGGATACACTACCACCCAAGGAAGGCTAATGTGGTGGCAGATGCTCTAAGCAGGAAGGACCAAGTTGGGAACGAACTTACAACACAAGAAGGACTGATACGACAGTTGAGAAGTCTGGGGTTGGAAGACTCTGAATACTCAATTGGTTTATCGGCAAGCATGGAGCTAGATCCTACACTGCGAACCCAATTAGGTGAGGGACGACGCAGGGACGCAACCTCATGGCTCTCAGATGGCAAGTTGAACGAGGGGAGCTTGCGGGTTTCATATTAGAGCCAATGACTACCTTTACTACCAGAATAGAATATATGTGCCAGCATCCAAGGAACTAAAGAATAAAGTATTAGAAGAGGCCCATATCGCCCGCCATGCGGGACATCCGAGAGGAACCAAAATGTATCAGGATCTTAAACTTGATTTTTGGCGGTCTGGTATGAAGAAAGAGATAGCCGACTTTATAGCCAGTTGCATGGTATGTCAATTGGTTAAGGCAGAGCACCAGGGACCAGCCGGCCCCCTACAACCATTAGAGATCCCTGAGTGAAAGTGGGAGAAGATTACGATAGATTTTGTGACAGGACTCCCGAGGAACCTTCAAGGGAAGGATGCGATATGGGTAGTAGTAGATCGCCTCACCAAGTCAGCTCACTTTTTAGCATATAAGACATGTATGTCTATTGAGCAAATGACAGAGCTGTTAATAAGAGAGATAGTGCGGCTACATGGGATTCCGATGAGCATCACTTCGGATAGACCAGCATACAGAAGGCATTGGGGACAAAATAACAGTTCAGCACATCATTTCACCCGCAGGCAGATGGACAATCTGAACGGACAATACAGACTTTAGAAGATCTGCTAAGAGCTTGTGTGTTAGATTTTAGGAGAAACTGGGAGGGACATCTTCCCTTAGTCGAATTCGCCTATAATAATAGCTTTCAGGCGAGTATAGGAATGGCTCCATATGAGGCTCTGTACAGCAGGAAGTGTCGGTCGCCCATCAGCTGGAATGAGAAATGAGAGAAGGAAATTCTTGGCCCGGATATGTTCAGGGAGCTGACTGAAAAGGTACTAATAATACGAAGTCGAATCCAAGCGGCTCAGAACCGGCAGAAGAAATTTGCAGACCAGCATCAGAGGGAAATAGAATTTGAAGTCGAAGATCACGTATTCTTGAAGGTATCACCTACCGAGGAAATTCGAAGGTTTGGGGTCAAGGGGAACTTGAGCCCACGATATATTGGACCATTTAACGTGATCCAATGGATAGGGAAGTTAGCTTACCGGTTGGCCTTACCCCCGAGTTTGGCTGGAGTACAAGAGGTATTCCACGTGTCTAAGCTACGAAAATATATCCCAAGGGGGGGACAAGTAGTGTAAGATATTCCAACAGAGGTTCGCCCGGACGTAAGCTATGAGGAGGTACCTCTGCGAATTGTTGATACCAAACTTCAACAGCTTTACCGGAGGATAATTGAATACGTCAAAGTGCAATGGAGTAATCAGACAGAGAGGGAGGCCACCTGGGAGTTGAGCACGGAAATGAAGGAGAAGTACCCTTACCTCTTCAAATGCACAAGTAAGTTCACGAGTAAGTTTGAGGACAAACTTCATTTTAAGGGGGAAAGAATGTAAGAATTGAGGAACTAAAGTGATAATTTTCTAAAGTTTAAAGGAGCAATTGGCATGTTTTAACAAAATTGGAGGGGGGGGGGGGGCAAAGGTAATTTTCCACAAACCCTAGCTGGGTTATGGTAACTGGGGCGGATTAGGATTTTTAGGCCCGAAAACCATGTTAAATAGGCTTTTAGGCTGTCAATTCTGCCAGAGAGTTAACAGCCACGAATTTCTTTTCTCTGTAAAGGCGAGGAGCAAAATCTGACTCGGGAGGAGGTGCTAGGAGAAGACGAAACCATCTGGGAATCACCGCACGAGAAGGGTAAGCTATTAACTCTGTCTCCCTTCTTGAATTCGAGTAACTTCTGCACCAAGTCGTGTGTTCTGTCTTCCAAAAAGGTGGAGAGGACAAACTTACGGGATTTCAGAAGGATCGTTGGAAGTTTAAGAACCTAGGAGCAATGTCAGGTAAGTGGAATTCGCAGTTACCTCGTAGATCAGGAATTTTAGGCAACCTGAGATAGATCGTGTTAGGTCTAAAACACATATGACTTTAGATTAGATTTGAATCGAATTTCGTATTGCCCTCTTCGGCATTCATCCGCGTTGTGTTCTGATTTGTAAAGTTTGCTGATTTGTGAAGTATTCGAATTTGTGAAATTTTCTGATTTGTGAAGTGTTCGGATTTGTGAAATTTTCTGATTTGGTATTGATATGGATCTGTATTGATAATGATCAATTTCTGTATGCAAAGCATTCTGATTATGATGAGCTCGATGTGCATATGTTATGTTACGTTCTGTTTATGAGTGGCGGAATTATTTCTGCACCTTTTTGGACCCTATAGTTCGTACGCATCATTACAAAGGGGCTACTGGGTAACTCTAGGTGCGTGTGATCAAATAGATAGGGAGCGTAAAAATTATCTAGGCTCCTAAAGATACCCTTCTGTCTTTTGGGCCCGTGATGCGGGAACAGAAGGGTACTTTATGGGCTCCACGAGAATCCCGTCACGGATATGTTAGGCTCCAGAGTCTATGTATGTTAGTCGATTAGGGTATCCTTTCTTTTTCACAAAGTTATTTGGTGTACTTATGCTTGTATTATTTTTGTTGTGAAGTATATTATTTTCGTTCCACTTACTGAGTTAATCAACTCACCTTAGTTGTGCGTATTTTAGATGTTTCAGCTGAGGCTCGGGATCAGGAGTAGAGGGTTCGTCTTGCATGCATCATCATTGTTTTCTTTGCAAAATAAAAGCGGTTAATTTTTTGACTGCGCATATTTGGATTTAATGACAATTGGTTGTTTTATAATTAATGAGTACTTCAGATGTTGGATTTTAATGTTTAATAAAGTCGGATGCCTAACAGGGTATTTTAAACCTCGGGCATTGTCATTTCTATTTTCTGGTCGTGACACTTATGGACATCAGAGAGATTATCAAGAGGCAGTGGACAGTTAAAGTTAGTCATGCGTACAGAGAAGCTAACATGTGTGCTGACTGGATGGCCAACTATGGTTTCACTTTACCTCTTGGGACACACCATTTTTGCCACCCGCCTGTGGGTGTGGGTAGCCTGTTACTGAGAGATATCAGTGACACGGCTGTGCCCAGATCAGTTACCAGAAATGTAATTGTAAGAAGTGGGGATGAACAATTAGCAATACCAACGTTAAGGGGAGGTCCTACTTCTCCGAGGCGCTCTTTTCCTCTTGAGAATTTTTTCCACCAAATTTTCTCTCAAGAGGATTTTACCGAGGCCAACGGCCGCAACCCCCACTTGGAGCTAATTTGAGTTAAAGAAATAATATAAGGGGCGAGCCCCTCCTATTTACCAAAAAAAATAAATAAATCCAGCTGGTCTGAATTTTGCATGAACGTTGATTTTTGTAACGTGACACAACAAAAATAGGAGGGGCGAGACACAACACTGTGGTTCGAGGACAACAATGAATCTTGTAGGGACAATTGCAATTCTCTTCTAATACTATTTTAAAATCTTAATACCTAATCCAAAATTTGAAATTGGATCTTCCATAACCGTAAACAAGTGAATTACACTTTCAATTAAGCATCCGGTGAGCTCAACATGGTTTTGAAAAATAAATTGTTTGCTCAGCCGTTCCTTAAATTTGTACAGTAACCAAGATGCTTGATGTGGCTTAAGTATTTGCTGGAGTCCGCAAAAATTAGACTCTGATAAGATTCCTGAAATCACAGGAAAGATTTTCACAAGCTTTTCTGTCTATGACTTCGCCTTCGCCTTCACTTTGCTTGATGGGATTAACCGCTCCAAAATATGTCATGTTCGATTCTCTCTTTCCTTTCTCTCAAAAAAAAAAGATTCTCTCTTTCCTTTATCTATTTTTTCTATGTGAGCTCGCCTTTCCAATCCTTCAAGTGTTTGGATTGCATATGAAAATTTTACATAGTATCAGTTCGATCTACGGGTCACACGGTTTCATAAACTTGGAGGAGGCACAGCTCGGTATAGCGCCATAATGTAGCATCCCATTTTGCTTCAAAAGAAAAAGGAAAGAACACTGTGAGTGAGGGGTCCTCGGAATCTACCATATTTTTGCCCTGTGAAATCGACTTAGGAGGGGTTTGGAATCTCCTCTTTAATCTGCACCGTCGAACATGTCTCCGGATAAATAATATATGTTTCTTTGGCGTTGTCTTGATGTGTATTCTAATAGCACTTATTATTATGGTGCGTAATGAATTGTACTACCTTGTACCTACGACGTGGTATATTTGGTCTCCTTGGTGTAATCGGGGGCAACTTTTTGAAGTAATACATCACTTTACTTTAAAAAAAATAACGTGGGTTTCCGTTCCAGCTCAACTAAGATTCACAAAATGGAACATTGGTACAGACACTAGTTCACCTAACCAATACATCGAACTAAAATGATGTCAAGAGAATCGCTGCGCCGAAATTTGCTAAGTCAACCTCTTAATGCTCGTTGTTGTTGCTTAGATTCCCTTGGTTCGTGCAATATAGTACCTTCACATTATTTATTTTAAGTGATAAGAGACTTACATTTTAAAAAAGATCTCGAATTTAAATCTTATAAAAATTACTATTCATACAGTAAATACTAAGACTATTAACACTATTCAGGAGTATTATTCACGAGGTAAAAGTAAAGTAAGAAATATTAATAATTTTAGAACTCAATTGTGGGACATTGGGCTGAAACCAAGCACCACACGCTGTAGGCCGGGTTATGGGCCTGCATCTATCGGCCGGGTTACGCCCTTCTGTTTTTATTTATACATCAAAATTTACAACTAAAAATCTCCGATCTACTTCAAATGCAGGATTTGTTTTAGTAAAAATTGTAATCGCAGATTTAGTGAAACTCTACCTTGGAAATTTTTTTGATAAGTAATTTGTATTATAAACACTGGTAAAGATGCACGCGCGATGCGAGTGCCGTTCTGTTTCAAAACTCGCAAAATATATCGGTCATTGAATTTCTTTTTTAAGCTATACATGAATAAGATGTGCTCTTACATATTTAATTATACTATTTTATTTTTTGATTTATCTAAGACCATAGTTTTAAAAAAATGATCCGGAGATCGACCCGGCATTTTTCTAGTCCTCCAAATCGACTGGCCCGACCGGTTGGACCACGGATCAGACTAGATTTTTTAAATTATTTTAACATTTTAAAATAATATATAGGTTTGTATAGATCTATTACACGTGGGCCCTTCATGCATACAAAGTCATTTACATGTGGACATTATTTTTCTTTAATCACTCCATTACTTTAAAATGCATTTATCTCTTCATCTTCATCTATCAGTGCTTAAATAAAATTTTCTTGTAAATCAAATTCCTAAATCAGTTGCAACCCAACGCACTAAACTTGTAAACTATGTTAATCCAGAAACTTCATTTTCCATTTGATTCAGATTATCTCCCATTATTTTCCAGAAAAAAGCTTTACGAAATGAAAAGCTTCAGAAACATATACAAAAATATCTCCTTCATCCTCCACTTGTACCTCAAGGAGTGTTAGAACGCAACTCTACTTCACCACGCACTTCACGTCGTTACCGTCACGACCACCTTCCTTACCATGACTACATCCTCGCCGTCAAAGCCTCGTTTGTGGTCGACTGTCTCCCCCTTTACTCCTTCAACATCTCTCTCCACTTAATCTTCATCCCTTTAAACCTGTAACGTACTCTGTACTATAATGATAATATGAATAATTGTTGGGACTATTCTGTAATAGGCCATATTATAAGTAGTAGTTTAGGAGTGTTTCTAGGGGCATTATTGTCATATTACATCCAACTATTGAATTCTATTCCTTCTTCCTCTATCTCTCTTCTCCTTCGTCTGTTATCTCTTTCTCCCTATTCTCTATTTCTTCCTTATATTCTTGTACGTTCTTGAGCCTTTGGAATCAAGGAATGTTACAAAACCCCAATACTGATTTTAGAGCACGGGCCAAAGTGATGAGGTTGGAGGGACCACCGCGACGAACCACCGCGAGAGGGAGGCCGGAGGTCGTTTGGGTCGGAGGTTGGAGAAATTCTTCCCGAAAGAAATCACCTCCTTTTTATCAGTTTAGGGTTGGGGAAATCGTCGTCGTTGTGCGGTGAGACGTTGGCCTCCGGTGGAGGTGGAGGGGAAAAGTCGAGTACGATGGGGCTTTTAAAAGGGTAATTTTGGCATTTCTACTTTGTCGGACAAAAAATGGAGGTTCTATTTATTATGGTAAGGTATTATACGGATTACCACCTAACGAATGTAGAACACCTCACAAACACTTGACTTATGCTCTACATTCGAACCACCCATATGACACCTAGTACAAATTAGATCAAATAATAGCACAATATGTAACTCTACCTTGGAGTTACGTTATACTGTGGGGATCTTGGTCCAGCCAAGATACACCTCCGACCATCAAACGAATTAAAGTGACCGTAACCGATCAGCAAAAAAGCCAATAAATCATTGGTAACTTTTGAGATTTTTTTCCAATGATAAAGAGTGGGGTGAGAATTTCGGAGACTGAAGTTTAGAATCAGGTTTTAAATTTTGGAACATAAATAAATAAATAAATAAAAATATATATATATAAGAAAACATTTGTAAAAATCTATTGCTGAATTATTGATCTTGAGATCTTATATCTGATTGTCGGTGTGGTCGAAAGAGGAGAGCGTTTCTAATCCATCGAGAGACATTGGACTACCGTGTAAAAAAAAGAAATATTTTAGGGTGCGTCTGAAGAGTTGCTGCTTTTGTTTTGGTTTTGTCTTCAACATTTCAGTGTGCCACACGAGGAATTGACAAGTAGAATTATATATCGTTCTTAAAGTGCTAACAAGAAAATTCATCAAGTATCCGGTTTAGTCAACAACTTTATTTCACACTTGAAACGAAAAAATTTGCCACCACATATTAACAAAATAAAAATTTTACAAAAAAAATCTTCAATAATTTTTATTTTATCATTCCCAGTTTCCAAATGCTTTCTTTAATGATCTCGAATTATTTCGTTTGTGTGGTAGAAAGGTCATCGACAAGCCAACTAAAAGGCCACAACTTATATGCGTTAGTAGAAGAATCACGTCACTCGGTCCTTTTCCTTTCGTTGTTAAACTTTTTTTATAAATGATAATATTTACATCTTAAATAAATAGTATATAAAACTTGTTTTACAAAGTTGCGAACTCCGAGCTCGTAATATCTCACCACGAGTGTCAGTCATTTTCCTAACTCAACACCACAAGACATTTTAAATATTTAGAAGATTCAGAATTTAAACTATCGTATTTTCATAGTATAAAATTTCCAAAAGAACAAAAAAGTCAGTCCTTTTCCTTTTATAGGTTACACTGTCTCCACAAAAGTTTAGATGCCACATTCCATGTACCGAATGATTCTACTTCGATTTATAATCTTTTTCTTTCCGGTGCGTGGCTCGTAATGCCCAACTAGGCGCCAACCTCGATATTTTGGGATTTTTTTTCCAAAATAGATAAAAAAATAGATATATTCGTTAAATACGCAAAAAAACTTAATATATTTATAAAATAGGTTAAAACTTAATTAAAAATTTAAAAAAATAGTGGAGTCGATTGATGGTTGGGTCGACTCAACTGATGTTGGTGGCAGGTACTTTAAAAATTGGGGAAAAATATACTTTACCTTCTTGTAGTTTGCCTGATTTCTAGTTTAGGCCATATGATTTTAATTTGGTAAATTGATCATGTGCTTTCAAATATTTGACAGTATACGGTCTACGCCAAATGACGGGGATAAAACGTCCACCAAGCTTGCCACGTAGGCTAATACGATATCGTTTTGTTGTCCACGTGGCAAGGTGATTGGGTAAGTTGGTTGACATGGTTTCGAATAGATAATTACCAAATTGGTCCCGACACCAAGCATCATCATCTTCAACCTTTATACCCTTCTTGGGTTGAACTCCACGCCCAGCCTCCTCCTCTCCTCCAACCAGCCAACCAAACACCACCAAAGCTCCTTTTCTTCGTTCTCTCCTAGTGATGGTTCATAAAAAATGGAAGGGATAAATGAAAAAAGGACAAATCGAAAATCACACCAAATTAAAAACCAAAAGTCGTCTGAGTTCATCAAAAATGGAAGGGGAGTGGGATATCACATCTAAAATCTAAAATCTCTAAAGCCATTGGTGGTCCCGGTCCACTCCTCCACGTCATGGTCCATGCGTTTAAAACTCCTCACTATCGAATCCTCCCACTGGACCACTTCGTCGTCGGAGCGGTCTATCTCCTCCTCGACTATCTCTTGGAGCCGATCCCGACACCGCATCGCCACGTGAGAGCAGCCGTGGCCATCGATAATGAAATGTGAAATAAGTCGCTATATGTGTTATTCCAATAGCAAGCCTTGCTATTTATACAAGTTCCTAGAGTAGGCTACAAAATAAGAAATGAATATACAATTAGCTAAAGGAGCAAAACATGGAGCAAAATAAGGAGTAAAGCAATGAGCAAAACATAGAGCAAAATAAGGAGTAAAGCAAGGAGTAAAACAAGGAGAGCAAAACAAGGAGGGAGTATCTATAATAGGGTGCGGATTCGATCCTGGGCTTTGATTTCCGTCCGGGCCCGTTCTGGATAGTTTCCAGGCCGTTTGATCAATCCGAAAAAATAGGACGTTGATCTGACGGGGCAGGGATGGTCGGGGGTATTTTAGTCACTTTGTTAACTTAATTGATTCCCTTTCGTGAGCGCGTAAATACAATCGTGAAACCGCCCTCCCTCCCTTTTTTCAAAATTGCGTCTCCTCTGCTTCTCCAACTATACTCTCTCTTCGCGCTCTCTCTCCGTCTGTCTCTCTATCCCCCCTTTCTCTGGTCGGTTCCAACTGACGTCGAGTTCACGAGTGAACGAGGTGGACTACTGACAGAGCGAACGAGGTGTACAACCAACTGCGATGTCTCGAGCGGGCCAGATGGACAATCGACGACGAGGTCAAAAACCAAAAGCGAGGTCGACAACCGACGGCGAGGTCACGTACTTCTCCTTTTACTTCATCTTCTTCCACGTTATTATGGTTATTAGGGTTTGATAGTTATTTTTTTGTGTTATTAGGGTTTTCGGTTTTTGATTTTGTCGAGGGTTTTCTTATTTTTTTTTATAGGGATTTTAGTGTTATTTAGGATTTTCGGTTTTCGATCTGTCGAGATTTTTATTTTATTTTACTGTTATTTAGGGATTTTAGTGTTATTTTAGAGCCATGCATTTGTTCTGGAGTGTTTCAATTATTTGATCTTCATTATTAAATAGTTTATCCTGTCATTATTGAATGGTTTAATCTTTATTATAAAATGGTTTCTTCTATTGAACATGTACCTAGCTGTGTCCAAATCTAATCGTCTTCATCGAAGCCAAGTTTATGGTTATTTTTATTGCAGGTGGGTCCAGAACAAAAGTCGTGTGGGAGGCCGAGCTACATGAAGGAATTGGATTGTCGTTTGTTTGGTCCCCAAAGTCACCCAGATGCTGTAGAACAGATACGTTTCATTAAGCAAGCTGGGTTTTCCTACCTCTTCAAAGTTGAAGAGGCTGATATTAAACTAAATCAGATGGCTGAATTTGTTGCAATATGCAAGGATAAGGGGGCGCAATTGCGTACTGTTTCTGAGTTGTTTGTGAACAACAGCTATGGCATCCCAAATGGGGATGTTGATATTGTTCTAGATCGTGATGATTTCAGGGGGAAGGGAGACGGGAAAATGAATCTCACTGATTTTCTGGGTAGGTATTCATTGAAATGGAGAAAATATTCTTTTATTAGGCTCAAGGAAGTGAGGGCGGTATTGTTGCGTGATAAGCCAGTCGCGGATGTAGATTGGGCACAATTATATATCTTGTATGCCATTGGGGTTTTCCTTGTCCCAACCACATCTGATGTGGTTTGCGGCAAGCTTTATGCATATATCAATCCACCACACCATTCAAAGAAATATAATTTGTGCAAGTATGTTGCTGAAAGGGCCAATGTTGGGTTGAGGCTTGGGCTAGATAGTGCTGCTACCACTATAATCAAGTATGGTGGTAATACACACTTATTGATGAGATACCATACCCACCTTACAGAGCTTGCTGCTGCTGGAAATGTCCCTTCCTCCTCGGATGCAAATGATGACCAATGGTTGTTGTTGCCAAATAAAGAGGTGTTTGTTTCATTTATTTTTTTATATTGTATTGTGTTCTTAATATCTGATATTTAAATTTTGTGTTCTTAATATCTGATATTTAAATCTTTTTAATTTGTTGTTGCAGCTTCTTGAAAAATTAGGGGAAATCGATGTTCGGATCAAAGACCTGAAATCCCTTAGAAGGAAGATCATGGCAGAGATTGATGATAGGAAGGGGAAGGGGACGACAATGAAAGAGGACGGGAAGAAGGGAGAGGCTGAAAGGGTTGAGGAAGTGGGAGAGGAGCAGGAGGGTGGGGAGAAAGGAGAGGCTGGAGTGGGTGAGGGAGTGGTAGGAGAAGAGGATGGAGTGGGAGATGGAGTGATAGGGGTAGAGGGAGTGATGGGGGAAGATAGCGATGTTGAAAATGAGGGTGCAGAGGTGAATGATCAATTTCCAACAGCGTCACGTGACAAGCGTGAAATTATGAATGATGTGTTGTCAAGGTTGAGGGCGAGAAGGTGGCAGAACAAAAAGGTAATTCCTTGTTAACAAACTATTTAATCATCACATAACAAACAATTTAATAATCACAGACCAAACCATTCAATCATAGCAAATCAAACCATTTAATCATAACAGAACAAGCCATTTAATCATAATAGATCAAACTATTTGATGATTACATAACAAATAATTTGTTGTTAATATATACTGTAACATGCCATTCATATGTGGGAACTTAGGAGAGGCAAAAAGTATGATGCGGATGACAAACATGATGATCGAGATTATGCGCCTACTCAAACTAGTGGCGCCACTCCGAGTGAGGACATTCAGAGTAATGTTTTCGCATCAGTGTCAAGCATGGGTGAAGATGCTGTTAGGAGTGCAGAGGATCTGTCACAAGAAGTTGTTAAGGGGGTCGAAGAGGACAGGGGGTCTGATTATCATCATCGTGATGAGAAAAAAGATGATGCACCTCGTGTTGGTAATGATTTTGATCCTCCATCTTTCTCATTAGATTTTGAAGATCTTTTCGATAAATTTACTGCCACACATAACGTTCACCAACCTGCTAGAGATGCCAGCCAGTCCAAAGAATCTAATTCGCAGAGCTTGTTTAATGATCCAATTTTTACACATTTGCTTTTTGCCCGGGTTGACGAGATTTTAGCAAAGCTAAACGAATCTGATTCGTAGAGCTTGTTTAATGATCCAAATTTTACACATTTGCTTTTTGCACATGTAGATGAGGTTTCAGCAAAGATGATTGCTGGCAAAAAGGAGGAGATGGGTAATGTGGGTAGCGGTGATGTTACTGGTGCCCCGGGTATGATTATTTTGGATGAGCCGGCGGTTCTTGATTTTATAGGCAAGCTCACAAGGTATCGTAGTAAGAACCTGAAGACTCCTTTTACGGGTGAGAATAAGAAGAAGAGGAAGAGAGGGGGATAAGAACGAAGGAGTGACAGCTTCTGATGTTCCACAAATGAATTCTCCTTACCGTCGTACAAGGGGGAATAAGGACAAAGGGGCAGCAGAAGCTGATGTTGTACCAGCAATGGTTCCTCCTCCTGGTTCTAAGAAGGTGAAAAAGGACAAAGGGAAAGAAGTTGAGTGAGCTATTGTGCATGAGTTGACCCCTGCTGAGATTGAAGTACTTGAAAGGGAGGTAAAGGTTAACAACCCACCTCCCAGATACAATAATCGACCAAGGCGGCTAAGGATGCCAAGAAAGTGTTCATGGAGATGACGGATGATATGCATGATGTTATCTGGCAGTATACAATAGGGAAGAGACCAAATATGTCGTAAGTTGATTGTGTGAACGTCATTGATATGTGGGTGGTTGTGCAATATTTCTTAGCTGGATTTTTTAAATAATTTTTCTGTTATGGCTTGCAGAGGGGAGATTTTTGGATGGGATGGTAATATCATAATGGTGCGGGACGACACTGAATCTCTTGGCCCAATGATGTGGCTTTCATCAGCAGCTGTAGATTGGTATCTCAGATATTATCTGAAAGGCATGAAAGCCCGTGGAGAGAATATTAATCGTGTGATACTCCCTATTTGGGTAGCGGTGAGTATCATACAATTGAATAATAATATTGTAAACCATCGGGTGATATCTCATACTTTTGTATTTTATTTTTTTTGATAAATGACTGTAGGAAAGGTGGTTGAAGCTTGAACATCCAAATGTTGATGGAATTGCCAATCCTCGTGCTCATTTCACAAATATTGAGAATACCGTTAATAGTTTTTTCCCTTATCTGAGGAAACCTGAAGACAAGAAGCGCATTCTATATGTAAGTTTGATTGCAGATGTTTTTATTTTTATAATTCTCAAGTTTTCTGTTGATTTTTATTTTCATTTCTGTTTCGTTGACAGTGGATCTTTCCATGGTTCCACGTTGATCATTTTTCTGTGTTCGTGATCGATGTTGCCTCGAAAGGTTGTTTTGTCTTAAACAGCATGAATGTTGAACAGAAGGAGGAGGAGTTGATCAACCATGCACAGAAGATTTTTGGTCTTTTTATTTACTTTCTGAGTGATTTCAGAGAAGTAAACGCTGATGAATATGAATTCAGGATCTTGCATAATGTTCCGAAGCAACCCGACACCCGAAGTTGTGGAGTATATGCGTCCCTCTTCTGTGAACTATACACCAAACGCTGGACATTGAATGAGATTGATCTAATGTACACAAGGAATTGGAAGATAAGTGAATTTCTCATTGAGCACAGGAAGAATATGTTGAAGACAATGGTGGTGCATCCTGGTAATCTTGTGTTGCCATTGGTTATGCAAGCCGCCATGAAATGGAGAGGGTCTAAAGGCAAGAAGAAGAGGGTTAAATGATTGTGATACTCCATGGTTGAAAGTTGTCCCTATTATACACTTTTTCGGTCGAACTATTGTTGAACACGCACCTAGTTATTATGCTAAACATGTCCACGGTTTATTCGAATTGATGGTTGATGTTACAGATCTATAGATTTTGTATGCTTCCGATGTAATATAGCAAACTATTGAATCGTAAAATAAAAAAACCATTGAATCGTAAAATAACAAACTATTGAATCGTAAAATAACAAACTATTGAATCATAACATAGCAAACCATTGAATCGTAACATAGCAAACCATTGAACCTTGAGAGAAGAAACATTAGAATATCTTTGTTATGTTTGTTATTGGGCAGGAATGTTCAAGTCTATCGCTAAGTGTTTGTTCAATTCTATCCCTAAACCCCTTATCATTGTATTGTAAAAAAGTCAACCATTATATCATCACATAGCAAACCATTATCGTAACATACCAAATCATTAAATCGTAACCTAGTAAACCATTGAATCGTAAAATAACAAACTATTGAATCGTAACATAGCAAACCATTGAATCATAACATAGCAAACCATTGAATCGTAACATAGCAAATCATTGAATCATAACATTACAAACCATTGAATCATAACCTAGCAAACCATTTGATTATTAAAGAACAACCCACTGTATTAAAAGAACAGTAATGTCATTAATCAATGTATCCACAGTATCAGAATGTATGAGAATGAACATAAACATATAAAAAATATTGTTATTGGCCAGGATTGTTCAAGTCTATCGCCAAACATTTGTACTTTGCCTTTTTGTTCATCCGTCCGATCTCATTTTTACTCTTTATTCTATTCTTTGACTTCCTTGGATTCTCTCTCACCTTTAAAGTTTTGCCAAGTTGTTGAGATATTGATGTCTGAAAATCATCTGGTTGCGCTGATTGTGTTTGAGCTTCTCTACGTTGTCAGATTTGATGTCTCGCAGTAACAATTAGCTCTTCCAGAATATTGATATTCTGGGCATCCAATAAGGCTTCATCTGCCAACTCCAGTAGCTTGCATTTTACTTTATTGAAGCTTTCATTGTTGTTACTTTTCTGACTGCTTCTTAAAGGGAGCTCGGATTCCTCCAGTCCATCCTTTGCTTTTACTGTCCACCTTTTCATAACATAATGGTTAGGCAGCTCTCTGAATTCTTCTTCTCCCAAGGATCTCAAAGCCCCAATGACTATTAATATGTGTCTGCAAAATAGTCCAACTATTTTATACAAGCGGCATGTGCATGTGAGTATCATTTGTGACTTGTGAACCTGCACCATCTCTCATCTAGCTTAACTAAAGGGTCTTCCTTCGAAAGTGTGTAGACATGGTAGTGTCTAATATGATCTGCACATGGTATTAACAAAGACCATCTAATCATCAAAGAATAAATCATTTAATCATGGCAGAACAAACTATTAAATCATAACGCAACAAACATGGCAGTGATAGAGCATACCTATGAGATGTTGGTTGTCCCATTGTAGCTCTCTCATGTAGATAGCAGATTGATCATATTGTTCCTGAAACTTTTCATACATGCAATGTGTATAGACTTCTGCTGAATTTAGTAATTGGTTGCATCTATTTTTATTGTTGCGCCTCTTATCCTTGGAGTCATAGTCGGCCTTAGCTACTTCATGCCTTCTGCGATCCAAAAGATAGTTAAAATGTGTGAAGAACTGTAGGAGGTTGTATTCGGGTTGTAGATACCGCCTTATAATGCTGTTGAAGGATTCAACGACTTGTGTTGGGACCATCCCAGCGGTGAAGTGTTGCTTAACCCATGCAGATGACCATTTTTTTCTTGATTTGTGTATTGTATTCAACCATTTATGTCCAACAGAGTTGAAACACTCTTGTATCATAAGATTCCATTCATAATTAAACTCTTCCTCATCGTCTACCTCATTTATCATATAAATGAATGAATTTGCTACCTTAGATGTGTATAGACGGCTAAGATGTTTCTTCGCGTTCTCTAGTATATGCCATGTACAGAGACAATGGTACGTATTTGCCAGCTCAGACTCGATGGCATTAGATATTGCTACATCCTGGTTAGTGAAGATCGTTTCTGGTGCTTTGTCATTCATGCACCTTAAGAAAGTTTTGAACAACCATCGAAATGAATCTGTTGTCTCGTCAAACAGAAGAGTTGCACCGAAAATACAGCTCATGCGATGGTTGTCATATCCAACAAATAGTGCTGCATGAGGTGAACAAACTATTTAATCAGAACTGAACAAACCATTCATTCGGAACTGAACAAACCATTCAATCGAAAAGAACGAACCATTCAATCATAACTGAAAAAACCATTCAATCAGGGTTGACCAACCATTCAACATACCTAATGGCCAATAATTTTTGTTTGTTCGGTATGTTGTGTCGAAGCAGATTGCATCACCAAAATATTTATAGTCCATCCTCATCCTTCTGTCAGCCTAAAAAATGTTTGCAATCCTTTCTTCACAGTCCACTTCTTTATCATAATAAAAAGACAGATTTTGGTATGCTTCTGTTCTGAAATACTCGAGCAGGGCAGTAGCTTCACCTCCTTTCATTGCCCTTTGTCTTCGACTGCCCAGATAGTTTTTTAGATCCACGTGAAGGAAACTAAGATGTTGCTTACCTCCAGCAGCTACTGCCATCAGCTCATAAGATGATCTTAGTGGGATACCTATTTGATTATTTAGGTTAGCTATGTGTTGCTGGATAGGATTGAGAGCTCTAGCTGATCTGTGCATATGGGAACACGCCTCAGAGTGTAGCTCGTGATCATTATGTTCAACAACTCATTCCTTTATATAATAAGCTGCTGTCTCTATCGAATAATAGAAATAAATTATTGCACGACACCCAACTCTTTCCTCTCTTTGATCATAAGGCCGAGCATCTTTTTCTTTTAAATTCTTAGATGGCCGACGGAAACCCTCTTTGTTGCAGACGTATTTGACATAATATATGGTATTCAGGCCATTGATAATCTGTCCTCTCCTATACTGAGTACGCACACCAAATCCTTTTTGGTGGGCATAAGAGTAGTAAAATTCTCGCAGATGTTCAGGGGTGGCAAACTATTTTTCTTTCCAGAATTCTTCTTTTTCCAGTTGTTCCAATTTTGAGTCTGCATAAAATAAAAACTGAATAAACAACTTAATTATAAGTGAACAAACCATTAAATCTTATCATGACGAACCATTCAATCGTAACTGAACCAACCATTAAATCATATTAGGACGAATCATTCAATCGTAATATATCAATCGTAACATAACAACCATTAAATCATATCATGAAGAACCATTCAATCATACAAAACGAACCATTAAATCATATCATGACGAACCATTCAATCGTAAAATAATAATAATTACATCTTTAGTACGAAGACGAGCTACGAGCTACAGGCTAATAGTTACCTCTCTGGGATTGGATAGGCAAAGTTTTTGAACCGTGTTGATTTGAACATGCTATCTCGCCCGTTTGTTGCTCTGGATCTGCAAGAGTTTTAGATTTCGATGTTGATTTTCAAAACGGATGGGCGTAGTTCGATGTAGGGGAGAGGGATGGAGGAGATCGACTAACCTTCAATGGTCAAAGTTTCTTGCTCTATATTTTGAAGATCCATTGCCGTCTTTTGTGTTTCTTCTAGGGTTGTTGCAGTAGTTTGTTGCTCTGTAATTTGAAGATCCATGGATGGTTGCAGTAGTTTTTGCAGGTCCAATCGCCGCGCCTTTTGGTGTGATCTAGGGTTTCTAATCTACAGATGGCAAGAAAATAGGTGTTTATCCTTTTTTGTTTTGATCCTGATGAGGAAGGAGGAATTGGATCCCGAAAAATTTGCTTGTCAACCGCTTTGTCCTTTTTTAAGTGGAGTTTTCCATTTTGAAATAGCCACACGCGTCACATGTGGTGTGGATATTTTGACCATAATACCCTCGTCTGCTCCCGCGTGCGTCTGGGCCTTACAAATGTCTAGGCCGGTTCTGGATAATGGGCCCAGCACTAAATTGCGTGCCTCCATAATATCCACAACACTCTCCTCAAGTTGGAGTATGAAGATCAACAATGCCCAACTTGGACACCAACATGCAAAAATGATTAACACAGAGACTCTTAGTAAAAATATCTGTCAGCTGGATAGTTGTACTGATCTTACGAAGAGCGATCTCATTAGAGACAACTCGCTCACGAATAAAATAGCAATCCATCTCAACGTGCTTCGTCCGCTCGTGATAAACTGAATTCTCGACAATATGCAAAGCAGCTTGGTTTTCATAAAAGAGACGTGTAGGACTGGAGGGTGGAGCACCAAGATCTGCCAAGAGCCATCGAAGCCATAGAACTTCACTAACAGTAGTGGCCATAGCCCTGTATTCAGCTTCGGCAGAGGAACGAGCAACAACACTGTGCTTTTTACTACGCTAGGATACCAGAGAGCCGCCAATCGTAATGAAATAATCTGTGCGTGAGCATCGAGTCATTGGGCAACCACCCCAATCAGCATCACAGTAAGCAACAAGATCAAAAAAAGAGGACTTGTTCAATAAAATACCCTGTCCAGGTGTGCTCTTGAGGTAGCGTAGAACCATATCAGCAGCATCGAGATGAGCCAGACCAGGATAATCCACAAATTGACTCAAAATGTTAACAGCATAGACAATATCGGGGCGAGTGACAGTAAGATACATCAGGCGGCCCACCAAGCGTCGATAGCGAGTACTATCATCAATGACCTGTTCGCCTTTTTGCAGATGATGATTTTGCTCGATAGGAATGGAACTAGGGCACGAGCCTGCCTTCCCACATTCATAAAGGATATCAAGGAGATACTTATGTTGACTTAACACTAGGCCTTCAGAGGTGCGGGCTGCTTTAATGCCCAGAAAATACTTCAGTGTCCCAAGATCCTTGATGCCAAAAGACCGATCCAAATGAGACTTGGTGCGACAGAGAGTAACATTATCATCACTAACCAATATAACATCGTCAACATATATGAGGAGAAATAACACCAAACCAGCTCGATGGTGAATAAATAGTGCGTGATCGGCTATAGATCGACAAAAACCAAGAACAAGCAAGGTGGAGGCAAGTTTACTATACCAGGTGCGTGAGGCTTGCTTGAGGCCATACAAAGATTTCCAAAGTTGGCAAACCCGCTTATCTCTGGGGCGACTAAAACCTTGAGGAATTTTCATAAAAACTTCTTCCTTCAGTTCGCCGTGCAGAAATGCATTATCAACATCCAATTGTTGTATCATCCATCCTCATTTGACTGCGATGGATAATAAGCAACGGACAGAGATAAGCTTCGCGACTGGAGCAAAGGTGTCATGGTAGCCAATTCTTTCAACTTGCTTGAAACCGCGGGCTACCAAACGAGCCTTGTAGCGTTCGATCTCTCCATTTGGACAAAACTTTATTTTGTAAACCCACTTGGAGTCAACCGCCTTCTTCCCAGGTGGTAGTTCCACAATGTCCCAGGTTCCATTACTTTCGAGTGCTTTAATCTCTTTACGCATCGCCTCGACTTACTGTGAACACTTGGCAGCTTCATGATAATAAGCAGGCTCACGTATGGACACAAGCTTGGTTAAATAAGCTCGATGAGCATCAGTAAACTTTGCATAGCTAATGAAATGTGCAAGGGGATAAGTTACGGAGTTACCAGTTAAAGGGGCAGTCGGCGGGATGACAAGCGAGGGGGGAAGGTCAGTATCATAGTCTTGTAAGTGGATTGGTGCCGTCTTGGTCCGTTCACTGCGACAAAGAAGCGGGGCTGGGATTGAAACTGGAACTGGTAAATCTGAGGTTCGGCTAGATGGGGCATCGAGGGAAGGTTCTACGGGTTGCCTTTGTGAATGTTGTTCATCTAAATCATATATGGTAGGGGTTTTCTCTGGCAAAATAGCTATGGGAGTACTAGGAATAGCATCAGGGGACGTTTGAAGAGAAAAAGTGTCTTCAACAAATGTGACGTCCCTTGTCACAACAAACTTATTTGACTGAACATCATACAACTTGTACCCTTTTTGACTAAAAGGATATCCAACAAATATGCATGGCTTGCTCCTATCGTCCAAATAGTCTCTCATATGGAGTTTGATTATCAATCACAGAGGAGGGCAAACGGTTGATGATGTAAGTAGCTGTAAGCACACCCCCCCCCCCCCCCCCCCCAAAAAAAATCAATAGGTAAATGAGATTGAAAGCGAAGGGAGCGGGCTACCTCTATTAAGCACAACTGGTCTGTAAATGTATTCTGCTAACTTCATAATAGTCAAGTAACTCTTTCGACTTGAACTCCATTCCATTATCTGATTGAACTCCTTTGACAACTCTTCCAAATTGCCTTTCAACCATGCAAAAAAATGCCAGCAAATATCAGGTTACTTCTGACTTGTATCTGATAAGGTAAGTCCATATACCTCGGCTAAAATCATCCACTATAGTCAAGAAATAGTGAGCACCACATGACGCTGGGGTTTTGTAAGGTCCCCAAACATCACAATGAATCAAATCAAAACACGATGTTGTTTGAATGCAACTCTTTTGAAATGATGACCGTGTTTGTTTTGCACGTACACAAGAATCACAATGTTCATGCTTAATAGGAAAGGAAATGGCTGCTAAAGAAGGTATATGACACAACTTATCACGGGAGGCATGTCCAAGTCTCTTGTGTCAAATCGTAGCATCCTTATTATGTATGGCTCAGAGAACCGCCCCCCCTCGCAAATCTTCAAAATAGTATAGGCCGTTCCGCTGCTTACCCACTCCAATCAGTTTCTTCGTAACTGAGTCCTGTATTACACAAACATTAGCCAATAAAGCAATGACACAATTAAAATCCTTGGTTAGTCGGCTGATAGACAACATGTTGCACTAAAATTTTGGTATAAATAAAACCCGATCAAGTCATAATTTTTTACCAAGGTGGACGCTGCCAATTCCTTCGACTAGAATATCATCTCCATTCGGAATTTTGACCGAAGGATGTACCATGCCCTTGTTTGACTCAGTCAACCAATCAGAATAGCATGTGATGTGATCAGTCGCTCCTGAATCAATGATCCAAGGGCGCGAAAGGAAAGTCTTACCTGCCATGTTTTCCATTGCTTCTATCGGCTGCGAGGACCCAGACTCTACCTTTACTCCAAGATGCTTGAGAAGGTTGCTCAGCTATTCGTTAGAGAAGCCGGGAACTAGACTCTCTTCAGCTCAAACTTGGGCAGCCTTCGGAACCATTCTTTGGTTACTATCGCGACCACGTCGGTGTTCACAAGTGTTCTCACGCAGATTAGCTTCGCGTCCACCCCTTCGCCAGCCATCAGGGTACCCAATCAACTCAAAACATGTTTCCTCAGTGTGCCCAGTCTTTTGGCAATGACTGCACTTCGGCCTGTTCCCATTGCTTGGGCGCTTACTCCCACTGTTCTTTAACTGTTCAGGACCACGAGTATGGAATGCGGCTGTGTCCAAAATAGGTTTCCGAGCTGAAGAGATTGTCCTCCATTGTTCCTCTTCAGCTATGAGATGATAGGCCCGACGGAGCCCGAGAATTGGTTGAGTGCTCAAGATCTGTGTCTTGACAGTATTGAACGCATCGTCCAATCCCATGAGGAAGTCATACAACTGCTCTTCCTCGCGAATTTTCTGGACTTGTCTCATCATATCATGATCACAATTCGTGCAAGACAACTTCTGGAGAGGATGAATAGCTTGAACCTCATCCCAGAGTCCCTTGAGCATTGTGTAATAAGCTGAGACAGTCATCTAACCTTGTTGAAGCGTTGATATCGCACGTCGGAGGTCATATGCGCGTAGAGCACTGCCTTGCTCGAACCTTTCAGTGATATCGCTCCAGATTTCATGCGCCGTCTTGGCACACCGAATAGTGCTTCTTATCTCCTTCTCCATGGAGTTGTGAAGCCAGCCCTTCACCATGTGGTCGCTGCGGACCCAATGGTTAATCATTCCAGAATCGGCCGATGGCTTTGGTAAGGAGCCATCAACAAAACCGAATTTTTTCTTTGCGAACAAAAGGTCGCTCATGTCTGTAACCCACTCACCGAAGTTTCCATCACTCAGCCGTTCAGTCACGAACACATGTGCTGGATGATCAGAGGGATGGAGATAGTAGGGGGACGATGAGTCAACGGTGACACTCGAGGCAGCGGACACTTCTTCCTTACTTGACTCGACAATAGACATATTTAGGTGGGTTAATAACGTTGCGGCAGGTAGGCTGACGGCTCTTTTTTTTATTTTTGGTCATGAAAATGACCAAAATACCCTTTAAAAAAATAAAAAATTACCTTCTTCAACCTTTGAACAAAAACACCAACCACCAAAAACTAACCCAAAACCAAGATCAAACTAACTAAAATCAAGAACACGACCAAGAACATCAAAAATAACCAAAACTAGCTCCAACACTAAACCCTAGCTGTAGTCGGCACCTCCCTCCCGTCCCCATCTTCCTTCACCCCCGCCCTCGACGACGACGAAGACTCCTCCCTCGCCGTGGACCCACCACTTCAACTTTAGATCTATCCCTGGACCTCTACCTCGACGGTCTGGTTCTCTTTACCCATGGGTTTGCCTTCATCTCCTTGACCGTAGAGGTCCAGGGATAGATCTAAAGTTGAAGTGGTGGGTCCACGGTGAGGGAGGAGTCTTCCTCATCGTCGAGGGCGGGGGTGAAGGAAGATGGGGACGGGAGGGAGGTGCCGGTTACAGTTAGGGTTTGGTGTTGGAGCTAGTTTTGGTTGTTCTTGATGTTCTTGGTCGTGTTCTTGATTTTAGTTAGTTTGATCTTGGTTTTGGGTTAGTTTTTGGTGGTTGGTATTTTTTTCAAAGGTTGACGAATTTAATTTTTTTTGTTTAAGGATATTTTGGTCATTTCTATGATCAAAAATGAAAAAAGAGCCGTCAGGGACCCGAGAGTTGATAAAACCAAACTTCGGAGACGTCAGGAATAATTTCAGAAATGCAGGGACGCCAAACTACAGGGAGATGACCGTAATTTTCCCTATATTAATTAAGGTCCCTTGTTGCAGACGTAGTATATAACTCGTTTTAGAAAGGAATATATGTAATAATCATTTTCTTTGGTTGGAAAATATAATAACCATTTACATAAACAAGTAAATAAATATTCAAGTATTCTTATTTTTAATCGATATTTTTATTTTATTTTTTACAAAGGTTTTTATCAAAATTGACATTTTTAATTTTTCAAATTGTCGTTTTTATCTTATTTCAAATTGTCATTTTTACATAGGCTAATACTGTGCCAGAGGGTCTACGTGTGACAGCCTGACAGGTCAAAGCGACATTCATTTTTCTGACTCCTTTTTTTCTCTAAGACGACTTTTATTGGTGATCGCGTTCGAGATCACCACTAGCTGATAGGGATGACAATTGGCAAGATCCGGGTAGGATCTATAAAACCAAGATTTTTACCTTTTTTAAATAGTAGATCCACATCTTTACCCTTATCCTCTTTAAAAATAAGGATTCGGGCAGGATCTGGGTCCGAAAAAATCGGGCAAGATAAGGACGACCTGCGGGTCCGTATTTTTTAAAAATATTTAATTTAAAAAAATTAAATTGACATTTGATAATTTTTAAATAGCAACGTGATATATTCATTCATTAAACAAATCAGTATAAAGAACCAAACGAGCAAATCTATAAAAAAAATTGAAGTTGGGTAGGTTAAAATTGAGAATTTTGTATTATGTTTATTAATTAATATACATATATATTATCTTAATATTAATTTAAAAAAATTCGGGCAGGATCAGGGCATGATCCTATAGATCCATATTCATGTCCTTATTCTTTTAAAATATCAGGATCTGGATAGGATCAGGGTTTAGATCCAGTCAAAGTCAGCGGATCTTGGACCCTTCGGGTCTGAATCAGGGTAGACCCTCAGAGTAAGGGCTAGTTGCCAAACAACAAATTTAAAAAAAGAAAATAGATGGATTTGGGCCGATCTGTTCGGCTGGCCGAAGGACGATCGTAATTTTTTTTCTTCTTATCTTAATATAATCCTAATAACACGTGGCATAATATAATTCGTTGAAATAGATACTAGTGGATATTATTTGTTTGGTTATCATAATTACAATTTTATTTTGATAAAAATTAAAAATATAGAAATTATTTTTTTCAATTCTCTATAAATAGAGCCCAATATTGACATATTTTGATACTCAATCTTGTATTCCAACTTTGGACGCTTGTAACTCGGTCTAATATTAACTTCTAACGTCTTTTTAATATTCTTATACTTCGAATTTGGAGAAATTAGAAACTACAAAGTTGTAGATATACATCTCATCTTCGCAAAGTAACTTGAATCAACTCAATCGGACTCCGGAATAATAAGTTGTGGCTTCCCAACCAAAATTCGTCCCCGTAACTCGCTCGACTATTGATGTCAAACGTATTTTTCACATTCTTACACTCTAAATTTGGAGAAGTCATAAACTAAAAACTTATAGATATATGTCTCACCTTCGTAAATCAACTTCAATTAACTCAATCGAACCCCGAAATAAGAAGTTGTGGCTCCCCAACCAAAACTCGTCCCCGTAACTCGCTCGACTATTAATGTCAAACATATTTTTGACATTTTTATACTCTAAATTTGGAGAAGTCATAAACTAAAAAATTATAGATATATGTCTTACCTTCGCAGAGTAACTTGAATCAACTCAATCGGACTCCGGAATAAGAAATTATGCCTCCCCAACCGAAACTCGTCCTCATAATTCGCTCGACTTTTGACTTCAAATATATTTTCGATATATATTTGTAGCTCTATTTATTTATTTCTAATTTTATTTTCCAATTTTTATTATTTTAATTTTGTTATTTTAATTTTAATTTTGTTATTGTTATAATTATGGACGTATAATTTTATTTTTTTATTGTAATTTATATGTAAACATAAATTAAGTTATAAATAATATGTGATGAGAGAGAAATTAATTATTTATTTGGTAAACAGATTGGATAAGATCATCAATAAAGATGATAACAAATTTGATTAGATTGAATAGTAGTTTAATGAGAGAAAAATTTATTAGATGAGCAAATTATATCAACTCATCAATAAATGTAGTCTAACTTAATAAGTGGAACCTATCTACACACACTGCATTTGTAGGCCACCTCGAATGTGGTCTTGAATTGCCTGAACTTTTCTACGGCTTCGGAGAACTCCTATTTTATTTTTGAGAAAAATCCTATTTAGTATCACGTAGTTTCACATTTTCAGAATTTAGTCTATATGGTTTCAAATTGGGAATTTGGTCCCCTGTGGTTTACACACTTTTTCTCGGGCAGGTCCAGGGCAACTGCCCTGCCAAACGGGCTTCAAATGTTGTCATTTTCGACCCAATATGGCAGACATGTGGCGACCGAGTGGATTTCATTATTGCTGATGTGTAATATGATAAATTATTAAAATAGTCCCTAATTATTTTATATCTTTCCAAAAGAATCCAAACTTCATCTTCAATCTCTTTCTCCACTTCTCCAACCTCTCTTTCCTCAACTTCTCGATCAAAAAGCAACATTACAGGATATTAAAACCCATCAATCCCCAACTCCTAAGCACACGCACAAGAGTAGAAACCCATCAACCAAAGAACACACAACAACAAAGAGCATCAACAAAAATAACACACAAGCCTTATATCGGGGGAGATTCCATGGGAACAAGGGTAGTCTCCAAATTTGGGGATTAAAAGAGAGATTGTGGCAATTTAGCTATTAATAAAGTAGTTAAGAGTAAAATTGAAAAACTAATAAAAACAAAAGGAGAGATAGAAAATTAGCTGGCACCCTTTTTTATGGAAAGACTAAAAAGGTAAAAAAAAAATTAAACCAATCTCACGTGAAAAGAGGAAGGGACTCTTTCTCTCTCTTTAAATTATTGTGAACTTCAAAAATGCTATCAACTACAAGATTTTTTTAAATAAACTCAAAGAACCAAAGAATGAAAATTCAATAGAAAATCAATAGCATTACGTACGGAAACCAATATCACTACGTTTGGAAACCAATATCACTGCATTCGGAAACCAATATCACTGCTTTCGAAAACCAATATCACTACATTCGCAAACCAATATCACTACCTTTAGAAACCAATATTACTACCTTCAGAAACCAATATCACTACGTTCGAAACCAATATCACTACGTTCGAAACCAATATCATGATGTTCGGAAAACCAATATCACGACATTCGAAAATCAATATCAACACATTCGAAAACTAATATATCACCACATTCAAAAACCAAGATCACTACGTTCAAAAACTAATATCATTATAGACTAGAACCAATAGGATTACTTACTCAAACCAATATCATTACAGACTCAAATCAATATCAGTACATACTCAAACTAATATCATTACAGACTAAAACTAATATCATTAAAGATTAAAACTAATATCAATACATACTCAAACCAATATGAGTACAGATTAAAATCAATGTCATTAGAGACTAAAACTAATATCAATACATACTCAAACCAATATCAGTACAGACTAAAATCAATATCAATACAGACTTAAACCAATATCAATACATACTCGAACCAATATCATTACAGACTAAAACCAATATCATTACATACTCAAACCAAACAAAAGAGGTCACGAAAATCAATATCACCACATTCGAAAATTAATATCACCACATTCGAAAATCAATATCACCACATTCGAAAACTAATATCACTACAGTAAAAAACCAATGTCAATACATTCGGAAACCAATATCGATGCAGACTAAAACTAACATACTAAAACTAATATCAATACAGACTCAAACCAATATCATTACATATGAAAATCAATATCACTACATATGAAAATCAATATCAGTACAGACTAAAATCAATGTCAATACGTACTCAAACCAATATCAATACATACTCAAATCAATATTATTAGCAATTGAAACTAATAACAGTACAAAGTAAAACCAATATCAGTATAGACCAAAACTAATATCAGTATGTACTCAAACCAATATTATTACATCTGAAAATCAATATTAATACATACTCAAACTAATATCATTAGCGACTGAAACCAATATCATACAGACTAAAACTAATCCGAGTACTCGAGGAAACCCTGGAGGAGCTCGATCTCATCCTCATCGGTCCACAGCCGCTAGAACAGCAGCCGCATCTCATCTAGCGGGAGGGGCTTCCGGTCGAGTTACAACAGAGAGGGGAGGACGACCGCGTCATAGGAGGCTGGGCGGAGGTCTTCCTCATCGTCATCATCGTCCATAATCTCGGGATCGTCCTTGAGGTCGTCATGGAACTGGGACGATCGGTCGTCATCATCGAGATCGAAGACGGTATCGTGTTGCTGAGACGCCATTGGATTTGGGGGAGATTGGATGTGTGTGAGAGAGAGAGAGAGAGAAGAAGAAGAAGAGACGTGGGAGATGGTGGGTTGTGTTTAAAAAGGTTAAAATGGATGAGGTGGAAAACCTAGTTGGTATGAGATGGGTAAAATATCAATAGTACCCTTGATATATTAATGGCCCTTGGATTTGCATAAACTGTTTTAAAATCAAATCTAATAGTCTACATTTAAGTTTCCACCTTTGGACAACTTTTCTTTAATCCACACTCAATCCATTCTCGCCTTGGGGGGGATTTGGGGGGGACAAAGATAGTCCCCAAGTTTGGGGACTAAAGGAGATGGGGTGGCAGGCTAGATATTAATAAGCTTTTTAAGGGTAATTTTGGAAAACTACTCTTCACCTAAAATTGAGGAAATAAAAAATAGAAATAAAAAAAGGTATAAATAACCACCAGTAAACGTGGAAGACTTTTCAACTTCCTTTAAGGAAGGACTCTTTACCTTACCAATATCAATATGAAAAACCCTACCAGCCACTTTATCAATAAACTGAATTCTCTATAACAAAAAATCCATTGGAGGCCTTTCAAAGTTACCGGAAAAAAACTTGAGCATATTATTCTACTATTTTTATCATTGTACGCAAATTCAATTACACATACTTCTACTTCTCTCCTCTGTTGAAGGTACGTGTATTTTATTTTTTTACCAAACCTTCTTCGTCTTCGATAAGCTCCAATTTTTAAGGCGGTTAAGATCTGTATTTAATCATGGAGCTCTTCAACGATGATATTGGTTTTACCCTTTTTCGTTATTAGTTGTTCTCTTTGTATATTTTGTTTTAAAGTCGGAATCAACTACAGCTTTATTGAAGGTATGTTTGTCTGATATCGATATTTTGGTTTATACCAATATATAATGAAGGTACGTTTGGCTTATTTGTTTGAAGCTCTATTTCGTTAACATATTTATTGAATTTAGTTTTCACCCCGCTTTTAGTGCTATTAGTTTTCAGATTTATTGATACTGGTTTTATCCCTAAGTGTTATTAGTTTTAAGCTATATTAATATTAGTTTTGAGCTCTTTTGCGATTGGTTTACACTTGAATTGATTCTGGTTTTGACCTGACTTGATATTGGTTTACAGCTTTATTGATAATATTTTGTAGCTTAACTGATATTAGTTTTTGACTGTATAAATGTTGGTTTTCATCTTTATTAATGTTGGTTTGTACCTTTTGTGATATTGGTTTAAACCAGCAGTGATATTAGTTTTATTGATACCAGTTTTATCCCGATGTATTTTTGGTTTTGAGGTATATTAATATTGGTTTCAACAACAGTGGTTTGTAGCTTCTGTGATGTTCGTTTGTAGCCTTATTGAAATTGTTTAAATAAAAAAGTGATTTTGGTTTAAATCTTATTCAAAACGAAGCATGGATGAAATAATCGATTGTCAAGATTGTCAACATGACGATTGTAATCAAGAAATTGGAGGTATAGTACCGTAATTGATCATAGTTTTCAACTTAATTATTATTGGTTTGTACGTTTGGTCTTATTGGGTTTGAACATTATTAAAATTGGGTTTACAGCTTTATTGATACCTGTTTCTAGCTTAAGTGATATTAGTTTTTAACTGTATAAATGTTAGTTTTCGGCTTTATTAATTTTGGTTTGTACCTTTTGTGATATTGGTTTATACCTGCAGTGATATTAGTTTTATTGATACTGGTTTTATCCCGATGTGTTTTTGGTTTTGAGGTATATTAATATTGGTTTTGAGTTGTATTAAGATTGGTTTACACCTGAATTGATTCTGGTTTTGAACTAACTTGATATTGGTTTACAGCTTTATTGATAATGGTTCGTAGCTTAACTGATATTGGTTTTTATCTATATAGATGATGGTTTTCATCTTTATTAATATTGGTTTGTACCTTTTGTGATATTGGTTTATACCTGCAGTGATATTGGTTTTATTAATACCGGTTTTATCCCGATGTATTTTTGGTTTTGAGGTATATTAATATTAGTTTTGAGTTGTATTGAGATTGGTTTACAACTGAATTGATTGTGGTTTTGAACTGACTTGATATTGGTTTACAGCTTTATGGATAATAGTTTGTAGCTTAACTGATATTAGTTCTTATCTGTATAGATGTTAGTTTTCATCATTATTAATATTAGTTTGTACCTATTGTGATATTGGTTTATACCTGCAGTGATATTGGTTTTAGCTTTTCAAATATAGATTTTCCACTTTAACAATAGTGGTTTGTAGCTTCTGTGATGTTCGTTTGTAGCCTTATTGAAATTGTTTAAATAAAAAAGTGATTTTGGTTTAAATCTTATTCAGAACGAAGCATGGATGAAATAATCGATTATCAAGATTGTCAACATGACGATTGTAATCAAGAAACTGGAGGTAGAGTACCGTAATTGATCATCGTTTTCAACTTAATTATTTTTGGTTTGTACGTTTGGTCTTATTGGGTTTGAACATTATTAAAATTGGATTTACAGCTTTATTGATACGTGTTTCTAGCTTAAGTAATATTGGTTTTTAACTGTATAAATGTTGGTTTTCAGCTTTATTAATTTTGGTTTGTACCTTTTGTGATATTGGTTTATACCTGCAGTGATATTGGTTTTATTGATACTAGTTTTATCCCGATGTGTTTTTAGTTTTGAGGTATATTAATATTAGTTTTGAGTAGCCAAAGGGTTTGTAGCCCAACGGCACAAGGCGTTGTATATAATCAGGAGGTCCAAAGTTCAATCCTTGGCGTAGGCGAATTTACCTCTCAAAAAAAATATTGGTTTTGAGTTGTATTGAGATTGGTTTACACCTGAATTGATTCTGGTTTTGAACTGACCATATATTAGTTTATAGCTTTATTGATAATAGTTCGTAGCTTAACTGATATTAGTTTTTATCTGTATAGATGATGGTTTTCATCTTTATTAATATTGGTTTGTACCTTTTGTGATTTTTGTTTATACTTGCAGTGATATTGGTTTTAGCTTTTCAACTTAATTATTATTGGTTTGTACGTTACTTCTTATTGGGTTTGAACATTATTAAAATTGGGTTTACAGCTTTATTGATACCGGTTTGTAGCTTAACTGATATTGGTTTTAAACTGTATAGATGTTGGTTTTCATCATTATTAATATTGGTTTGTACCTTTTGTGATATTGGTTTTAGCTTTTTAAATATTAGTTTTCCACTTTAACAATAGTGGTTTGTAGCTTGTGTGATATTCGTTTGTAGCATTATTGAAATTGTTTAAATTAAAAAGTGATATTGGTTTAAATCTTATTCAGAACGAAGCATGGATGGAATAATCGATAGTCAAGATTGCCAACAGGGCGATTGTAATCAACAAACTGGAGGTACAGTATTTTAATTGATCCTAGTTTTCAGCTTAATTATTATTGGATTTGTACGTTTGATCTTATTAGTTTTGAATAGATGTTGGTTTTCATTAATTGATATTGGTTTGCAAGCATTAATCTCCGTTTTTATGTGCATGTCAAGTTGCGGATGTTATACAACGAACTGCCACGGACTGTGCAGAGGAAATGGAGACAGTTGAGGATATGGAGGAAAAGGAACGGTGGGAAAAAATAGAATTTCAATCAGTGGAAGAGGTGCATGATTTTTACTATACTTATGCACACAGAAAAGGATTCAGTGTGCGGAAAGATTACCATAAAAATGGAAAAGTGAATGGTGACAAGACTAAGAAGATATACTACATCAGATTACTTTGCAACAAGGAGGGTCTTCGTAAGCAGTCAGATGAACCTAAACAGAAAAATAGTCGATCATATAAACGACTTGAGGAAAGAACAGATTGTGAAGCTATGATCATCATCCACTATTCTCCGAAAAGGTCAGTTTATTTCATAAAGGAATGGAATGTACATCATAACCATCCTCTAATCCCAAGTCAGTTCACTTATATGTTATGATCCAACCGAAAGATGAATCCAATTCAAGAAAAAAATTGCAAAAATGCATAATGAAGGTGACATTAAGAACAGATTTTCATACGAGGTAATGGCAATGGCTGCTGGAGGTGTGGAAAATCTTGGTTTCCTCCCAATAGATTTGAAGAACCATTTGGGCACACAACGGCAACGGACAATGAAATTGGGTGAAGCGACAGCATTGCAAAAATATTTCAGATCTGAGGCGTATAAGAATCCATCCTTTTTTTATGAGATTGAAGTTGATAGTGACGAACAGATAGCAAATATATTCTGGGCCGACAATAGGATGCGGATGGACTACAAGCTCTTCGATGATGTAATTACATTTGACCCAACTTACAGAACAAATAAGGATTACCGTCCATTAGGTATACTTCGAATCTAATTCTTACTATTGATTTGACAATGTTTTGGTATATGGACTTATATTGTGAATTTGGTTCTGCAACTCTATTTGTAGGTTTCAATCACCATCGCATGATTTCCATTTTTGGAGCAGCTCTCATGTACGATGAGACAGCTGAATCCTTTCAATGGCTATTCCGAACATTTCTTGATTGCATGGATAACAAGGCCCCAATGACCATATTCACAGACCAAGCCAACGCCATCGGTAAGGCATTGGAATTGGAACTTAAAGGTACATACCATGCTTTATATACCTGGCACATACTAAAAAATGCGAAGAAAAGACTTAGTCAGCTATTCACAAACGAAGTGTCTCAAGCATTCAAAAATTTGATATATAATGTTGACGATGAAGAAGAATTTGAGTTTTACTGGAATAAGATGATAGAAGATTGTTTCCAACCAGGAGGACACATATGGTTGAAATATATATATGATTACCGAACACAATGGTCATCAGCATGGGTTAAGAAATATTTTACTGCTGGTATGGTAACGACACAACTTGTCGAATCTTGCAATAGTAATGTACGGGGGTACTTGCAATCCGACTACAACCTCATTGAGTTCTTCACCTATTTTAACAGCTTTGTTAATGGTAGAAGGCATGCAGAGAGGGAGGCAGATTTCGATGCCATGAATAAGTTGCCAAACAACAAATACAGTACCAGCTCGTTGGTTACGTCAGCAGAGGTATACACTCACAGAATATTTCAAAAGTTCCAACATGAATATGAAGAATCTCTTCGTTACCAGATTGAACAAGTCTTGAATGAAAATCCTTTGTCATGTAAAATAAAATTTTCATACCCTTTGGTTCTCAATTGATGCTGGTTTTAATTAGCTGTAGCAATATTGATTTTGAGTTGATTTGATAATGATTTGGGTTTGTAACGATATTGGGTTTAGTCTTTGTCCCTATTAGTTTTGAACTGAATTGATATTGATTTTCAGCTTCACTTCTATTTATTTTCAGCTGTATAGATATTAGTTTTTTAAGTGAATTGATATTTGTTTACTTAACATTAGTATTGGTATGCGGCTTGTATTAGTATGAAACTATTTTTTAACCATTGGAATATTACACTGTAGGGGGCGTTTTAAAATACGCTATTTTCAAGCGTGAAAATAATTCAAATAGGATTGATTCAAGATTGGTGGAAATTCAGAAGACCAAAATGCTACTTGCATGTTCGTGTAGGTTGTATGAAACCCTGGGAATTTTTTGCAGACATATCCTGAAGGTCATGACAACTCTAGCAGCTTCATTGATTACGATGAATTCAAAATATTGCCTGAGAAATATGTGATGAAGTGGTGGACAATAAAGGCAAAAGAAGGAATGGAGATAACTATGGATGAGCCTAAGCCGAAAATTCATTTTCTCAAAACTACCAGTATTTAACAAGGAAGTTGAATCATTTGGCAGCTCTCGTTTCTATGGATCCAGAAGCTGTCAAAATTGTTGACGGCAATATTAACATTATGATTAATCAATTCTCACGTTGTACTGTACGAGGTAAACATCGATAACTTGAATTAGTGCATCGTTACTTTATTTGTTGTCATCTTTTTAATAAATATTTAATATTTCCGTTACAAGGTACACCAACGCCTGAAGCACAACAAGGTGATTATGTCCAGATAGCATCCAAAGCATGGGGCAAATGTATAAAGAAATGCGCAAATCCAAACAAGTCAAGAAAGAGATTGAAAAGCAGCAATGAGGTTGGTCGGCAAAAAGCAATGGCAAAGCATCAGAAGACAAAATAGAAGCAACAAAGCATTAATACTGATGTCTCGAACCAGCAGATAATACAAGAAAAAAATGGCATGGACATTGATTTGAATCGACCACTAAACTGTTTTTAAACTTGGAATATTGTAAAGAACAAAAGATTATGCACAAGTTAACATTATGTCATTTATTTAAATTTGAACCTCATGTTATTATCAATCTTGGTACAGCGGAAAACCTATATCTCCATACGTCATGCTTAATTTGATATTAAGTAAACCAATATCTGTATATATGCAAACCAAAATCAGAATATACACAAATCAATATGGATTCAGGGTCAAACCAATATCATAGAAGGTCAAACCAATATCAATACAGAGTACGACTAATATCATAAAGTACTCAAACTAATATCAAAACAGTATCAAACTAAACTAAGACCAATATATGCTTAAACTCAATAACCGTACATTATGCCGCATGAAACCAATACAAGCACATACTCGTTGGGTTGACATAGACTTGAATCAACCAGTAAACCAGTTGTGAACCAATATATGTACATATGCAAACCAATATCGGTGCAAGTTCAAACCAATGTCAATACAGACAACCACCAATATCAGTAAATGATGAAACCAATATCATAGGAGGTTTAAACCAATATCAATACAGAGTACGACCAATATTAGAATGTACTCAAACCAATAACAATATAGACTTAAACCAAATAACCGTACATAATGAAACTAATATCAAAGTACAGACTCGTTGGGTTCAAAAAATAGGTTCAAACCAATGTCAATGAACATGATAATGAGGTGGTCCATTTAAGTTTGAAACAAGTCAGAAAGAACCTAAACAAGTTTGAAACAAGTCAGTAATATCACTTCTCATACAAAACAACGTCGTCATCAAAGAACCTAAACAAGTCTGAAACAAATTCGATTTCTAACTGAAAAGTTCTACAATATAAGTTAAAATATATGGCAAGACCGCTATCCCTTAGACGACTTCCTTGATCTTGTATAAACCCTTTTCCTTCTTCTTTCATCCCACCGCAAAGCTTGAGTTAATACAGTCGGCAGTAGCAAATTATCCGGCTGTGCTATAAGTTCAACACAAATATTTTTTTTGAACACTGCTAACACATTGGGACCAATCCAATTCAGGGAAATCATGATCTCCCCAAAAATGTGTGTAGTGCTCCACAAATTTGCATGCGAAAATTCCACAACTAAAACCGTCCGGTTGTTTCGGATAATTATGTAGGACTTTCCATTCAAAATCCATACCATCATACCCTTTGATTTTTGCCATGAAAGGAGCAATGTAATCTTGTATCCTTAACCCAATACTTGACAAGATAGCAGCCTTATCGTCTCCAACATACATACTGTCCAAAATGTAACAGCCTTTTGACAATGTGTCAATGACAAAGACACTGAAGTGTCGATTATCACAATATGGAAAGATCCACTGCAACCAAAAAGCCAAAAAAATACATTCATCAACATAATTTTGTGTTAGAAAGATACTGATGTACAAAATACAGTCAAAATAGAAAACCAAGTATCACCGACTTACATATGAAATTTCAGAGACGTAGCTCATGGCATACGGATATGACAATTCAACAGTACGTCGTAATTTATCGCATATCACTTTCCTTATTTCCTCGGCTTGTTGAGTTCCAACATCGGGAAATACGAACCTTAAAATTATCCCCTACAGTAGAACAACGAGATAATGCATGTCAAGGAGATATTGAAATTGCTTCGTTCTGGATAAGATTTAAACCAATATCACTTTTTTATTTAAATAATTTCAATAAGGCTACAAACGAACATCACAGAAGCTACAAACCACTATTGTTAAAGTGGGAAATCTATATTTGAAAAGCTAAAACCAATATCACTGCATGTATAAACCAATATCACAAAAGGTACAAATCAATATTAATAATGATGAAAACTAACATCTATACAGATAAAAACCAATATCAGTTAAGCTACAAACTATTATCAATAAAGCTGTAAACCAATATCAAGTCAGTTCAAAACCACAATCAAATCAGGTATAAACCAATCTCAATATAACTCAAAACCAATATTAATATACCTCAAAACCAATAATACATCGGGATAAAACCGGTATCAATAAAATTAATATCACTGCAGGTTTAAACCAATATCACTAAAGGTACAAACCAATATTAACAAAGATGAAAACCAACATCTATACAGTCAAAAACCAATATCAGTTAAGCTACAAACCATTATCAATAAAGCTGTAAACCAATATCAAGTCAGGTCAAAACCAGAATCAATTCAGGTGTAAACCAATCTCAAAAGAGCTCAATATAAAATTGTCCCCTAGAGTACAACAACCAGATGATGCATGTCAAAGAGACAGGAAATTATAGTTCAACGTAAACTTTCATACGCAAATCAATATCAACACATACTCTAACCAATATTAATGCTGGTTTAGACCGATATCAATACAGACTAACACTAAAACCAATATCAATTCAGCGGATAACCAATGTCAATAATGACTTAAACCAACATCAATTCAGCGGATAACCAATATCAATACCAATTGCAACCAATATGAACAAAATATCGCATATTAAAATGTTAGTTTAGTGTAACTTATGAAGCAATAAGAAATACTAACAATAGTTTCGATAGGGAACACAATGCGATCAATATGTTGGTTCATATTATAAACCCGTCTTGCAAGCCAGCGTGCATACGCATCAACAACCACCGAAGAAACCTATTTCCTACCGTGAAGGGTTACAACGTCTTTCCGCATCACATACGATGTTTGGTCAAAAATCATTAGCTCCCCACTGAAAAGTCAAAAAATGACACTACATTATAAGAATTCTTATTGTCTGAAAAAGGTAACTACCAAATATAATCATTAAAGTTATTGTTATAACTACTAAATAAGAAATGACTTACGGTAATTCTTTTGCTTTTGATTTATCATTTGCATAGTTGGACAGAATGTTCTTTTGTGCAACCATCAAAGATTGATAACAAGCCTTGGCAGCCTCCACCTTATCAGGTGTTATGTCAAAGTCATGAGTCAACTGCGTGGCTGGTGCACTGATAAAATTGCTATGATCAATAATCTGAAAATCATCATCATCATCCGTAATGTCTGCCCGCTGACCCCCTTTCGGTAGACGAAGTTGCTTCCTCTTCTTCGGATTAGGATCCTTAAATGGAGTCCTCAAAATGTGGCTCACTCTCGTCCGTCTCTTAGGATCCACCACTTTGGTTTCAGCCTCTACCACAGACACATTCTTGGAGCCATCAGTACTAGTGCCCGCAAGCTTATCTGCAAATGCGGCAACTTCAGCAAAGAAACTTGTATCACCACTTTGATTTATCAAAAGGCTAGATATGTTGGCCAACTCCAATAAATCAGTTGTCCCATATGGAACGAGAGACCACTTATCATAAGGTTCAATATTCTCTACTCCAATAACCTCCTCCTCATCTTCAGGAACAATGTTCTTCTTTGTCTTTTTATTCACGGCCTCATTTTCATCCTCTAAGGCCTTATCATCCTCCTCAATTACATTTTCCTCGTTGTCTGAAAAATCATTCTGCCCATCCTATCATACAACAAGAAGGAACGATTAAAGCATCAGATGAAATGCATACAATATCAGTATCAATACAGATTTAAACCAATATCACTACAGGCTCAAACCAGTATCAATACAGAATTAAACCAATATCAGTACAAACCTAAACCAATAACAATACAAAGCTAAACCAATAACAATACATACGTTAACCAATATCAATATAGACTGAAACCAATAACACAATAGACTAAAACCAATAACACAATAGACTAAAACCAATAACCGTACATAATGAAACCAATACATATACATGTCCAAACCGATATCACTACAGACCTAAACCAATAACAATACAGAGCTAAACCAATAACAATACATACGTTTACCTATATCAGTATAGGCTGAAACCAATGACACAATAGACTGAAACTCATAACCGTACACAATCAAACCAATATCAATACATAATTCAATATTGACTAACGTGTAAACAATGAATAAATACAACACAAAACTGAAACCTAATTTACTCCAATGTCAATACCAAAAAAATCAATATAAGATAAAGTTAATAATAAAGGAAAATGAGGTTTAAACTTAAAAAGTAGTTCACCCTTCCATGTGGTTCAATGTTCTCTACTCCAATATCCTCATCCTTATCTTCAGGAACAATGTTCTTCTTTGTCTTTTTATTCCTGGGCTCAGTTTTAGCCTCATTTTCATCCTCTAGGTCCTTATCATCCTCCTCAATTAACTTTTCCTCGTTGTCTGAAAAGTCATTCCGCCCATCCTATCATACAACAAGAAGGAAATGATTAAAGCATCAGATGAAATGCATACAATATCAGTATCAATACATATTTTAACCAATATCAGTTCAGGATCAAACCAATATCAATACAAATTTAAACCAATATTAGTAAAGGCTCAAACCAATAATAGTACGTAATGAATCCAATATCTATACATGTCCAAACCAATATCACTACAGATCTAAACCAATAACAAAACAGAGCTAAACCAATAACAACACATACGTTAACCAATATCAGTATATAATGAAACCAATGACACTATACACTAAAACTAATAACTGTACATAATACAACACAAAAATTGATATTGAATTTACTCCAATATCAATCCCAAAAAAATCAATATAAGATCAAGCTAATAATAAAGGACAATGAGGTTTAAACTCACAAAGTCATTCACCCTTCCATCTCCCTTGTCATCATTCCCCTCCTCATCCCTGTCTTCATCATCCGTCTCCAGGATGCTGTCTTTCTTCATTCTCAGTCTATCCTCGACAAGTAGTTTCACCACATTAATCAAATCATCTAAAGTTTTTCTCTTTTCATCTAAAGCATCTCATTCCCGTAGGAGGCCGAAATGACTTGCATATAACTATAAAGCATAAAAGGAAACACAATTTCAGCCTTCATTAATAATAAATCAGTTCAAGTAGAAAAAAAAATTATTAAGTACCTGGGTCAAAGACATATTGCGATAATCAGTGCCAGCGGTAGCACTTGAAGAAGCACGATAAATCTTTTTGCTTTTGTGTTTCTTGAAATAGTCTAACAAAGCATGGGCAATGCAGCCCATTTTGACGAGTGTGCTGGTCTTAAAATACTCCAAACATCTCTCAAACTCAACATTCATATTATGAGCCACGAAATTCGGCCAATCATGTCTTGAAACCTGAGCTCTCTCTGATATGACCGGCGAAGTTGGTGGCATGAGAAACACGCCTACATCATATAAAAGGTAAACTGTAGCCCAGTCATAATCACTTAACTCATTCTTCCCTTTCCTATATAATGCCTCCTCTAACTTCTTCACCTTCAGATAATTTTTATCGGTTGGTTCCAAACGCAATCTTGTAGCTCCTGTCTTAAACTTAACATTTTCAACCGGAGTCAGTTTCTTTGCAAAAATGATATCCTCATTCCCAAATTCCAGATTGTAAATTCTTGTAACATGCTCAGCAGATAAAACAACCTTCTGCTTGACTTTACAAAATTTGACCACTTCCATCATGTCAATCGGATCAGGATCCTGGACACTCAATTCCAAAAGAAAGCCAAATCCAGCCTTTCTAATATACCCACTTCTTTGATCCTTGGAAGCTTGTGAGGTTTGCTTTTGAAAATACTCATTCACGTTTATTATCTTGCTGGGCTTGCAAAATAGCACACAACTCTAACAACAGCAAAAACACAGCTTTTATCAAGAACCAATATGATAATTTTATCATTGAAACTAATGATCTTCAAAACCAATATCTAAACAGCTGAAAACCAATATCAAATCAGCTACAAACCAATATCATCACATCATCAAAACAGATATCAATACAGGTTCAAACGTATATCAACAACAGAGAAAAACATATATCATCTCTTATTTTCGAAATCAGAACACCTTAATCTTCATCGAACCAATATCAGTACATCCAATGTACAACATTCAACCTACAAACAAATCAAAAAATAGTACCTTTTCCTTCTGAGGTTCAACCTTCTACTTCATCTTCAAATTCTTCTCCAATGAACTTCAATCAACACCGATCGGCAAAAAACAATAAATTAATACACAAAAATACGACATACATGTCGGTATAGTGCCACCAAAAATGCATTTTGAAATATAAGCACAGACGAGGACACAATCGACGCTTCTAAACCCTAATCAGACACCCACAAAGAACCCAATATCTCGGTTATCGAAAAAATACAAATTGGAGGAAGAAAAAAATTACACCTTGAATAGGGACGCTTCTCCTAACGGAGAGGAAGAGAAGACTAATGGAGCACTGGAGAATGAGCACGGAATGGTGGCGCCCGGAGGGGTGATGGTCACGGAGGAGAAGGCGGGCACGGAGCGGGAAGGAGAGTACGGATTGGACAGGAGAGCAATAGGAAATTTATGGAAGGCGAGCGCGGAGAAGTGCCGATCACTGAGAGGCGGGCGCGGAGGAGTGGCGGTCACAAACGGGAAGAAGAGCGCGGAGGAGAGGCGGCCACGGCTCGGTGGCGGTCGGAAGAAGAGACGGAGAGCAATAGGAAATAAATGGAAGCGGGAGAAAAAAGATTTGTCCCGAAATTTTGGTTTTTGATATGGGAGAGGAAGAGTCAGCCTTTTCATTATTAAAAAGGTATATTTTGTTGTCTGAAATTGTCAAAAATGCCCCCGCTGATTTTTAACCATCAGATCATCAAATTTGGCCACCCAATCAAATCTGACGGCTGAGAATGTAGTCCCCACCTATAGAGTATATTTCTTTAGTCCCCACTCAATCTGCTCTCGTGTGTCGATTGGCCTACTCACTCTGGTGGCTCTCCATCATCTTGTATATATGTGTGAGATCTCGGGACTTACAAGTCTTAATCATATTTATAATCATTATTACCCAAATAAACATTGTGTAGTCATAATACATAGAGACAATACTTGTCCACCAATCAGACAAAAAATCAATTTGCAGGCCTCTCATATGTACCAACCGTAAGAAATGGAATATTCTCCATGTCCCAAACTCGAGTGTTTTCCTTCATATCTATAAGCAACAGAAAATGTCAACCTTCAAATTTTTAATTTAACTAATAAGAGAGTTATTTTAATTTAATTAAGAGATCTGAGTTCAAAATTTTGAAAATACATCAATTTCTAATATTTGTTGAAAGATCTTTGTCATCTTTTAAATATTATAAACTAATAAACAGAAAATTGAAAATGTCATCATCCACTAGCTAGGGTGACTTTTAATTTTATCAATGGATATTATATACGATATTTGAATTGGCCTAAAAAATTGAATAATTACTTTTTAGTTCTCTCCCACCACTTATCGGTTTGAATTTTTAAGCTAATAGAAAAAGTGGGCACATTCACTAATATAGAAAAACCTCTATAAAATGATCCCATCTAAAATCTCTCTAAATTGATAAAAAAATTCGATCCCGAGTCGGGACCAGTGTTAAAATTTAATAACCACTCTATCGTAATAACTAATATTTTTTAAGAAAATTTTAGTACTAAATCTCGGTCCCAATTTTTGCATAAAGTGCTATTTTTTAATTAATAAATATATATTTTTACATATTTCATGAATTCGAAAAATATTGTAAGACATTAGTTTGTGATAAACTTGCTTATTTGATAACTTTTACATCATCATTCATCTTCTCAATTGTTTTCGAATAGTTCTTCTGATCGTCATCGTGTTGTAAGAAAATATCTCAATCGAGTGTATCATTTGAATAATGCTCTAAGTCAAAATTTTAGGTAATTTGTATATAGGAAAAAAGTAAGTTTTTGGTATTTACATATTTATTGTTCAAAAACTCAATTTTAATATTTTTGGAGAAAAAAAACGTAAATATCTCTTGTCTAATAACCTCTCTAAACTGATATTTTTCTCTGGTCCCAACAATATCACTTTAGATAGATTTTACTGTATAGCTTACTAAAAAAACTTAATTCTACCGACTTGCATTAATACTGTTAAGTTTTGTTTGATCCAATTTAATAGTATGAAAAATCTATTAATACAAATTTAAACTTTCATAGCAAATAGATCGATAAATTTTTCAATTTGTAATCAATGTCACAATCAATACAATACAACTCAACATATTATTTCATAATATTGGGTCGAAATCTATATAAATAATCGAGTGGTGAGAACTGGGCTACATTTAGATCGGTCAATTAGGGAAGGACGCAGATAAAAGGCTTTACGCGTCACGCATAGAATCGGTGGTCCGTGTGAGCGGCAACGTTGAACCACACGCAAGGCTAAACTGAATCCCGGCCAACTTTTTTTGTGAGAAGAAAATGTCAAACTAGAATTTGAAAATAATGGCCGAGGTGGACGTTGCCCACCCTATGACTTGGAACATAGTGCTTAACTTTAATTATTTTGGATAAATTATTCTCAAATCTATGGAGTTTGGTGATATTGTCGCACGCGTTCTTCATTTTTTGAAAATAATTTTTCAGTCCGTATTTAATTTTATTATATTCTCCGGTCTCTCGATCACATTATCAATCAATTTTTTTCATGTAAATGACTTATATATCCTTAAAAAATCAATAAAAATAAATGATAATATCAAAAAAAAATTCCGAAAATATAATAAAACCAAAAAAAAAAATCATTTTCGCAAAATAGGGACCGAGCAACATATCACCAAACCCCAATGCCCAATCATATTTTATTATTATACCGCGGAAATCCCGTGGATATGAATTTTCCTTTTCTTAGATCATCAACCTTTCCTGAAAGTGACTTTATATTTCTACCATGTTCTTGTACAGAATAAAAGGCAAAGTGAAAAAATACAGCAAAGCTTAGCAATCCTCCAGAACAATCGTTCCGTGTAATATTAGAAGGCAATTTTATAATTGATTTTTGATACATAGCGTCTCGTAAATCAAAACGATCTACCTGCATATTCCTGGTTGGTGTATCGATTAGTATAAAAATTTAATAAAAAGATGACAACTAGCTGCATAAATAAAGGTATAACGGAATTTGATCTTCCCTTTATCTCAGAGAATCTGTCTTTTACTTTTCTGGGTTTTGGATAATCACGTACGAGAATTTTAAGAAAAAATAAATTAATATCAGTAGTACCTTTGAATTAACAGAAATCTAGGATTCAAGGTGTAACTAATATTATAAAATTTTACTTTTCCGAAAAAATATTTGAATTTTTAGAATGAGAACATATTGAACTAGTTTTTTTTTTAGGGGAGAACTAGTTTTTTTCAAACCATAGAGTACTAGAGAAAGAAACAGTAAACTCGGAGGAACTAAAAATGAAATTTCCCCTAAAAGGAATCCAGCTGGATCCATACCAAGTGCCTAATTTTTTTAAGTAATCATTGATAGAAAGAACCGTTGGACGAGATCTTACACGTCATAATGTTGGTGGAGCCTGCTAATGAATACAATGAAAATTGACAAGATTGTGCAATTTGGTCCTCAGGGGACAATTTGATGACGAATTGCTGGCCTTTGGCATATATTCCTAGCCTACAAAATAGCATATCCAGCTTGGAAATTCCAGATTCGCAAAAGAAAAAATTATGAGAAATTCTTTATATTTTTATACATTTGGGCAATCGTTTCTATTAATGAAATACTTACTTTTACTTGTCCAAAAAAATAGTGAAACTGGTAAACCTGTGGAAGGATCATTGACAAAACTTCCAATAGTATCTAAAATACGGTACTTTTGGTACAACTATTCTTGGCGTAATGTTTGGATAAGTCATTTGTGAAACAACAGCAAGATTTTCTTACATTCTATTTAGGGAAAATTATGCTCCAATCTCCCATGTTTGCTTTTATGTGCTCTCGGGCCAAAACAACCAAAATCAAATTCACACACAACCAAAACCAAAAGAAGCGCTCCAAGCTGCTCGACCTGGTCACCGGATCCCTCCCGCCCTCTTTCTAGCCCTGGACCGAGCTGCAGATTCCCTGTTCTTGATCATCTTCTCGTGCCTCCGGTCACCAGATCCCTCCCGTCCGCTTTCCTGATTAGCCCTTTTCTTACAATAGGAAGGGATGGCTGGAAAGGAGCCATCCACACTTCTTCCATTGACTTCTTAAAGCCCGGGTCTCTGTGAGGCGTTGAGAAGGAAGGGGAGAGAAAGGCGACAGGGATGAACACGTGGAGGAAGAAGAAGAAGAGCCCGACGGTGGTGAGCCAGTGAATCCGGCGTCGTTTTGGTCAGTGTCATGAGACCAAAAAATGGGCCACCATCCTCACAACTCCTCGAGCTCCGATGGTGGTGTCGTGGTCTTCTTTTTTTTTATTCCTCAATTAGGGTTCTTCAACCCCCAAAATCAATTGTAGGTGGAGGCGGGTACAGGAACCAGAGGGGGTCGTAATTTGGTGGAGACATTGGATTTAATTTGATTTTGATTCTGGATTTTTTGATTGTGATTTTTACCAGTCGTTGTCTGATTTGTCGAACCATTGGAGAAGAAGAGGTGATGTCAGCTATTTTTTATTCTAAGGATATTTTTGTCATTTCAATAACAAAAAAAACTCATTTAGGGACCCGAAAGTATAATTTTCCCAAACTAGAAGGGTAATATAATCAATTTTTAAAAAAAGATGGGCCCGAGAGCACATAAAAACAAACATGGAGGATTGGAGAGTAATTTTTCCTTCTATTTATTTCAAATGTTAAAGAGTGATTAATCTGATGGAATCTTACATGACATATTGGAAAACATGACCTACTTAATGAATCTAGATTCGCATGAAGATATTTTATAGTATACATAGCTCATGTAACAACCTAGGAATGTAGTTTTTTTTTGTTAATGGTTGTAATTATCTTGGTCAAATAATGAGAACATACCTGCTTGTAAAAAAGACTTCCGAACTAACTCGTTGTATCATAGGCAATATAATATCTGCAACAAAAATATTTTGGTAGAAAAAAAATGACCCAAGACCCAATACCAACACTAAATTACGCTAAATTGTCCAAATCAACTACAAGCATAAAAACATATCATGGACTAAATCATAATCCCAAACTAGTTCTAATCAATACTTTCAAGTACTTCAAAAAGACACACCGGAGTGGTTACCCACTAATTTAACGTGCAAACCTGACAATGGGCTAAAAAAAGTCCACGTATGATAATAGTCAGTTATTCCGTAGATTTACAGGAGCGGTACATAGTAGAATTTACGAAAAAAGTCCATATCAGTACCTCGTTTTAGAGCAAGTGTGATAAATGATAATCACATTTACAAATGAAATGATGTGCCCAATAATCAATAAGATAAACAGAAAGAGATAGCGGAAGATGCAATTAATTTGACTGTATTATTATACTATAATGGACTCCGTAAATGCATGGGCGAATGATGCAAATCCGTGACGATTTGCGAGCAAACATGGTATGTGCTACAAACTACCAAACTGCTTGATCATATTTTTTTGGGTAGTAACCGGTGGACGTATTTTATGAAACCAGACATCTCATTATTACAGGGACCACAAATCCTCCTATATCACTAACGGGTTGTTGTATTTAATGGGTTAATTTAAGTAATAAAATATTTATATTTGCTTGCAAAGTTTTGAGTTAAAAAATATTATTTTTTGGTGAATTCAAATTTAAGGTTTGAACCAAATTATATTGGGCTTTGTTTTCATCATAAACACATTTTTTTTAATTTTTATAATGGGAAAAAAATTAATCCATCAACCTTAAAAAAATGAGGTAGGATTCGTTATCATTCTGCCAACAAAGCGTTGGCAAATAAAAAGACACTACAAATATAGTTACCTCAGAAATACGAGTTGACTAAATATCAGAAGTTAAAGAAAGAAAAAGCTAACTCGGTGATAAATAATAACAACCTCATTCTGCAAGACTGACCAGGTAAAAGCCTAAGCCAGAAATCGGAGAAATAATCAAGAAATGAACCAAGATTTTTGCCTTTTGACAATAGTAAACCAACAAAAGTCGGCACGCGATATTGTTTTCTTCCCGGTTGGAAAATTTGACCAACCAAACTATAACTACAAGCCGGTAATCACCTGTCGTCCACCTCCTCTCTCTCTTAAATGCCCTTTCCCACCTTCAGAACCTCTCCTAGGCCCAAGGAAAAGAAGCAAAACGAAGTGGCCATGAAGAGATTCTTGTACTTCTCGTTCGCAATTACAATCTTACCCCTAGCCTTGTTCTACCTCCTTCGAATCCTCCTCATCAAGACGGGGCTAATCTTCCAGACCAAGAGACTATGGAGATGGATCGAGGACGGAGTCCACGTGTACCAATCCTACCGGGTCCCCGAGTTCAACGGCGCCACGCTCCAGGAGAATCTCCTCTACCGTAAGGTCTCTACTTACCTCAACTCCCTTCCCTCTCTCCTCGAGGACTCCGACTCTACCAACCTGGTCGTCCCGTCGTCCGCCAAGCCAACCGAGATCGCCCTCCGCCTCGACCACGGTGGACGACAGGTCGTTTGCGACGACTTCCTCGGGGCCCGGATAGTCTGGGAATGTTCCCCCGGGGTGTTCGTGTTGAGAATCAGGAAGAAGGACAGGCGGCGATTGCTAAGGCCGTACCTCCAGCACATCCACGCCGTCTCCGACGAGGTGGAGGAGATTAAGGGAAGGGAGCTGAAGCTTCACGTTAACGGCGCCGGCGACGGTACCGGAGGGAGGTGGAGAGCGGTGCCGTTTGTTAACCCCTCCACGTTCGAGACGGTTACTATGGAGGCGGATTTGAAGTGCAAGATTAAATCCGATTTGGAGAGCTTCCTCAAGGGGAAGCAGTACTACCACCGCCTCGGCCGCGCCTGGAAGCGGAGCTACCTCCTCTACGGCCCCTCCGGCACCGGTAAATCCGCGTTCGTCGCCGCCATGGCCAACTTCCTCCGGTACGACGTCTACGAGGTCGACCTCACGCGCGTCGCCGACGACGCCGACCTCAAGCTCCTCCTCCTCGAGACCAGGTCCCGGGCGGTTATCCTCATCGAGGATCTCGACCGGTTCATCTCCGACCGCGAGATGAGGTCGCCGGCGGGGACCGGAGTTACCCTGGCGGGGGTACTGAGCTTCATGGACGGGATCCTGAGCTGCTGCGCGGAGGAGAGGGTGATGGTGTTCACGATGAACAGCAAGGACCACGTGGACCCGACGCTGCTCCGACCGGGCCGGATCGACGTCCACATCCACTTCCCGTTGTGCGATTTTTTAGCCTTCAAGACGATGGCGAGCAGTTACCTCGGGGTCAAGGACCACAAGCTGTTCCCCCAGGTGGAGGAGATCTTCCTCGCCGGCGCCGCCCTAACTCCGGCGGAGATCGGCGAGCTCATGATCGCCAACCGCTCCTCCCCGAGCCGCGCTCTCAAGTCTGTCATCAACGCGCTCCAGACCGAAGGCGAGTCTCGGTCCGGCCGGAGGAAGCCGTTGCCGCCGGTTCACGACCCCGACGACCACTCCGGGATCTTCTCCCGGGACGGGGTCAACGCGATGGGGAAGGACATTAAGAAGCTCTACGGGCTGTTGCGGCTGCGGAGCAGTAGGAGAATTGAGTCGTTGGATCTCTCGCCTCGTCCTCAATAGCATTGGGCAATCGGACGGCACAGGTTAAAAGTCAACATTTGTTCATTAAGAGTCTAGGGGAAATTACAAATTAGCACTTGAGATGACCTTTCCATTAAATTTTATTATCTTTTATTCGGTGGTTATATACTTTCCATATTTTATTTTATTTTGATTCTGAAAAAACTCTTTGTTTAAAAAAAATTTGGATCCAGGGTGTAATTAGTTTTTATAGGATTGGAATTGGTCAAGGGAATTGTACATTTAAAATTTTTTTTGAGAAATTGTACATTTAATTGGGGTTACCATTGGCTTCATGATTTGTTATTGGGAGTAAAGATATTGATGGTACGAAGCATATATCACGCAAGGATAATTTATTTCGTTTATTTTTTTTACCATTTCAATATGGTCCTTTAGTTGCTAGTAAACGGTAAAATTCATTTTAACATTATATGGTGATGGTGTGACGTTATTTGATTTAATTAAATATGGTTGAACGTTCGAGTAGAATTAAAAAAAGTGTAAAATTTGAAGTGTCCTTCGCCGTGATCTTTAGGCGACATGGCTTTGGCACTTAGCAGTGATCATTGGCGCACCAGAACGGAAAAAGCCTAACTGCAAAGAAAATAAGAAAAAGAAAAGAGAAGGGAAAAATACTAAATAGGATCTAAAGAGTAGCTGCGGTTTTCTTACACAAATTTTACAAATGAATTTTATTGCATAAGATTTAAGTGAGGCCTACGATTGTAATTTAGAAAATATTTAATAATAATATATTTTTAATAATTTTTGATTAAGATAGAATAATATATTTACAGATTAATATAAGTGTTTATTAGTACATACAAGATGAACTTGATGACACAAATCCCATTTTTTTAAATAAAAAATCTTGTATTAAGGGTTCCTCTAGTAATGTAGCCACTTATGAGGACATGTGCCAAAAAAGTCTGTTGCCTGGTTAGATGCCATTTTTGAGCAAACTTGTTCTTTTGATGCAAAAATCTTGATAAAGTAGGAAAGCAATCGAGTAACGGGCAGTTGTTTTCTTGCTGGTTTTTGCAAACGCATTATTGCATGAGCAGGTGACATGGGAAGTTGTGCCCTATCCTTTCACGTCCCTCCCTTTTCGGCTCTTTCCTACGCATATTTTTCTGTTTCGATTTAGTGGGTTTCGATTTAGTGGGGACTAAATAAAAGATGTCTATATGGAATGGACTAAATTTGAATTATCAGATTTGATTGTCTTTAAATTTGATGATCAATAACCTACATGTGATAATCGTTTACATGTGAAGTAATATTGATTTGTATGAGATTGTTTATATGTGAAGCGATATTATTTTGCGTTAGTTCCCATCGGTGGAGACTAACCTAGTCCCTACAAAATCTGACCCCATATTTTCAAACACATTTGGAGGATTGATGCTGCTTGGAAATTTTGGTTGATACAAATTGGAATGTGAAAATCACCTATTCCAGCTAAGTAATTCATGTTAGAATGGGATATGCCATGTAAATGATGATAACATTTTAAAATAATTATATAACAATGTTGTATTTTCAAAAAATTGAACTCAAAATTTTAGTTAAAACAATCTTTCGCTAATTATTATTTTTGGATGGACATGTGAGTGTTTATTGGTTATCACTTGGAAATTCAGTTACACTCGTAAACTCTCAAAATGGGAATAAGCTTAGTTATCCGTTGGTGATGACGTGAAAAAGTTTCAAGTAAAATTAAAGTCGACAGAAACAGAATTGAAGCCGGGGAACTAAAAAATGATCACCCCAGGCCCAGCTGTTCGAACATGTACTTAATTAGTTTGGTGATCTTTTATTTTAATGATTAAAGTTTCTTATTGTATATTGAGAATACGTCACAATATTAGAGAATTTCTGAGGTAATGCATAAATATATGTCGCAACTTGTACATATAAATCGAGATCATAATTGTCCCAAGTGGGCACCCAAGATTATATCATGATTAATGCGCGCACATCACTTACTGCGTATGAATCGGCGGGGTGCACATCTTGGTGTTATTTATATATAAGTTCGAACTTTATAAATGAACGACTGTTATAACACACATCGCGATCTTAAAATGATGCGATTGTTATTGTCTCAAATTTATAGTTTTGGGTGAATAATTCATGAATTATATATAGGATAATGTCATCCAACGAGTGATAGGAATGGCCAAAATGGTAAAATTACGAGAAACGAGTTTGTTGAATATAATATTAATACTGTTATATTCTTAATAGCCTGAGAATTCGGTACACATTATATTAAACTCATAATTCAAACCTTCCGAAAACTTATCAATGGAAACTAGACATGTCGAAACCTCAATTGAAGTTTGCAAAACTTTCAATAAAGATTACAATTTTTTTAAAGTTTCAATATAAAGGTACACTAAATCAACCATAAAATTTTCCAAAAGCAAGTGAAGCCATGGCGAATGTAAGCCACGAAATAAAAGTGCATTGCTAGGTAGGATCGGCGGAAGTGTGCTTAATGATGGTTTTTTTATAAGTTGATGAATTTTATTAATATCGAGTAAACTATATAGATATACATATAGCATGTCATGTATCACCTGCATGGGTCTACCCACCTAAACTTGTCTACTCATCTAAGACTACACACATCAGCAATCCATCCAATATAGGTCACAGAATAAATTATTAATTTCTCTCTCTTTCATACCCAATTCGTACCCAATCCAATCCACTTGCATATTTTCTACCCACATCAGCAACTTAGTTCACAGAATAAATTATTAATTTCTCTTTCATCCACATATTATCTACTCTGATTTGTTTAGATTAAAATTATATATTACGAAAATAATTATGTTTTCAATAACACGATTAAATACTTCAAAAATAATTAAATATTGTCATTAAACATTCAAGTTGCTTTGTGAAGGTGGGACATATATCTATAACTTTTTAGTTTATGACTTCTCCAAATTCGAAGTATAAGAACGTCAAAAATATATTTGAAGTCAATAGTCGAGCGAGTTACGAGTACGAGTTTCGATTTGGGAGCCACAACTTCTTATTTCGGAGTCCAATTGAGTTGATTCAAGTTGCTTTGTGAAGGTGGGATATATATCTACAACTTTTTAGTTTATGACTTCTCCAAATTCGAAGTATAAGAATGTCAAAATTATATTTGAAGTCAATAGTCGAGCGAGTTACGAGTACGAGTTTTGATTTGGGAGCCACAACTTTTTATTCTGTAGTCCAATTGAGTTGATTCAAGTTGCTTTGTGAAGATGGGACATATATCTATAACTTTTTAGTTTATGACTTCTCCAAATTCGAAGTATAAGAATATCAAAAATATGTTTGAAATTAATATTCGAACGATATAGTTATGTAAAAAATTGGAATACAAATTGTGAATCAAAATATGTCAATATTGGGCTTTATTTTTATAGATATTAAAAAAAAGAATTTTAATTTTGTTAAAGATAACTTCAATTTTTATAACTACACAAATCTTATCCGAATAAATCTATTTTTACGAATAATATTATGCCAAGTAAAAATAACTAGATAATTAGATTATTGAAAAAAAAATTGACCAACCAATCCGCTCGGGAGCGGGATTGGCTGGCCAATCCGTTCGGCCGAGCGTTCATCACTTCTTTTCTATTTTTTTAAAAAATTCATTAAATATTGGCCGAGCCGAGCGCTCGGCCAACTGATGTACATGGTCTAAGGTTGTTCTACACCCCGGATATGTGCTTAATGATGGTGGCGAGATACTTGCAGATATTTTTTTATAAGTTGAACTTTATTAATCATACTATGTAATATTTACAATCTCTGGATATTCTCCTAGATATGGAGAAATTTAGAATTTCCTTTCGATGTTGTGGTCATCGGTATCCAAACTGATAAAATTTCGCTAGAAAAAGAATACGGTCGGTAACATCACTATGCATATTCCACCCTCCAAAAATATGGATACTTAGGAGGCTTAGTTGCAAGTAAAATATTATTGTGCTTTATTATACTACTTATATATTTGGCATTGCCCCTCCATTTCCAAAAGAAATATGGGTACTTGTAGATATTTCCAGTTAGATATGCGTAATCCGTCTTTGGTACTAGAAAAATTGTAAAACTTTCCAATTTAATTAACTTTTAAATGCTTGGTCCCGTTGGTTGCTTTTTTCAGTGGGATTCCTATTGCAAAGTGGAAATTCTTTTTTTCAAACCAAACAATTTTTTGCTTAACAAACAACGTGTTCTTGAACCTTTTGGAAGATAACCAGACCACTTATCTGGGACTAGGAGTTGTGTCATCGTCATGTGTGGTTGGGGATTACCCAAGTCCTAACCATGTACCTGCATTACAATTGGACATCTTCGAAGGATGAGGTGGCCCACCAGACCAATAGCACTGTCATTTTTCAAGCATGAGCTGTCCCTCATGATCTATTAATTTTTTCTTGAAATTATTTGGTATCAAAACACTGACAGAATAAATTAAAGTTTAAGTTGAGTTATGGTATTTAAATAGTGATAAATTTTTTAATAAATATTTAACATTGTCATACATTTTTTTATATTATTATCTACTAAAAAATATCATCAACTTATGAAACTACATAACTACAACATTACATGCATCAAATTAGGTAAAACATAAATCACTGTAATCCAAACATTCTCTTAATTGAACCAAATGCGTCATCCGATTGTCGACTGCCCATCACATTGCTATTGGTATGTTCATAAAAATTTGAACTCCGAGAATTCTTAATTAAGTTAAACAAATTGATTGGAATCATTGTTAGTTCATGATCTATTAAATTGTATTGACAAGTTTATGATTGTTTATTATATGCAACTTTGGTGTAATCTGTATTATCAATCTTTAAAAATATATTGCAACAATGAGGTTTATTATCATTCTTATTATTGCAGCCATCATAACTTTTTTTTTTAAATTACAAACCTTTATTAATAGAAAAAGAAAGATTATAGAATGAGGATGAGAAAGGGTAGAAAAAAAAAGAAATTAAAAGCAGAGTCAAGGCCTAAACAGGTTGCCAGAGTGACAAACTCGCTGCCATATCTAGTGTCTCACCCAAATAATCCACAAGTCAGGTGGTTAAGGACGATACCAATCAGTCAGGACGCATCAAAAGTCCATATCATATTTCGACCAGCGTAGATCCTCACTGGTGTAGACACTCCCAGTTCTCTTCCTCGCTTGAAAGCGATTGTTCTTGGCAGGTGGAAGGTTGAAATACTCGACTTCGTCCGACCAAATGTTCTTCATCTGGTTTGTTATCGAGCCCATGAACTTCAATGAAGCATGTAGATCATCAGAGTCTGAGAAAATAATAATATTGTTACCTTCTTGACCCGGGATATGAGTGGGTTCTGTAAAGGGCAAGGCTGAAGCATAACCCAAGATAGACGGAGTAGAGCCCTGTAATATTGGGGTTCCCTTGTCAAGAAAACCCGACTTCAAACCCTTACGTTTAGAGCCCTTTGATGAGCTCGTTTTACCCTTGTGAGCCTTGCTCGAAATCAAGCCTTTAGCTTGTGCAACCTTCGGGTTTGTCGTCACTGTCGAAGAAGTCGGCGTCAGGGGTTCCGTAACCAATGGTCGGGTAGTCTGCTGCCCTGTAGAAGGTGAGTCGTCCAATACTTTCTCAATCTGAATCTCACTCACCACTGTCAAACGCGATTGCTCCAGAACATCCCTGCCTTGTTCGAGCTACATGGACTAGAATACACCGAATTTGAGATTGTTAGCCGGTGAAAATAATTATACATAATAACCTAAATTATCATAAGAAAATTTAATGAGATAACGAATCGACTAGAGAAAGTACTTATAAGAAAAATGAATCTACTGGAAAATAAATTTCTAATTTAGTAAGGGAGAAATTACAAAAATATATGGGCTGTATTTAAAAAATGAACGTTTCACACTGTAAGATTTTGTGGGATAGGATATAGTGAACTAGGAGATCTCGAAATTATAAACAAGAAAAAGGAAGCAGTTCAATTATCTTCAAGCTTTTAAAAAAAATTATCTTCAAGCTCATGTCACCGTCATAATTACACGCACACAATTGGTTGGCATAATTCAAAACCACACTTTACAATTGGATAAATTCGTAACAAACATCGATTGTGAATAGAAAAGACGTCCATCGAAGAACAATTTTCTATTCTAAAATTTGACAACGTTCGATTATGACGTGATTATTAAAAAAATCAACAAGAGCAGGTGGGCAACTTCTTAAACTCGCTGATCTCCAACTCGGCCCCACCGGAGATGACATCAATCTTGGACCCCTTCAGCGAGATCGAATCCCCGCCGTCGGATCTCCCGTTCGTTGACTCCAAGGCCTTCCTGGAGACCACGCTGTATATCTCGTTTAGAAGCGTGAGGAAGGCCCGGTCCACGTTGTTGCCGCTCAGGGCCGAGGCCTCGGAGAAGAAGAGGCCCTCCTCTTTGGCGAACTCGACGGCGTCCTCGGTGGGGACGGCCCGCTGGTCAGCGAGGTCGGCCTTGTTGCCGATGAGGATGATCACGATGGAGTTGTCGGCGTGGGCCCGGAGCTCCTCCACCCACCGGGCCACGTGGTCGAACTTCGGCCTCTTGGTGATGTCGTACACCACCATCGCACCTAGCGCTCCTCTGTAGTACGCACTTGTCACTGCCCTATACCTGCATTTACGCAAAATATATATTACACATTATACATATACAATATATGAAGTGCATATGTTTTAAGACACATTAAATTAGTGACTAAATTTTGAAGTTTTGACAATTTAGTTATATAGATAATGTCTCTTATCACCGACCATTTAGTTAGACCTGATAATTGTTTGATTCGAACCATTCAATCAGTGAGATTAGATAACCAGAACCTAAATCGTGGTCACGGTTGATAAAACATCCAAGAACCTCCTGGTTCCGGTTATGTATTTTAAAGAACCATGCGAATGAGGAACGGTAGAACTGACGGTTCTAGAACCGTAAAATCGGATTATATTTTGATTCTTTTGGATTTAAAACGTGAAACTTTTTTGTAACCATCAATTCTAGGAAGTGCGTTGGAACCTTGTAAGGCGATTCTGGATCTGCTTTCATATATTTGAAACCGTGGAACCGGTGTTCTATAACTATGGCTAGGAATGAGCATTTGGATAGTTCGAATTCGAACCATCCGAATTATTTGAAATAGATATTTTACTATCCGAGTCCGAACTATCCGAATTACTAGACGACTCTCATTCAAACTAAATGACTTTAAAAATTATCCAAACTACAACAAAGTAATATTAGGGTCGTCGCCTAGTCAATTTTTTCTTTAGGGTTTCTGGAAATTTTCGATGGATGAAGGAAAAGGAATAAGGGTCCATAAAGGGAAGGAGATATTTCTAAGCCCAAGCCCAATATTAGTTCGGATAGTTCAGATATTCGAACTAATTTTTTTAATATCCGAATCCGAACTCAAATTTTTTTCTGATTCGAATTCAGACATCAGATATCGAATTAAATGGTCACTTCTTTTTTGAACACTAAATGGTCACTTCTAACTGTGGCCTCCCCTGTACTTAACGTGCTACTAGATCTCATTTTGATACAAAGGCTTCTTATTGTAGCATATTCCAAGTAATGAAGTCCACGATGGATGAATTTTTTTTGCAATAGCCTGCTAGTGTGAGGTCAATAGCAAGACCACATTGGATTCAATAACTAAGAAGCACATTTTCCAACAAAGATCCCAAATCGTCTTTTCTCCTAAGAAACATCCCTTGCATCCCGCCGTGATACCTGCAACTAACCACAGCCCTTCCCTCCAGTTTTGTTAATTAAGCATCTGTTTACCTAGCATCTGTGCAACGGTCAAAAAGGAAAGAAAATAATGACCAATCCCGAAGTCCAAACTTACCAAGTTTGGCACACTAAATAAGACAATAAACTATGTTCGTACCCAGAACCACGGGGCTGGATTGGGTACGGAATATCTCCATTCCAAACAGTTTGGAGTGAAGGACAAGCGAGGATTTTTTTGAAAAAATAAAATGTGGAACTACGGGGACTAAAATAAAAAAAGCCACGCGGACTATTATGACATAAGGGGACATGCCAGTATCGCAAACACAGAAAATACACTGACCAGTTTGACATAACGAGACATGCCAGTATCACATAAAAGACATGCCAGTATCACATAACTGGGCATGCCAGCGCGATTCCTTTCACTCCAAACCGTTCGGTATCATTTCCTTCACTCCGTACCAAATCCAAAGCCCAAAACCACTACAATTACTTTACTTGTACGTTTGATATTGTCGGCGGAAATAACTTCTTCCATATACATGTGTTTAAAACAATCAAAACTTGAAATATATTCCTAATATTTTACCGCTTGAAGCCTTGAAGTCGTACTAGGTAGTTGCATTTTTTATATTTGTAAAAAAGTTAATCACATTTATAACAAACAGTTTTATAATCTCATTACATTTCCTCGAACAAATTTTATCAAGCAGAAATTAGCACTCACTTTCACCTTGTCATGAAGTCATTTGAGCACAAAGATCAACCCGTTTTGACATCATATAAAACCTTAAGAAAATAGATTAATGGATTTTTTTTTTCAAAACATATAAACAAGTTTACGACATTTAACAATGGGTAATATTTAATCACAATATCTTAACGTGCATATTTAATACTTTTATTATATAACAAGAAATACGTACCTTTCTTGACCAGCGGTATCCCAGATCTGGGCCTTGACGACCTTAGTCTTGATAGTGACAGTCCTGGTCTGGAACTCGACGCCGATGGTGGACTTGGAGTCGAAGCAGAACTCGTTCTTGGTGAACCTCGACAGCAACTGGCTCTTCCCGACCGCCGAGTCTCCGATCACCACCACCTTGTACACGTAATCCACTCTCTCCGGCGCCGCTCTGCTCTCCCCTCCTCCTCCGCCCTCGAAACCGTTCATCTCTTGGTTCATTGCAAGAACGGGAGGGAAGGAAGGGGGGTGACAAGACAGGAGGGATCCTGCCTCTGGTCAGATGGTAATAATAAGTAAGTAGAGAAAGAAGAGGAGGAGAGCGAGATTTTATGAGATTTGAAATTCTCAAAAAAAAAAGGGAAAATTACTTTCAAGTTTTTCGAGTTTGTTTAAATATACTCCAAAGTTTCTCTTGTTCACAAAATATATTCCGAAGTCCCTCTAGTTTATTTTTATTATGCTTTCGGGTCCCTGGTGCATGTTACCAGCTCTTTTTTCATTTTTGTTAATGAAATGACTAAAATACCTTTTTAGAACAAAAAATTAAAAACACTGATATCATCTCTGCTTCTCCTCCTTTCTCCTTGTCTGTCTTCAGCTAAAATGGAAAGAAATGGAAACTCAAATCCCGAACTATTCAAGTAACAACCCGTCAACGGACGAACCCTAAAGTAAAGAAGCCAAGGAGGCGGAGCACCGTCTTCTGCCGCCGCCTGGCAACTGGACCAGCCGACGGAGGTGCTCGCACACTACGAGGCATTGCTCCAAGAGGTGGCTGACATCGACGCGGGGAGGGTGGAAGTGCCGAAGTACGAGGACGCGTTGGCGGCGGAGGTGGAACAGGCTGATGATGGGGAGTACGATGAGGATGGGCCGGTCGGGAATCCGGGGAGTCAGATTTTGGCGTGTACGATGAGGAAGTGGCTGGGGGACCGCCGTCGAGGAGCTTACCTCCTCAGGATCTAGTACAGGAAGTGGCTGGGGGGTTCGTGGCAGTGGAGTTCGATGCCAAGCCCAAAATTCTCGTCGCCGTCAACGCCATTGGCTTACGCTCGTGGCCTCGCAGTATCGTTGTCACCATCATTGCCCCCTACCTACACCAAGCCCAAAATTCCCATCGCCGTCGTCATGTTTGTAGGAGATTTACTGGGTAGGAGATAAAATCGAGGTCGATTTGTGATGAACGTGGGTAGGAGATAAAAGAAGATGATGACATCACTAGCAAGAGGTCAATTTTTTTTTCAAGGGATATTTTTGTCATTTCAATGATAAAAAAAGAAAAAAAACTCATTGAGGGACCCGAAAGTATAATAAAAGTAAACTAAAGTGACAATATGATCATTTTTTAAACACGAGAGATTTTTGAGTATATTTAATCAAACCAGAAAGACTTGAGAGTAATTTTCTAATTTTTTTTTAGATTTGTCGCGAAATCTCTTTTACTGCACTTTCCATTTATCGCGAGATTTTAGATATTAGATCTCACTCGTTTCTTTTAAAAAATATGGTCTGACTAGTTAGACTACCATCGTGTATCCAACTCAGGTCATTTTCACACCCAAACACAAATGGTAGTTTAATTGGTGGTCAACGATGTAGATTGATGAGCGTGAAAAATACTCATTTTATCACGCAAATTTATAATTATTTACACCCATTTTTGCGTCTTTATTCTTCGAGTTTTGCATTTTTTAGCCATTTCTTGGTCCGTTGTCTCGAATAATTTTATCATGTCTTTCGGAGGATTGCAGCGGCGAGAGGAGCACTTTAAGATGCGGAGCGCAGAGGGAGTTGTGACGAAGGAAAGCGAGCCGGGAACAAACTGCACCTGCCGATCGGCGAAATCAGCACCGACCGACGTTTGCCCTGTGAAAACCGCCAGACGGCAGAAATCTCGCCGAACGGTGCTCGTCCAACCCCCTAAGATCTCTGAAAGATTTTACCTGGTAAAGACCTCGCCGAGTGGCGAACGCGAAGGAAGAAATAGGCCTTTTCATGCTCAACTGTCGGACGTCAGATTTTATCGTCGATCGGTGAATGTATCGCGGAGTAGACTCCGCAACCACCAACCGGTGCCCAAAAGTGAATTCGCCCTGCTAGCTCAGCCCGCCACGCGGCAGAAAATGGCACCGAATAGCATTTGTGCCAGTTTTTTCCAGGGAACTTTATATATTTCGGTCTTTTTGCTATGTTGTAGGGTTAAGGGTGTAGCTCTCCTATATATACCCCATCATACCCTCTAATTTAAAAGCTTTGACACCTAGACTAAAATTAGGGTTTTAGGCTTAGAGGAGGAGTTCTCCGCGGGAGCGAGAAGTGGATGACGGGATCAGATCGAGTGCGCCCACACGATTAAGCACTTTCTTTCCCTTCTTTGTCGTTTAGCTTTCGTGACATTGTTCTCTTTAATGCATTATCGTTGTTTCTAATGATGATGTGTGAGTAGTTCTCATTTGGGTCGGATGCACTTAGTTTTGAATGGGCTTTATATTAAGACCGTGTAGCGAATAGGGGGTGTAATGCATTGGCTTAACAGACCTTGTGTTAGAGCTAGGTGTTGATAGCCTAACCGAATTCTTGCCAATCGATCGTAGCATAACCCGATGGACGTGACTATGAAAGGGAGCATGGAGAGTCCTATGTGTTAGATTAGTGTCCTCCGATGGACGTGACTGTGAAGGGTGGTGCTAGTTGGCCTTAGGTGGTTCATTAACGAGTAGGCTTAAGGGCTAGAGTGAACACCCAGATGAGCATTAACGGGGATGACAACTCATTAGTTGAGTCACTCTTGGGGAGGGAACGTGACCCAAATGACTGCTTTATGGTGTGATGTACTTGACACGTGAAGCACCTTGCCTTAGTTCACCTAGGCCCACTACGCACGTGATAAGCACCATTTTCCTCTTATTATCTTTTAATCCTGTTCTCTTTAGCTTGTCATTGCTTCACCTTTTTCCAATAAATAACAAAAACACTTTCCCAACCTAATCGATAGTGCGACTCCCTCGGGATGTCTTGAACCCGTTCTTCGTAGTTCGACTTTATACCTTCACTCTCTTTATTGCATCAGGGCGTTCAAAAAACCCCTTGTCATAGATCACCTGTTCAATTAGTCGGACAGATTGATTCATCTGGTTAGATCACTCGGTCAAACCAAAATAACAAAAAATCTCTTTGATTTTTTTGAGTTTTATTAGATTAAAAAAATTATATTACGATTTTTATACTTATAAAATATATGTTTTCAACAAAAAATTATATCATACTGATATCATATTAAAAAAATTGTTCCGATTAGTCGTTAAATCAATCAAACCAGATGAACAAAAAAATAGAAAGAATCGTCTGTCACTCCCAGTTAGTTTTTCTAAAACATTGCTTAATGACCTCTGCGTTGTATTTACTATTTATTTTCTGGGTGTATTATTGGGTTCGCTGGAAAAATGTTCTCATTGCACAAGGTTTGGAATCTTTGAAATATCGTTCACTTGTGTCTCTTCTTGCCAGGATCTGCGGGTTGGAGGAGTCAGACCGGAGTCCGACATTTTTCCTTTTTTGATCATTTTTAGCACATAATAATTTTATTTTTTTACCGAGTTACATGTGTTTGATTTTTCACAGGCATTCTTTAATTAATACATCTAGCGAAAGAAATTTAACCATATTTTTGCCAATCAGTATTCATGTGAAGGACCATTTTTGCGACTAGTTCTATCTTCTCGTTTGCATTGATATGTCATATGAGATCTCCTGGACGAAGATGCGAGAGTTCTACTGCCTCCGAGACGATGCATGAGTTTTACTGCTTGTGGGCAAAATCGTAAGAAAGTTCAACGCCGTGTTGAGGACATGGCCATCCACACGAATAGTATTTGGCCAAAAATTAACTATAATTAGAATTTTTCAATGAAGATATCAATTCTAGAAATCTCTCACACACAAAAAAAAGATAATTGATAAAAATGCCAAACCTCACAATAGTTAAGTAATTTTTAATCAGAGTCAAAATGATTGGTGCAAGCAAATTATCTTAATTACTTTTTAGTAATTTCTTAAAAAAAATTGACTACCGTATTCTTGCCATTTAATTTGGTTGTTGGGGTTAGGTTCTCCTTTTTCTTCTTTTCCTCCTTTTGATCGGATTGCCATAGGCGCAATATCAATATGTAATTCTGTTCGACGTTATTTTTATTCTTAATATTTACAAAAAATAATCAATTATTATATGATATATCTGTCATCGGTAGAAAGCAAATTAACAACAAATAATATAATATTGAATGTACAGAAAAGAATATGCTATTTACTGCTTGCACATGTCCAACCTCGTATTCCAAATAAACCTAGTATATCTTTTATGGGCTTCTGTCCCTTTTTTTTTCTCTTGCGACTAAATGTTGGAGCAGAATACGACATTGAAAAGATATGGATTTGGACTTTTGACTTCAAAGTCGAGGTTATTCTTGTTTTTTAAAGTTAATTTTTAACAATCAAGATTAAATCTTAGGCCTGTCAATTTATAATATGTGTTTTTTTTACAAAAATTGATAATATGTGTTCTGTTACTATCAAATGTTCTCCAAGTCCATCCTTGTTTGATGCTCTCTCGTCCTACTCTATCGTACCACGAGGATGACGAGATTTAATTGAACTTAGAGAGGGAGTTTGGAGTATGCAATTGGCATCAAAAGAAACATACAACTAGTTAAATGGTTTAGTTTCAATTAAAAATTCCTCAACTTGACAAGCTCAAATATATTTGATTTTCGAATAATTATTGATTCAATTAATATATAATCAAATTAGATTTAATCATGAATTGTGTTAAAAAATTCTTTCAAACTTAAACATATACATATATGCATACAAAAAATTGTTGTGATTTTTTTTGTTTACCACCGTGGAACTCATGTTAGATGCAAGTGTGAAAGAAACTAGCCATTTTTATTCGACGTCTTAGAGTTGCATCATTATCTCCGGCCGATATACTTTTTCATGCTCAACTAGCGGAGGCCTTTAGTGGTAATTAATCAAATACAGAGAATTTATACACTTATATACTTAATCACGAAGCTATCCTATCTTTTGGTCAGATCTCAATCTTTATGGTAATTTTAAAAATCTCCTTATTTGACGAAAGAGTAGCTTGGTAATACAAAAAATACTTAAATTAACTAACAAGATGTATAAAGCGAGACAAAAACATTATCAAAACGTACTTACACTAATTGTACAAGGAAGTGTTGAACTAAGAGTGACGAGGGTTTAAATACAACAAGAATCTAGAGACAAAACATTATAAGATCTGAAACAAAAGTTGATAGCGTAAATTAACAATTTTTTTAAATCTAATTGGTATCTAAACATTTTTTCTATTGATTAGTTTAATCTTAAATCATATCAAACCATAAAAAATAACAAAATTTCTATTTTTTAGTACCCAAACTAATCGCTTGTTCATCTAAGCTACTCGTGGTTTTCTTCTTTTTATTTTATTTTTTTACTCACTTTTTCTCGTTTTATTTAGTGTCCACCGACACCGTAGATTTTTTTCAAGGTAGAATAGAATGACACAAATGCCCTCCACGCAAGAAAACAAAAAATCCAATCTCCTAAGGAAAAAAAACCCCAAATTTTAAGTTAGCTTCATCCTTCATCCTTCTCCTCCTCATCCCTCGGTTCAAGCTTCCATGGACACCCTCTCAAGCCTAACCCTAACCCTAAACCCCGCGCCTTTCCCGTCTCCTCGTGAACTCCACCACACCTACCACCTAAAACTCCCTCCCCACTTCCCCTCCAAACACAAAGAGAACCACCCCTCACCGTTTACTTCCACCACAAGCAACAATCCCTACACCAAACTCCCCTTAAAGCACCAACCTCCTCCTCCTCCCAACCACCACGTCCATGTCAACACGGCCACGGGCTACGCGGTGGCCCTACTGGACGTATCCCGGAGCAAGGGAACCCGACTGGAATCACTCGCAAGCGACGTGCAGAGGCTGAGGAAGTCGCTTCGAGCGGATGGGGGAGCGGCCGAGGAGGCGGTTCGGCGCGGGAGGTTCGACGGGGCTCTGGTCCGGTTGGTGAGGATGCTGGTTGAGAGGGGGAAGGTGGGGATGGTCGGTGAGGTGCTGGTGGAGTTCGAGAGGGTATACGACGAGCTGTGTGGGACCCAGGTGGTTATGGTTTCGTCGAGGGAGAAGATTGGGGAAGATGGGTTGCTTGGGATTGCCATGATGGTGAAGGAGCTCAGTAGAGCTGTGAAGGTTAAGGTTCGGAATTTTGTTGGCGAGGAGACTTCGCCTTCGTTTTTTGCTGTTGCTTAATTAGTTTTGAGTGTTGTTTAGTTAGTTTTTGTTTCTTGATAAGATTGTAATTGGCCTTTTTTGCTCAATCCCATTGATGTTGTCAACGAGGCTTTGGGAGGTTACGGGTATGGATTGGGTACGGAATGCCACTATTCCGAATCGTTTGGAATGAAGATACGCGGAAATTTTTTTGCAAATGCGCTAAAATATGGGGACCAAAATAAAAAAAGCCATGCACAAACACATGCCGGATACAAATGCCATTATCACATAACTGCGCATGCCAGTATCACATAACAGCGCATGCCAGTATCACATAACAGTGCGTGCCAGTGTGACCTTTTTGCAAAAATGCTAAAATATGAGGGATCAAAATGAAAAAAATCATGCGTGCCATTATCATCAACGGAGACTTGCCGTTTTCAAAAAACAAATGTCATTATCACATAACTGCACTTGCCATTATCACATAACTGTGTTCGCCATTATCACATACATGCGCTTGCCGCTGCGGTCCCCCTTCAGTCCAAACCGTACGGAATCAATTACTTCACTCCGTACCCAATCCAACCCCGGAGATTATCATAAAATAATAGAATAAAAGTCAACCTCTTACTTACCTAAGAAGTCAAATAAATATTTTGTACTTAAAATTGGTCAACTTAGTTCCTTTTACTTATCTAAATCGGTAAATCAATACCCCAGAACAATTTTTCAAATCACCGGTTACATGTTACACTATCATACGTGGCATCTCTGTCATCTTAAATACGCAATGTCATTCTTATTTTATTTTAAAAATAAAAATAAAAATAAAAGACTTTTCTATAATTGTTTCTACATAGAGAGTCACACTTGTCTCTTCTCTGCCTTATTTCTGCTGAACTAATAATACTGTCTGGGGCAATAAGGTGGGAGCGAAGAGGGGAGCTTTTGGAGTGGGGGTGGGTCCCGGATGCCAGGTGCTGATGGATGGGGGTATAGTAAGCTAGGCAGGTTGTTGGAGGGAGGCGGCTAAGGAGAATGGAGTGATGGCGAATGGGGGGGGGGGGGGGGGGTTACATTACATACAGGCTTGGACTTGAACAGCTAGCTCTTCAAGACATGGTCTTTGTTCAAATGCGGGTTGTTGCCATTTCATGTTTGTTTGGTCTCTTCTGAGTTTGAGTCTCAAGTTGGGATATTTGACCGGGAGGAGATGGGGAAGGGTGATTGATTTACTATGTGGGTTTGAGGTTTGAAGCTCTTATCTACACTCTCCAATGGGAGTACATCCTTTAACATCTCTATCTGGGTTTGAGTGATGATGATGATGATGATGATGGCATCTGATGTTATTAGTAGCCCAGCTTCACAGTTTATTTCGCGGGTTGTGGAGGGAATGGTTGAGATTGTGTCCACCGCTAACAATGTGCTTGCTTATCAGGGGAGGAGAGCTTTCAGGAGCTTGCTGGTTATCTGGAAAGGATTATCCCCATTCTGAGAGAGCTGAGTGATCGTTGCCTCGGACAGCTTAACCGGTGCCATTGATATCCTCAACCGTTAAGTCAAAGCTGGAAAGCAGCTTACTTTGGAATGCACTACCGGAAAATTGAGTCCGAGATGCAAGAGCGAAATGTTGACCGGATTTATGCAGAGAGCATTCAGTTTCCTTGGAGTTAACCAACTTTAAATTCTGATTTGATACCTATGTTGCAGGAAAGAGTTGCAAATGCTGACAATGCAATACAGTTGATTGTCCGATCTCTTGGTCGCCAGGCTGCTGAAAGAAAGTTATCTAAATCTGATTTGGCTAGGGAATACATTGGGCAGGCCAAAGGCTGCATTCTTCTCCTTGTGACTATGTCAAGCAGTGAAGACAGTCGAGCTGCGGAAACACTAATGGAAAATTTAGTTCTCTCTGTTCAGAATGTTGTGCCAATGGCAAGGGCAAACTATTTCAAACATCTGCTTGATCGTCTGTCCTCAGGTGAATTATAATTACTTTGATACTTATCCTCTAAATCTCACATCCTCTGCGCTATGCAGGGCAGAAGAAGTGAAGCTGTTAACTTTGCAGAGATTGAGCTAACAGACAACCATAAAGCATCTCTCTTTGAAGGAGGTGTTCTGCCTCCGCTTCTTCAGTTAATCTCACTTGGGGACATCCGAGCGAAAGAAGTAGGTGTGAGGGCGAATGGACTGCGGATGATTAGGGAAGGTGCTGTTGGCACATTGCTGTACCTTCTGTTTCGACACCAATCATCATCTTCAATTGTGCGTGAGCGAGTTTCGGCCATAGTTATGAACCTTGCTTTGTCAACAGCGTCTCAAGAATCGAGTGAAACACCATTAAAGTTGTTGGAAACTGAAGAAGATACTTTCAAGCTTTTCTCTTTAATTAGCTTGAGTGGGCCCGATGTGCAACCAAATGTTCTCCGGGCATTCTATGCACTTTGTCACTCTCCCTCTGCGTCAGAAATCAAGAACAAGTTGGCTGAGGTATCGTATTGATCTCTTCTTACATGTGTGCTATTCCAGACAGAAAACTCTTTTTAACTTTGATACTTTCTTTCTTCTACTTTTCATTGCAATTATTTTTGTAGGAAATAATGTTCTGGACACTAACAGGTTGGTTCATGTGACAGCACTCAGCTCTACAAGTACTGCTTCAATTATGTGAGCACAAGAATCCCACTGTGCGAGCCGATGCCGCAAAGCTACTCTCTTGCTTGGTCAAGGACTGTAATGAAGATACCATCCTAGAGCATGTAAATCAGAAGGGCCTGGAGAACTTGCTCAATATCATTGGATCATCCAGCGATGCACAAGAGACGGTTGCTGTGTTGTGCTTCGTCTCGGACCTTCCAGACAGTCCTCAGATTGCTAACTGGCTTCTTGAAGCCGGAGCCATCCCTCTAATTTATAGACTTATTGCTGGTTTCGACCCGAAGGATGCCACAAAGAATCAGTTTACCGAAAATTCGGTTGGAGCTTTACGCCGTTTCACCGTTCCAACGAATGTAGAATGGCAAAAGAGGGTAGCTGAGTGTGGCGCTATTCCTGTACTAGTACAGCTGCTAGACGTTGGAACTCCTTTGACGAAGAAGTATGCTGCAATTTCTCTAGAACGCTTGTCAAAAAGTTCTCTTGGATTGATCAAAAACGTTTCTGGTGCTTTGCTCCTCCACTACCAGGCGTCTGTGTGATTCTTAAAGGAGTTTGTTCTGTACAGCTTTCATTTTGCCTTGTGCAGGCCGATGCTGTAGAACCCTTGGCGAGGGTTCTTGAAGATCCGGATCCTGACGTTTGCTTGGCCTCCTTAAATGCTCTTTTGACTCTAATTGAAGATGAAAGACTTCAATCTGGGAGTAAAGTACTTGCAGAAGCAACAGCCATACCACGGATTATAAGGTTACTCCGCTCTTCTTCCCCCATGTTACAAGAGCAGTCTCTGAGGGCTTTAGAACGTATTTTTCGGCTGCAAGAGTTCAAGCAAAAGTATGGTCCCTCGGCTCGAATGCCATTGGTCGACATGACGCAGAGAGGTACCAATACCATGAAGTCTCTTGCAGCCAGGATCCTCGTACACTTGAACGTGCTCCACGATCAATCTTCTTTCTTCTAAAGCATACTCGAGATTCAGTGGCTTTCCCTCAGTTAATGTCAGGTCAGGTCTGCTTAGAATTGTAATACCGTTGTTGATTGTTACGAACAACTGCACAATTCTTTGTTAAACTCGCATTCTTTTATAGAGATTCTGATTAGTACACGAACAAACATGATCAGCAAATCTTTGTATCCTGCTAAGAAGAGGGGGAGGAAAGAATTCAGATGTATTGAAGAATATTTCATTAATCAACAGATTTCCCCACAAGCTGGTGTGGGTTTCTTTTCTCAGTCAATTCCATTTTCCAAGTCCTAATACTGCAGTTAGGCTATCTTCTCTTTAGTTTTCTGTCTTCGACTCCTGCCGACGAACTTGAGAACTTCGTCGATGAGGATCACAGGTGATGACACCAAGACGACGAGGAACCATTCCGTCAGGCTCAATGGTACAATGCCGAACACATCCGCAAGGAATGGGACGTAGAGTATGACACAGTGGAGCCCGAACGAGACCGACATCGCAACCAAAAGCCATGGATTCCTCCAAGGTGGCATAGTGACCAAGCTGTTGTCTTCAGAAAGAGCATTCAGGGAATTGAACATCTCAATGGCCACCAACACAGAGAGGGAAAGAGTCATGGGCTTCACTTTTCCAACAGAAAAGTAGTCACACGGGTTAGCGAATGTTATCACGCGTTCCCTACCGACTGTATATGGAGCCACGGTGAAGTTCGACCATGTGGAACACTCGCCCCAATTGCGCAGCTGAGACAGTTCGACGAGAGTGTGGCCGTCATTCACAAGACTGATGCCAAGAAAAGAAGCCTGGGTGTACCACAAGACAAAGATTCCAACCGTGGCAATCCCCACGTAAGAACCGATCACCTGCGAATGGAACACGTTTAAGGATTATCAGATAGCAGTGTGCTGAGGTAAGAATCCAAAAGTTCGATGTTTGTACGTACCAAGTAGCGGAACAGAACCCAAGAGTTTATGAGAGGATCATTGCTTTTTCGAGGCGGTTTCTGCATTATGTCAACATCGGCAGGATTGAAGCCGAGGGCTGTTGCAGGAGGGCCATCAGTGACCAGATTTACCCACAGAAGCTGAACAGGTATCATGCATTCAGGTATTCCCAATGCTGCTGTCAGAAATATGGATATCACCTCTCCGACGTTCGACGAGATCATATACCTGGATGAACAAGGCACTGTTCGTTATTTCACTCGATATCGTAAGAGCCGCCGAGCTGTCAAGAGGACTCACCTGATGAAAGCCTTCATGTTATCGTAGATAGAGCGGCCCTCTGCGATTGCTGATACTATGGTGCTAAAGTTATCATCTGCGAGAACCATATCCGAGGCTTCTTTTGCAACCTGCAAACACAAGCGTGATGAATCTTACCATATCCGAGCCTCGGAACTTGCAATGCCAATATTTGATTACCTCAGTTCCTGTTATACCCATAGCAATGCCAATGTCTGCAAGTTTAAGTGCCGGTGCGTCGTTAACGCCATCGCCAGTCATTGCTACGATCTCGCCCATCTCTTTCAGCATCCTAACAAGATCTTGTTTGTGCTTTGGCTCAGCACGAGAGAAGACCTTTCCTCCCGGTTTCGACAATATCTCCATCTGTTGAGATTGGGGTAAAGCTGTGAACTCTTTTCCGGTGAAACTGTTCCCCTTAAGATCTTCACCTCTGCTAAACAGCCTGATCTCCTTGCAGATAGCCTCCGCGGTAGTCTTGTTATCTCCGGTAATGACCATGACTCTTATCCCGGCATCTCGGCATTCCTCGATTGCTTTATGGACTTCCTCGCGGGGCGGATCCTAAAGAACATAGTTGAATTAACATTTTTGGATTACAAAACAGGAGAACTATGGACTGTATTAGCTTTACCCTCAGACCAACAATGCCAACAAAGACCAGGTCATTTTCGATGGACGAGTAGGTCGATGGATCCAGCAACTTCTTGTGGGAAGGATGATCTTCTGCATAGTAATCAGAAAATTCTCCAAGATTGTCCTTGTATGCGAATCCCAAACAACGCAACCCTTTCGAACTCATCTCCAAAAGCTTCAAAGATAATAGCTGCCTGCAAGTTTCATCCAGTGGAGCAAGAGATCCATCAGCAAGTTGCACGTGCGAACTTCGCTCCAGCAAGCTCTCTACGGCTCCCTGCAGATGAGTAAAGACAATCAGACAAATGTATACCTCTGCACAACCATGTTTCTGCAGGTCTGTTACACATTAAGAATTAGATTCTCACCTTGACAAGAAGTCGATTCTCGCCATTCGGCTCCCTAACAATGACGCTCATTGACTTGCGAATTCGATCAAACTCCAGAGTGGCAACCTTCTTTGATCTTTTTGCCCACCATTCACAACTCCCTAGTTTCACTCTGCTATTATCAACTATAAAATTAGTAGTATACTGGGGCTCCTGCATTTTGTTTCTTGCTTTGATATCTGGAACTCCCATCTTCTCAACCAGAACCTTGAGTGCTGCTTCGGTAGGCAATCCCGTCGCTTGAAACAAACGGCCGTCGTTGAAGATCCCTGCATCATTGCATACTGCACATACTTCTGCAATGGCTTGAAGATTGGCATCCATGTTGTAGCAAGTCCAATCAATTATGCCACCATCCTTGGGATCATAGGTAGTGCCTTCAACGTGAAACGTTCGACAAGCAGTAGGTTTCCCGCCCAAAGTGAAGAATTCGGAGACGGACATCTGGTTCGTTGTCAAAGTTCCAGTCTTGTCCGAACATATGACTGTTGTGCATCCTAGTGTTTCGACACTGGGGAGCTTCCTTACAATGGCATTCTTCTGTGCCATTTTCCTGGTACCTAAAGCTAAACAAGTGGTGATCACGGCAGGAAGGCCCTCAGGAATTGCAGCCACGGCTAAGGCAACAGCGATCTTGAAATAGTACGTGCACTTCTCGAAGGAGAACTTGACATTCGTCGGCCATCCATCCACGACATCCCAGGAGAGGAAGTTCTTGTAATTTATGATCCAGACAACCAGGCAAACAATCCCGATGGCAGTTGTCAGATGGCCCCCGAACTCGTCCAGCTTCTTCTTCAAAGGGGTATCGCTCTCTTCGAGAGAAGCCTCGTGTATTTGCTTCTGTATCTTCCCAATCTCCGTGTTCATTCCCGTGCTCGTAACAACACAATCACAGCTACCATTCACGACAGTGGTGCCCGCGAAAACCATGTTCTCTTTGGCCTGCAACTCGCAGTCGTCCACGAATACAGGAGCGGTCGCTTTCAGGACAGGCATTGCCTCCCCTGTCAACGAGCTTTGCTCGACTCTCAGAGTCGACGTCTTCAACGCTGCAACTCTCATATCGGCAGGTACTTTATCCCCGACGCGCAGTTCCACCACATCCCCGGGGACAAGGTCCCTCGCTGGCAAGTCCGGTACCAAGTAGCCATCCCTCAAAACCTTAGCAGACTCAGACTGCAACTCCTTCAGCGCATCGAGCGCCCTCTCGGCATTGGTCTCTTGCCATACTCCAACAATGGCATTCAGGACCAAAATCAGAACAATCACAAAGGGTTCCACATAGGCCTCGAAACCGGACTCTTGGCCAACCTCACTCCCACTTAGAAAGGCCAATATGAATGATATAAATGCAGCAACCAGCAGAATTTTAACAAGCAAATCATCGAATTGCTCCAAAACCAGCCTCCACAAGGGCTTACCCTTCTCTTTGGACAGCTCATTCCACCCATATCTCTCACGCCGCTTCTCCACCTCGTACGAACTCAAACCCTTGTCTAGCTTCACGTTGTACTCCTTTAAACATTGCTCAACTGACCAAGACCAAGCAGGGAACGGCTTCTCCTCCATTATTACCAAACACTTTCCAAGTTCCAAAGTTAAGTACCTCTAAACTTGTTAATTAAATTCCTGAAAAAAGAACCCATTCTGAGATTAGCTTAAGAATTGCTATAAGTGGAAACTAACAAATGAAAGGAAAATTTCCCTTAGAGAGAGAGAGAGAGAGATGGAGTAGATAATAATACTAGCATCTGGAAGTACCAAACTCAACCACTTTGAAAGGTAACACAAAACTTCCACAAAAACTTGGGAGTGATCTCACCAACAACCTAAAGATATAGAAATTAGAAACAGAACACCAATTTTCAATATTTCATTTTATAAAAAAAAATTACTAACTAAAATTCGATAATATTCGATTCTGAATACGAGCGATTAAAAACAACCACCATTGCGACACCAAAATGGCCATAATAATACAAGGAACAAAGTTTCCAACTTTATCATAAAACAAGACGCCAACCGTAATTACAAAACATACCCCTGAAGCTAATCCTCCACAGAAACTGGACGACCGAACTTGGGAAAATCGTACAAGACGCAAACCCCTCAAAAAAAAACTTGGGAAAATCGTACTTTTATATACAAACAAGTACAAGATGGGACCTTTAAAGTGGAAGTTGGTTTACGAGAGAGAGAAAATGTTGGCTTACAGAGAAAGCGAAGCCTTGCGGACCATTCTTTGGGAGAAATATTCCAAATTCTTAATACCACAAAACAGAAAGGTAAATGAATATATAAAAATTAGAAGAGGACGAGGAGAGAGAGATTGGTCAGCCTTTCTGCGTTCTGTTGTTTGGGGAGGGGGAAAAGAGAGGAAGCATGGAACTTTAGAATGTTTTGGAATTCAAAGTTGATAATAAGAATTGCATTCACCCCGGATAATGGTCGACTCTAAATATTAAAATTTTACCAAAAAATTGCTAATCTCTTGAGAAAAAAATGAAGATGCTAGTGCTCCACCCTCTTTCGGTTATTTATTTGAAAACAGAGGTTGAAGTACTTGACTACCCTTGAAGTAACCGGATATCTGTCCCTCGGGATGATAAAGTGTTAAGGGTAAGATTGTCCACTTGGGAAAAGTAGAGGTTAAACTTGGCATTGACATTGTAGAGTTGACTGTTCTCTCTTTATTTTGTGTGCTTTGGAGGTGGGTACGGGCGTCCGTAGGGAATCGTGGTTCCAACTTCCGGATCAAGCCAAAAGGCAAGCCTAATTATTTTTTCAAATCAAGTTCATAAATTTATTAAATTGAATAATTCAAACTTGAATCAAGTAAAATTTTTTTTTATCATTATTATGTTTTTAGATTCGAATTTAAAATTTTTAATTAACTTAAAATAACTGCTCGTCGCTTGATCAAAACATTTGAGATGAGTTTGATTCTTTGATAAAACAACATCAAGCCAAGGGGTGGGGTCTGGTTTGGTTGGTGTGACATGAAGTAGGTGATGACCAACTTTCGTCCAAGTCCGAAAGAAAAACAAAACTTGCTTTGACAACCCATCAGTTTCTTTGTGATAAAACTCCACATGATGAACTAGCTACTCTATTATTACCGCAAAAAGAAAACTAGCTACTCTATTGTTTTGTTCTATTCATGGGTCCAAGAGCTATTAAATTATAAGAATTTAATGAAACTTAAAGATTGTAAAAGTCAACTCTACATGGTTGTAAATTTTTGTAAATATCGTTTATATAGTATATCACTAACCATACTAATTCTTTTGGACATTATAAGCTGTGTTATACATATGATTTTTTATGAAAGAGATGATAGCTTATTGTGCGAATACGCAACGGAATTTGAAATTAATATGCTAGAATTTAGTTTTATTTTAACAAAAAAATTAGAATTCAAATCATGGGATTGATACTATTTCATTAAAAAATTCCAAACTCTTATGTAGATTATTATGATTCAATTTATCTATATCAGTTAATTAAAATTGAGAAAGAGGGAGTTTGCCGGTAGAATTCTCAAAAACCACGTACAAAGAACAACATATAACAAACATAAAATATGACCACACGCCGTTTACCTGTCCAATTCAATAACGTAATTGCCCCTCAAAAAAAAAATTCAATAACGTAATTTCTGACAAGAGTTGCCCTCTTTTCTGACTCGGTACCCATAGACAATAATCTTCCTTTCACAGTGCAAAATAAAGTTATCCTTGTGCCTTATTAATTATTACAAGGCACGTCCCGCAATTTATTTATTGTCAATTCCCAAGAGGTCTCTTTCGAAAAAAAAGGTTAAAGACACTTTAGTACATTATGTAATTAGAAATGAAGATTTTAGACTTTGTATTTCTGACGGATTCGACGCGTAAAATGGGTTACTTGTTAATTACGCGTCGAATCTGTCAGAAATACAGGAACCAAGAGGTCACGTTTTAACAGATTCGTAATTGATTTTCACGAGATTTCCTCTATAGAAAATCTGATCAAAATTCAGGAACGAATCCATAATTTTTCCTTTCTTATTGAGTGGTTGTGGGCAAACTATCAAATTGGTCCAGCCGGATGCGCCGCATGGCACTGCTGGGTCGAACGACCGCCACGAGGCGTGCCACGTGTCACTTCGGGATGCGTGCCCGCCACATGGCGTTCCACGTGGCACTTCGGCCCGTGTGTCCGCCAATGTGGCACCACGTCAGCATGCCACGTGTGCCGCTATCTTTGGCGGCAACTGCGTCAGCGCCACGTCACGCTGACATGGCGCCTACGTCGCGTTGGGCCGGTCAACGTGGGTTGACCAGTCCATCCAACCCAACTAATGGGCCTGGGCCCAATCAGGCACAATAATAATTGCCTGATGGACCCAAGGTCCAACAATTTCAAAAATATCCAAAAGACTACCTTGTGTTTATTTCAAGCTGCCATTTAATTGCCAGGATTGAAAATTTCTGGTGTCCCAGATGACAGAGACTAATTGGTAATGACGTGGCCATAAAAAAAGTTGACGTGGGTTAACTTTTAAAAAAAATTCAGTCATCTTCCTAAATCCTCACTCACCCCTCTCTCCCTCTATCCCTGCAGCGACTTGCCTCACGGTGAAGGGCGCAGAGGATGTCCTCAACCACCAGTACGTTTTCGAGCTTTCCATGCGCGAGGACACCTGGAAGAGGGAGAGGGATAGAGACCGAGAGAAAGAAAGAGGCGACGAAAAAAACCACATCAAACTTTTCTTATGGCCACGTCATTACCAATTTGTCCACATCATCTCCGGCACCCGGAATTTTTAACTCCAGCAATTAAATGGCAGCCGGAAATAGACACAAAGTAGTATCTTGGGATTTATTAAAACACAAAACATAAAGTGTGCATTTAAAATAATACAAATTACTAAAGTATCTTTAACCCAAAATAAATTTCCAACAAGTACATAACAAATTCTAGGAAATTTAGGCTATGCGTTGAATAAATACCAAACTCTTACAATATTAAAAATATTGAGTTATTAGAAATACGATAATGTTAAATATTTGTTGTAAAATTTTTATCACATTTTAAATGTCATAATCAGCTCAAACTTGCATTATCAGTTCAACAAATATTCAAATACCAAAACAAAAAATGTATTGAATACATATTGTGAGGTCTCGGATCTAGAGGGGCGGGGAGTGACCACCAGTGTGAAAGTGCATATGTCACGCCCTGATAAATAAGGCATGTCAACCGCTGCGGGGTAAATATCCCCGCAAGGCATCTTTATTTCTCAACTCATAAAATCCATCCTCAGGTCATAAAATCATAAAGAAAAATTACGAAGAAAAGTCTTAAAATGAAAAGCTGAATGAATGAATGCATGTCCTCGTCTCTAGCTCTCATACCCGATCCGTCCCCGTCGCATCTAAAATAAAATACGTATTTTGCTAAGTTTATGCAACTCAGTAAGCCAAACTCAAATTTAAAATACATATATATGCATACACAGATTGTACCAAACCGAAACAGAATCAATGACTCAAACACAAACGACGGACTCCGGAGTACGACTATCGAGAACCTGTGGGGCACAGAAGATAAATTCTTAACGCTGGAGGTACAGAAACAAAAAGAATAGTCTCACCACAGGGCACAGATATCACCGATGCTCACATATAGTACGAAAATCCAGAGTACTATACAGGCACAGAAGCACTGGGATAATCCCGACCAGAACAGACAGAATTTATACGGATCACATGGCAGAATACACATACTCGCATACAGATCGCATGACAAAACTTAAAACGAATTCGATCACAGGGCAGAGTGCGAAACAAATATGGCACATGCTCATAATAGTCAAATACGGACAGAATACACCCCAAATACAATCATACAGACAGTATACATCCATAATATTGATGAAATACTCAATTAAAAATGATATGCCACTCAAATACGGACGGACTACGTCCCTAATACGTTCATACTTTGCAGATGAAAAAGAGGTTCGACTTACCTCGTTTCCTTCTAACCTAACCTCGTCAATCCGCGTCTCTCCTAATTTCTGGCGTCCTCCTCAAGTCCCTACAGATTTGTGATCAATCAAGCACTACGATTTATCCCCGAATTTTAGCGATTCACAACAGAACGGAAAAGACAGCTTACCCTAGCGTCTTGGACAGTGTCATCGTGTTCTCTCTCGTCCCTGGGCTCACCCAGAAGATCTCCTCTACATTGAAAGAGAAAAAAAATGGAATTTCAGAAAGTTGAGCTTTAGCGATTCGTCCAGCCTTCTTTTATAGGTGAAGCTAGGGTTGAAGTTTGGCAAAAGTTTAGTTTAGTCCTGGGATAAATTACAATTTTCTCCCCCTAACTTTTAATTATTCATTTTAGTTTCCTCGTCCTCACATCATTCCCTCCTTAAATTGAAGTTTGTCCACAAACTTAATTAAAGGAACTTACTTGGTTGTTCGAAAAGGAAAGGATACTTGTTCTTCATTTCTGTCTCTAACTCCCAGGTTACTTCTCTTTCTGTATGGTTGCTTCATTGTACCTTAACATATTAGATTGTCCACAATTTCCTGCACCGTCGAAACTTACGTCAGGCCGTAGTACCGTCGAAATTTCATGAACTACTTGTCCCTCCCTTGGAATGTATTTGCGCAATATGGACACGTGAAATATATTATAGATCCCGGCCAAGCTGGGAGGTAAAGCTAAACGGTATGCAAGTTTTTCGATACGTTCTATTAAGTCATAAGGTCCAATATATCGTGGACTGAGTTTTTCTCTCACCCCAAATCTCCTGACTCCCTTGGTAGGTGATACTTTCAGAAATACGTGATCCCCCACCTTAAATTCTAATTCCCTCCTGCGATGATCTACGAATTTCTTCTGTCGATCTTATGCTGCCTGAATTCTCCCACGTATGACCGGTACTTTGTTGGTCAATTCTTCAAACATTTCTGACCCCATTATTCTTTTCTCGCCCACTTCATTCCAGCTAATCGATGATCGACATTTTCTTCCGTATAATGCTTCGTAAGGGGCTATCCTTATACTTGCCTGGAAGCTGTTATTATATGCGAATTCTACCAAGGGAAGATGACTCTCTCAGTTTCTCCCAAAGTCTAGTACACATGCCCGTAACATATCTTCCAGAGTCTGTATAGTTTGCTCAGACTGCCTGTCTAACTGTGGGTGAAAGGCGGTACTGAATTATAACTTGGTCCCCATTGATCCCTACGACTCTTCCAGAATTTGGACATGAACCTTGTGTCTCTATCAAAGGTGATACTAACCGGAACCCCGTGTAAGCGCACAACTTCCCTTATATAGAGTTCTGCCATCTGCTCCATGGACATACCCATTTTTTAGGCCAGGAAGTGGGCTCCCTTGGCCAATCGGTCCACTACTACCCATACAGCATCTTTCCCATGTAAGCTTCTCGGCAGTCCAGTCACAAAATCTATTGTGATTTTTTCCCATTTCTACTCTGGAATATCTAGTGGTTGTAGAGGCCCGGCCGGTCGTTGGTGTTCTGCTTTGACCAGGTGGCATACCATGCAACTAGCTACGTAGTCTGCTATTTCCTTCTTCATTCCTGCCCACAAGAATTCTTGCTTGAGATCTTGGTACATCTTGGTTCCTCCCGGGTGGCAAGTGTAACGAGCATAATGGGCCTCTCCCAGCACCAAGTTCTTTAATTCTTTCGCGGCCATCACGCAGAGCCTATTCCAAAAGTACAGATATGTACATGCTTTAATATGGAAGTCCTTAGTTACCTCTCCTTGTTCAACCTGGCGACGGGTGGTCCTCAGGGTGGCATCTCTTAGCTGTCCTTCCCCGAGTAACGTTCGTAGAGAGGCCTCTACCACAAGACTTGCTAACATCCCTATTACTAGTCCACTATCTTCTATCCCTAATCTTCTTAGCTCTTTCACTAACTCTTCATGTTCTGTGACTTTGTAAGCTGTCATGTAAGAGTCTTTTCTACTTAAAGCGTCTGCTACCACATTCGCCTTTCCTGGATGGTAGTGGATTCTAATATAATAATCTTTGATGAGTTCCAACCATCGTCTTAGCCTCATATTTAGCTCCTTCTGAATGAATATGTACTTGAGGCTCTTATGATCAGTGTATATTTCACACCGTACCCCGTACAGATAATGTCGCCAAACCTTTAGAGCATGGACCACAGCAGCCAGTTCTAGGTCATGAGTGGGATAGTTCCTCTCATAGGATTTAAGCTGCCTGGAGGTATATGCGATGACCTTATCACCCTACATAAGCACACAACCAAGGCCTCTCTTTGAGGCATCGCTGTAAACCACAAAGTTGACCCCTTCAGTTGGTAAAGTCAAAATTGGGGCAAATAATAGTCTTTTCTTTAGCTCTTAAAAGCTTCCTTCACACTCCTTATCCCACACAAACCTCACCTCATTTTGGGTCAATTGGGTCAAGGGCATTGCTATCTTCGAGAATCCCTCGACAAACTTTTGATAGTATTCCGCCAATCCGAGGAAGCTTCGCACTTCGAACACATTGACAGGTTGCTCCTAGTTCATCACTGCTTCAATCTTGCCAGGGTCTACCGAAACTCCCTCCTTGGATATCACATGACCCAGAAAGGCCACCTTTTCAAGCCAGAACTTGCACTTTTTAAATTTGGCATATAATCGTTCCGCTCTGAGCGTCTGCAATACGACCTTTAGATATTCTTCGTGGCTTTCTTTACTAGCGGAGTATACCATGATATCATCGATGAACACCACAACAAACTTATCAAGGTGTGGTCGGAACGTCCTACTCATGAGGTCCATAAACTTGGCGGGGGCGTTAGTTAGCCGAAGGGCATAACCACGAATTTATAATGTCCATATCGAGTGCGAAATGCAGTAAGGTGTACATTCTCCTCCTTAATCCTCAATTGGTGATAACCTAACTGTAAATCAATCTTAGAAAATACTTGCGCCCCTCTTAGCTGGTCAAATAAGTCTTCTATTTGTGGCAACGGGTACCGATTCTTGATGGTGAGTTTGTTTAGCTCGCAGTAATCCACACACATCCACATGGATCCATCTTTTTTTTACAAACAACACTGGGGCCCTCCATGTAGATACACTTGGACTGATAAATCCTTTGTCTAACAGTTCTTCCAGCTGTACCTTTAACTCCTTCAGTTCTGCCGGAGCCATGCGGTACGGTGCCTTTGATACTGAACCGGCCCCGGGTGTCAGTTCTATCTGGAATTTGGCTTCTCGACCTGGTGGCAGCTCCTGCACTTCCTCCAAAAAAATGTCTAGAAATTATTGTACAATTGGTATATCCTCCAGTGCCTGCTCAAGCCTTGTGTCCCGAACAGTGGCTAAAAATATTGTTGCACCACTCCGTACTAATTTCCTTGCCTCCAACATCGAGACTATCGGATAATCTTCCTTCCCCCTGCAATCGATCAGTGCATGGTGTTTAGTCAGCCAATCCATTCCTAGAATCACATCGAATCTCATCATCCCTATGACTCCGAAGTCCCCTTTTTGTTTGTGCCCACATATTGTGATCTAACAATCTTTGCATAATTGGGTGACTGCAATGGTCTTTCCCAAAGGAGTACTGACTGCCAACGGATCTTCACTCTCTTGCTTGGCGAGTTTATATCTCTTCACGAAACTCTCAGATAAAAATGAATGTGTGGCACCAGAATTAAATAAAGCTTTCGTCGAATGATCGACTACTAACAACTTACCTGACACAATATCCAACCTCTAAATACTTAACAGTACAAACAACCAACCATTTAGCAAATAATCAAACACAAAGATTGATAGTTTCCTCAGGTGACCGGCTGTTAATAGGATCGTAGCTGTCACGACGTGCCCTCCCCGTCCCTGAGCATCCTCTTGGTTCAATGCATAAACTCGTGCCGGTGTGGTTGTAGTTTGGGCTGCCCCTGCTCGAGCTAGATTAGCTGTGACTGTCTGTGCCGAATTCATGGTCGCATCTGGGCACCTTGCCACCACATGTCCTACCTTTCCACAACAGAAGCATGCCCCATTTGCCCACTGGCATTGCTCCTCACGATGTTTCCAGCGTTTACATCTTTGACACTGATCCGTACTGTTAGGCAAGTTAGTGGCAGTATTACCTCCTCACGAAGGGTTATAAGGCTTCTTTGTAATCTCAGCAGCTAAGCTTTGCCCTCCAGTATATTGTCACACCTTCCTCTTTCCAATCTCCTAATCAGGCTCATCGCGTCGTAAATTCTGTTCCACTGCTAACGCTCGTGTCAGTACTTTAGAGTACGTTGGGAGGAACAGTGGAATAATGTGGTCCCGAATCTCCTTGGCTAGGCCCTTCTCAAATTTTCGAGCTCTGGTATCCTCATCCAAGGCTGCAGCTGACTTGAACACGGAGAGCCTGGATATGCAACAATTTATTTCAAATTCAACACTGTAGTAACGTGTATACTTAATAGATATACCCGGTAGCAACGTAGCTAGTAAACTCTTGTTCATACTGCATAACAGTTTTGCCTCCCTGGACTAGCTGGTCAAACTGTCTAGCCTTCTCCCTCCTCAGCGGGACGGGTTCGTACCTAGCTGGATCTCTGCTCCTCCAGGCTGGCGGATCCGCTGATGCATCTCCCACCATCTCCAGTCAGCATATAGGAGGTATACGATGCCTTATCCCGTGTTTCCATACGAGCAATCTGAAATGCCTTTTGTATCTCCATTATCCAATCCTCCACCTGGATGGGATCCTGAGTACCTTCAAAGGCAGGGGGCTTAGCTCTCTGAAATCTTCAATAACCATCCTCTTGTTGAGCTATTACCACTGGTGCTGTCATAACCGGTGTAGGCTGTTGTTGCTGAGCCAGTAGATGAGTCAACAAGATAGTCACTAGTCCAGAATCAAGAGTGATTCCGGTGGCTGGTACTACAGGGGGCAGTAGTGGGGGAACCTCTTCCTCCTCTTCCTCTTCCGACGGTTCATCCTCTGCGTGTGGTGGATCATTATCCTCAGACGGTAGCACATTACCCCCTGCAACAGTGGGTGGTGGTGGTAGGGTTCCACTGCCTTGTGCTACGTTCTGAGCAGGTGCTTGTTCGACGAGTGGTAGTAACGCGGGTACCTCTCCTGAGCTGGTCCCTGAACTTTCAAATGGCTGTAACTTTCAAACGGCTGTAACTTTCAAATGGCTGTAACTTTCAAATGGCTGCGAATTAGCCCCCAAAAATCGATCGCTTTGGTGAAGCAAGAGAGTTTGTAGATCTTAAAATTCTCTTTCCAAAAAGTGGTTATAATAGAAAATCTGCCAAGCGAGTTAAAAGTTATACCCTTTCAAAGTTTGGGTGATTTTGGCCACTAAAATCACCAAAATTTTGACATCAAAACCATGGTTTCAAGATAATTTGCACCCTTCCCTCTATTCGACCCATTTCTCTCTCGATGCAATGCCAGGTATGTATGCAGATTTTTTTAAATTTTAAATTCGTTTGTTTATTTAGAAAAAGCTCTGATGCCAATAGAGTTGTCACGCCCCGATAAACAAGGCATGTCAACCGCCGCAGGTAAATATCCCCGCAAGGCATCTTTATTTCTCAACTCATAAAATCCATCCTCAAGTCATAAAATCATAAAGAAAAATTACGAAGAAAAGTCTTAAAATGAAAAGCCGAATGAATGAATGTCCTCGCTTCTAGCTCTCACACCCGATCCGTCCCCGTCGCATCTGAAACAAAATACGTATTTTGCTGAGTTTACGCAACTCAGTAAGCCGAACTCACAATTAAAATACATATACATGCATACACAGATTGCACCAAATTGAAACAGAATCAACGACTCAAACACAAACGACGGACTCCGGAGTACAACTATCGAGAACCTGTGGGACACAGAAGACAAATCCTTAATGCTAGAGGCACAGAAACGAAAAGAACAGTCTCACCACAGGGCACAGATATCACCGATGCTCACATAGAGTACGAAAATCCAAAGTACTTTATGGGCACAGAAGCACCGGGATAATCCCGACCAGAACAGACAGAACTTATATGGATCACATGGCAGAATACACATACTCGCATATAGATCGCATGGCAAAACTTAAAACGAATTCAGATCACAGGGCAGAGTACGAAACAAATACGGCACATACTCACAATAGTCAAATACGGACAGAATACACCCCAAATACGATCATACAGACAGTATACATCCATAACACTGATGAAATACTCAATTAAAAATGATATGCCACTCAAATACGGACGGACTACATCCCAAATACGTTCATACTTTGCAGATGGAAAAGAAGTTCGACTTACCTCGTTTCCTTCTAACATAACCTCGTCAATCCGCGTCTCTCCTAATTTCTGGCGTCCTCCTCAAGTCCCTACAGATTTGTGATCAATCAAACACTACGATTTATCCCCGAACTTCAGCGATTCACAACAGAATGGACAAGAAAGCTTACCCTAGCGTCTCGGACGGTGTCGTCGTGTTCTCCCTCGTCCCTGGGCTCGCCCGGAAGATCTCCTCTACCTTGAAAGAGAAAAAAAATAGAATTTTAGAAGGGTGAGTTTTAGGATTTCGTCCAGCCTTCTTAATAGGTGAAGCTAGGGTTAAAGTTTGGCAAAAGTTTAGTTTAGTCCCGGGACAAATTACAATTTGCCCCCCCCCCCCTAATTTTTAATTATTCATTATGGTTTCTTGGTCCTCACAGCATAGATAATGAACAGTATTCTAGGTGGAGAGATACATAGAAGAATCAATTCCACACCTCAAAAACGAGTAATCCTGATTTAAGAATAAGGCGACAAAGACGTTGTATATTTAAGGAATGATGATTTTTTTTTTATACATAAGGAGGGGTGAATGTAAAATCTCTTTCAAGATATTAAGAAGAGTTTACTCTGAAGTCTTTTGATTTTGCTTAAATATACTCAAAAGTCTCCCTGTTTGTAAAATATACGCCGACGTCCCTCGCGTTTGATTTTATTATACTTTCAAGTCCTTGGCGCATGTTAGCAATTCTTTTTTTTTCATTTTTGTCTATAAAATGACCAAAATATCCTTAGAGGAAAAAAGTCATCTTATTTCTCTAGATTGCTGACATCATCTAACCCGATCGAACATCCTCGAATTCGCCCAAGTACACAACCCTAGTCCCCGTCGCCATAACGTAAACCAAGAACCCAGAAGGCACCAAGCACATCGCCACCAGCCCAGGCATCTCCATCCCCACCCGAAACGGCCTCTCCACTTCCCCCATCTTCCTCCTCAGCCGCAGAAACGACGCGAACTCCAACAACATCCCGAGGCTGTAGAGGAAGTTCACCGCCGAGATTATCTCCGTGAAGTCTATTAGATCCCCTTTTCTCTAAGCTACGAAACCCTAACGCTACGATGAAGTTCTTGTAATATACACCTCTCGAACGGTTAAGATCTATCTTTTTCCTTGTTTCCAAATTCCATTCGTGGTCGCTAGGGTACTATTAATTCCGAGAATTGATGTTTGGTGTTTTCGGCAGAATTAATTGCTTCTTGAGAAATTTGAACCTCGGAGAACGTGGTTTCAAGGATTGAATTGAGTTCGGTGAAATTAGGTTGAATTGAGTTCGGTGAAATTTTTGTCTGGTTATGAGGTAGAAGGAAAGACGGTGTCAGCATTTTTCATTTTTATTTTAAAGGTATTTTTGTCATTTTAATGACAAAAAAAGGAAAAAATTTATTGAAGGACTCGAAAGTATAATAAAATCAAATACGAGAGACGTCGGCGTGTATTTTACAAACATGTAATTTTTTAGTATATTTAAACAAATACGAGAGACTTGAGAATAATTTACCATATTAAGAAAGATTTATGTAATTTGATTGTACTATTTGTATCATTGAGATGCACTTTCTTTGCGGCAAACATTATGAGAAAATTCTAAAGATTAAACATGTTTGATTTGGACTAATTTTATGATAGGTGACTCTTAGAAGTTTTGTAGTATGCGTATGAATATGAATGAGGATAACATAGGGTAGAAAAGACTCGTAATTTATGAAAATAGTTGGTCAAATAGTAAAAATAAAATACGCTAAGAAAAACTCGTCCTAGTCTTTGAAAACTGTCTGTCAAATTACGAGAGGTTATACATATTTTTGGAAGGAAAGTATCGAGCAATTTGGGGTATGGAGAGTGGACAAAATAAAGTCAATGCGGAGTGCCGAAAAAGTAATCTGACAGCAACCGCATCGCAGAATTATGGATTCCTTCGTGCCTGCCATCCATTTGTTAGGATATTAATTATTTCCCTTTCGTCCATGGAAACTATTCGCCATTAATCATAGTCTCACTGTATTTAAAGTGAGAGACAGATTCCTGGAAGTTTCCTCGATATTTTGGACCTGCAACAGAAGACCAAATAGAATATTAGCGTCAAACCAAGATTTGTTCCTATGTTCAAACTTTTCTTGATGAATTGAGAAATATTGTTTGAATTTTTTGATTTAGGTGTTATGTAGTTTAAAATGTATCAAAATAATATGTGAGGTTTGATGTTTTGATATTTTAGTGATATGGATAGTATTTTTTTTGCTGTCAGACTACCTAGCATGCCACGTCAACTCGGATCGTCACGTGAATCGACATCTTCGCCACGTGGTTGTTAATGTAGCATACCGAAATTTTAACTATGGGAAAAAATGAGGGGCAACTTTGAAATGTAGGCAAATTTCGTCACAGTCAAAATCTAGAGTTTTTAACAATATTGAAAAATTAATGAAATTTTTTATTAAGCACCTAGTTAAAAATTTGAAGTGTCACACCAACAATCACGTGGGCGAATGTGTTAATCCACATTGCAACCCGGGTTGATGTTGCACGTTATGCGGTCGGGCAGCAAAGAAAGGGCTGCCCAAATCAGTGTTAGTGAAGTGTCAAAATGTCAAATCTCATGTATTGTTTAATGCGTTTTTAAATCACATGACACTAAAATGAATTTTTCCCTTTTTATAATAACTCGGAATGTGACCCGTAATAACTCGGAATGTGACCCGTTTTGTGCTTCAAAAACCAAACCATAGGTGGTTAATTCAAGCGATAAAAGAGTTGGGTTAGAAGACCTAAGCTCATACCCTACTAATGTAAAATATATTGTTATGGAAGTCAACCTAAAAAACGTCCGACGATGATTTACTATATCGGATAGGTCGAAGAAAACCACATCACCAACTAAATAGTTATGTCGTGATTGGGCCCACTTAAAGCGCAAACCAAACTGGCCACATCGCCTGGGCCGCTCGCAAGAAGAATGGCCCAAACCCAAAACCCAAAACCCAATCCATTAATTACCCTCCCGAAATATCAACGGCTCCATCCTTGCCACAGCCCTACCGCCGACAATCGGACGCATCAGAGAAAATCCCAAGCCTGGCCACGAAGGTTAATAATGAGTCTGCTTAATAGGAAATTGGTGAGTTAATGAACATTTTAATCGGGATATCTGTTTCTTCCGGTGGGAAGATCTTCATATTAAGTGTTTATTTTACTAGAATATATAAAGTTAAATATCCTACCCAAAAATTTTAAGGTAATGATTATATACACTTGTAAACTATTTCAATCCATTTACAATTTCTGATATGAGATTCTCTCCAACACGCCCCCTCAAACGAAGCCTATCAGGCTGAAGTTTGCACAGGCTCTACTGTCACATGTGCCATCAATTGGAGGTCGTGTAAGCACTACGGGTGAGACTAGATTGAGTGGGGACTAAATAAATTTTGTCTCCATATAGGGACTAAATTTTGGGTTGTCACGTTTGATTGCGATGGTCAATAACCTATGAGGTGATATTGGTTTGCATGTGAGATTATATTAGTTTGCATGAGGCTAATTTGTATGTGAAGTGATATTGATTTTCATGTGTAGTGATACTGGTTTGCGTTAGTCTCCATGGGTGGGGACTAGCCCAGTCCCTACCAAATTCGCCCCCCACAACGAGCCATGGATCTCATTAGAGAAATTGGCTCTAATATTATATATGAATTTCTATATCCTACCCAAAACTAGGTAATGAGTATGTAGATTATTCACAATTGCAAATTATTTCAACCCACTTACAACTTCTGATGTAAAATTTTTTCGAAACACCTAACTGTTGGGAAATAACCCACTTTCCCGTGGACCCAAACAACGCAACAAACAAGATCGGAGCAAGATCTACGAACACAACGAGGAGATCGACCACAACTACGAGTAAAGAAAACTCACAGTCAAACAAGAACAACAGATTTGGTCACCCGGTTCGATCTTAACCGATCTACGTCCGGGGGCGTACCAAGCCAGGAGATTTCACTATATCAAGCTCGATCTACACTTTGGAGCTTCACTTGCTCAACAATGGTGTTTCTCTCTCCTCTTCTCTCTCTGTCTCTCTCTACAAGGAAGAAGATGAATGTACAGTGACAGAGAAGCGGGGTATTTATAGTGCCAACAAACCTAGGAACCAAAACACACACGCAGGGGCGATCCCAGTTCTGGACGGGACTACGCCCCCCGCGGTGTCCGAAGTCTCCATACCCAACACTAACTAGCTGGTAGTTCATTTTGAACTAGTACGCTAATTAAATCCATGCATTTTGTCTCCTTCGGTATCTTTTGCATATGAGATTGGCTTTGCCTTATCATGAAAACTAGTAAACAGCTGTTTCTCATCTCTTCCAGAGACGACAGAGCATGCTTGATGATTCTGTATTGTCAGAGGAAGAGCCCAGTCCAAGTGTGGCTCGTCTCCATTAACAGCTAAAACATTATCAAATTCGCATCTTAGTTTCGGAAAGTTGGTTGTAGACTTGGCAATAGTATACCATTCTGTTGAAGACTTCAACGGTATGGTCAACGTTATTTTTCTGAAACAGACGAATTATTGGCGCGTGCCTTGTAGTAGATTTGCACTTATAATATCAAAGGTATTCTTCTTTATAGATCTCTATATTCATATTCGAGTACTGTAGGTGGTATAATTCTCGTGTGAGGTGCCCGAGTTCAATTCTAGCAATACACAATTTTTAAGATAATTTGTGGAGAGTTAACTCGTTCTGTTATGCATGCTTAAGATGAATAGGATGGGAACTCAGTGCATCTGCTCTATTCATTGTACGGTTTTGACTTTTGACTCTTAATTAATAGATGCAGGTTTGGTTGATAAAAATAAAGTCTCTTCACGAGCAATGAAATTCCAACCGTCGAATATATGTGCTGTGATCATGGCAACATTTTTTCGTTATTATGATTTTAAATTATGGATACACCAACATCATATGCTTACAGGTGGAGAAGAATAGGAAGAGAAAAAAGTCAAACCCCAACTGGCTTGCCTAGTTCTTTATCAAGCGCCTTCTCGAGCCAAGCCTCTGCATCCTGCATCATCCCGGGGCTGAGTCTCACCATCAGGATGCAGAACTCGGTCTCGTCGAGCGCCCCGTCCCCGTCGATGTCCCCTTGTAGGACCATCGCTTCGGACTCCTCTCGGTCCATGCCTTCCATCCCCAAGAGCGCGGAGTTCCTCTTCAGGCTCTCCGCGGTGATCAGCCCCTTCTCGGGGTCTGCCAGGAGCCGGAACCCTCCGCACAGCTCGGACATGAACCCCTCCACGTCGAGCTTCTCGGCCATCACCGGTAGCAAGTCTTCGTACGCGCTGGTTGACCCTCCTGCAGCTTTGGTTGCTGTCTGATGATGATCATTCTCCATGTTTTCTTTTCGTTAGCGGACTGGCTCTTGCAACGATATTGCAGAGGGACGGATATACTAAGACTATAGTTGGACTTGGTCCAAGTGGCTGTAGACGACTTCTGTTTTGTGTGGAAATTAGATATCAGTTTCAAACCGGAATTAGTCTGAATAATTAATGTTAGAATACTCGAACCTTCAAAGAAAAGAAACTGATGATGCTCTTGGCTCATGCATGAGTCACGGATTGCGGACCTCGGTTAGGACAAAGTAGCTAGTGGTTTGGGTGCACTTAAAATATTTGTTAGGAGAATTTTACTGTTATAGTCAACTCGAAAATGTACATTTTGAGAATCTACTAGTATTAAATATTGATTGGAAGAATTTTGTCATATTTGAAAAGTTATAATCGGCTCGAAAATGTATTACTCGAAAACAATACATCTATGTATGTATTTATGCACTTGTTCCTTGCCCACGAAATCAGCCGTCCAGCTTTTATTTTTATTCTTCCGTTTGTCACCAAGTTAAAGAAAATTAGAAAAATACGAGAGAATTGGTCAAGTTAGTTGCAACTTATTGCAACTTGTGACTCTTGGAAAAAGACTCGCATTAATTCTCAAAAAAAGGAGGAAAGTTTCTTATTTTTTTATTCGGATAAAATTTTAATAGGTGACATTTTTTTGCTACAAATATCTAATATCATGATAAGAGTTGATTAAGCTATTCTAGTTGGTCAAAGTAGTTATTATTTACCAACGTTTTAGTAGGTAGGGTGGCAACAGATCTTATCTCGTTTCACAAAGGTTGGCGAGTCAATTCTTACACCTTACGAAAATGATAAAATTTTACTTGAAAAGGGATCAAAGTTCGTTAGTGTCTAGAATTTATGCGTTTAGGTGAACCAGCCTAAATTTTCCAAAAAAAGAAACTGACCAATAAAAAGTGGTTGTCATTCAGCTTATGTGACCCAAAAAGAACAGAATCCCGTGATCACGTGATGATACTCAGAACACGATCAAAGTAGGAGCCTTTCCTTTTCGTTTTTCCCTTTTATCCCAGAAGAAGGGGGTGGAAATCGGAAGGCGATGGAATTCTGCCCAGTTTGTGGGACGCTGGCAAGGTACCAGCCGGCGAGAATGGACCAACCCGCCGGATTCTTCTGCGTCACTTGCCCCTACGTCGGCCACCTCAAGGACCGGGTACTACCCTTTTCTCTATTCCCTTTAAAGCACCCGTCTTTTCTTTTCTTTTCTTTTTTTCCGAAGCCAACTAATATCCGGACACTCACTGTCCCCCCGATGATTGAAGGTGACGATAACGAGGAAGCAGCCTTTGGTGAAGAAACCACCGGAGCCCGTTTTCACTCTCGAGGATACCATGAAGGGTGGAGCTGAAACCGAAGGTATTACTGTTTTCTAGTTTCGAGGGTTTTATTAGCTGATAGCTCTATGGTTGTTTATAAATGCAGAAAATCCAATTACATTAATTTAAAATTTTTTAATATGAAGATTTTAATATAGTATCGGAACCAATTGCTCCAATACACGGCCTATTGTTGGGATGATCCAGTTTATAGTTTTACTGCATCACTTTCTGGTTTATGATTCCTCTGCTGTTGGCATCTCCTCAACTTTTTTGATTAATCTTTCTCCCTGCAATCTGCCTGGATCTCTTGCTTGTTTCAGCAACATGTCCGCACTGTAACCATGGAAGAGCCCGTTTCCAACAGCTACAGATCCGCTCGGCCGATGAACCCGCGACGACCTTCTACTACTGCTTAAACGAGGACTGTGGGAAGACGTGGAGGGAGGACTGAGAATAATACATGGCAAGTATCTCCCAGGTTTCATGGCAACACAAGTTGCATGCTTGCATAAACATCAGTTCGAGATATCTAGTGAAGTTAGATTCAAAGTTCTTTCTCACTTCGAATCTAAGTACTTGTTGGTATCAACGGTGTCGTATTTTTTGCAATAAGGTGAGGTCCATATATCTTGGCTTTCAAATGGAATGTGAAAAATGATAGATGGGACAGTAGTAGGGGAAGATTTTCATTCCACCGGAAACAAATCAATCTGGACTAGCAAAACCTATCACCCAGGAACAAAATAATTCAAGGATGCGAGAGAACCACAACTTCCCAACAAAAAAGGAGGCGTGACCATCAAAAAGGAAAAAAAATATAAGTTAATGTTTCTGGAGCCATTGGATATAAGATATATAGGTCAACAAATATTCACAAACAAGAACCAAAAGAATGGTCCAGCAAACAAGCCATCAATCGTCATGGCACAGGTCTCTTCTTCGCAAGCCATCTCCGTCTCGTGGATTCGAGTGCCTCGTCTCTCATCTTAGATAGTTCTTGAAACCAATGTTGGTATTGCATCTCTATTGTTTCGAGTTCGAGCTTGAGTTCAGCGTCCATGTCTTTTTCAGCCAAAGAAAGAGATGAACAGTTGCTTGTCAGACTCAAAACGTTGGGCAATCCGCCATCGGGCAACCAAGACTCAGAGTTCTTCCTGGAGACATCCATTGGGACGTGCTCTCCGACGCACGAGTGAATCCTCTCCAACTTGCATTCATAGAACTCGCCAACCTCTTGTTCAAAGACATATTCACTCAGGTCTTTGGAGCTCGCATGTGTGTTATAATCGGCATAGTCAGAGCATTTACCATTCTTAAGTGAAGAATCCAATACCTCAGATGCATAGGAAACTTGGTCTTCCATATTAGCCAAAACTGGAGAGGACTGGCAGTAGAAATGGCACAAACCTTCAGGATGATCGGAGAAATGACCTTCACCAGCTTGGGCATAACGTTCTATTGTCCCCAACACTGAATCCACAGGAGTTCTGCATGAAACAAAATCCCATAAAGATGCCATTGAGGCTTGACCATTTGCAGCTGGTAAATCATTGGAAGGACCAGTTGCACCACTCGAGCAACCAGATGAGGGCTTCCGAGGCCTCCAACCGGGAAGCAGTTTCATAATCAAGTAGTCTATAAACTCAGCTATGAAAGTCACATCATGATCAGCCAAATCTAATTGCTCAACCATCTCGCTTGCCACAGAAACTGCAGTATCACTGTCGAGGTAAAAGAGGAAATGAATATTTCTCACCCTTCCTGCAGTCAATAAAAGCCATTTTTTAGTTTCAAAAGCAATAACTGAAGCGCGTAAGTTCAGACTGACTAACCAGAGGAGTCGGCAATTCGCAGGGTCAAGGATACAGAGTTTCCATCTTCTTTCTTCCCTCTCAACCTGAATTCATTGTTTCTGTGTTGCCTCTGGTACTCTATTTCTGAAGAATCCAAGTGATCACTGTTGCTTCCATTCCTGGAGCTTAATGTCAGTTGCTTGTAGTCAGAATCTATATCCATGGACAGGGGACCTGACTTGGGTGCACTTGCTAATTGAGAACCTGGAATAGGTAATTGTAGTGGATAGCGAACTGATTCTGTTGGACTTCCAACTAGAAGGAATGAATCAGCAAGCAGCTCCTTGGCAGACAAGCGTTCAGTTGCTGGAACTAGACACTTATTGACAAACTCCTTAACTTGTGGGTCACTCACCTTACCAAGGGAAGCAGGTTTGATACCCTGCAGAAAAGGTCAAGACACACACACATAAGCAGCATTCAGCCTATTCTGAAAGAAGTCAAATGCACCAAGACCCTGAGAGCATAGTTGAAATTTGGCGGCTCGTTTACTTACAGAGGTGACCTTCTTGTAGATTTGCGCAGGATTTTTGCACTCGCTATACGGGTAGTCAAACGTAACCATTTCCAACATGCACATCCCGAAAGAGTAGATGTCAACAAGTTCGTTGTACTCTTCTTCATAAAGTTCCGGAGCCATAAACTCAGGGGTTCCTGATATTACAGCAAAGAAACTGTCAGCAACTCAAGCAACAGAGGGTCCATCAAATTTTTATATAAGGTATCAACTCAATACCGATGACACTCTTGGCAGTTGGCTGCTGCATGACAGTGGCCAACCCAAGGTCTCCAATTTTCACTTCTCCATGATTCCCATTAACAAAGATATTATCACATTTTAAGTCCCTGTGAATAATAGGCGGATGATGACCATGGAGATAGACCAAGCCCCGCAGAATTTGCCTCGCCCAGCTCTTTATTGCCTTCATGTCTACATTTTTGTGCCTCTTCCGGTATCTGATAATGAGAAGGTCAAGCAATTATTCAAGCTGGAACTAGAAAAAGGCCTAAAGAAAAAAAAAGAGTTGGAGAAACATACTGTCTGAGACTCCCAGAAGTGAAGAGCTCTGTAATCATGTTTACAGTTTTATTCTTTTCATCCACCCAAGAGCCGTAGAACTTAAGAACGTTCTCATGTTTTAGTGACCTCAGCAGATGAACTTCGGAATATAATTTTTCCAAATTGTCCGGTGATTGTATCACATCGTTGATCTTCACTTGGTTCCAAGCAACTTCTATTCCATCAACCTCATCGAATGCCCTATATCTAAAACAACAAAATCAACAAAAAATATTGTCATATAAATGGTCCCCCCAGACAGAGAAACCTAGCATCTAATAGGAAAACCCGCAAAAAAAAAAAAGAGGATAAAAGAATAGGGATCATACACAGTCTTGAAAGCACCTTTTCCCAAGACCTCATCAGACTGTCACCAAAAGAAAGGAGGAACCATGACAAAACAAAACAAAAAAAGGATTAAACAACCGTGACCGTCTAAACCGAAAAGAGAAACCAAGAGAATCCTGAAAACTAACATCCCCAGGTGTGTAAGCACATCAGTAAGGACCGAAATTCTCCTGATCGAATCAAGTTCAAAATCCATATGTCCTAAACACAACAACAGCACGTACTAAGGTGCATGATTAACTAACATGTCCACTAAAAATCTTGCAAATCCGCACACACGCAAACCAGAAAGTGATCTAATCTAAGCTACCACGAGTAAAACAGCCTTCGCACTATTATCATAGCAAAGGAGAAGACCTAACAAACCTCCTGCTTAATCAAAACAATTTAATCTAATCTAGCGACCTCATACATTGTAGGTGCACAATTAATTAACATAAACTTAGGTATACGATTATCTAAGAAAATTCCTGCTTAGATCAATCAAAAGAAATTAACCTAAAAAACAGAGATATAGTAATTAAGAGACGCGTGGATTGTGAAATGTACCCGAAGGTATCTACCGGAGGGATCCTTCTCGACAAACTCGGCCTCGGCGTCGGGAGGCTCCGCCGCATTGGAGGCCACCTCGACGTTCAAGGCAAGCACCATCCCCCCGCCTCCGCACCAAACACCAGAAAGCAGCAGCAGCAGCAACAACAAGAAATCAAGGACGATCCGAAGGAGTTCGATCCCGGCCCTAAGAAATCTCCTACTACAACAACAACGATAGGCGGAGGGGTCGATCCTAGCAATCCCTAATTCTGGTCGGAGAAGGGATCGAATGCCGGCGATCGCGGCGGGGCTCGGCATCCGACGACTGCTGCTTCTTCAGCGCCGCTGATACGGCGTCGTTCCTTCTTCTTCTCCTATAATAATTATTATTGTTATTATTATTATCTTCTTCTTCTCGAGGAGATGAACTTGGACCGCGGCGATTATTATTCATAACCCCAACTTTATTAGCTTTCCCTAATTCACCTCGGCCCCTCCTTTCCATTTCTAATAACTACCTAATACTCCAACCGTAACCGTCTCCTTCCCCGTTACCATCCTTTAAACCCCTCCGCCGCGGAAAAGAGGAGAGGAAACCAAAAAAGATATTACAGCGAGAGAGGGAGAGAGATTTTTTCCCGGGAATAAAAATTAATTAATTTTATTTTCGGAAAGAGGAAGAGGCTGAGGGTGTTATGGATGCCCGAAACTAACGGCGTTAACAGACACTTGTGCGGTCAAACCACGGGCAGACCCCTTTTTTTTAATCCTTTTCTGTTTTTTAACCGGGAGCGGGAATGTCGGGGGTGGTTGGCGTGGCGTCGTATTGGCATGAAACACATGGTGGGTGGCCCACTGAGCTGATAAATGATTAAATTCAAGATTGAATCGGTTAAAAACTTAGAATATTTAAATGGTAGATAAATTTTTCCAAAAAGCAATAAATGCTGATACATTCTAGGTAGTTCAAACTCGAAATTAAGAATTCCTCAAAAAAAAAACCTCCAAATAAAGACAATTAGTTTTTTTAAGGCCAATTAGTTTTTTTAAGGGCAATTAGTTTAGGAAAATTACTTTCATGCTAATCTATAATAAAATCATCAGTAGAGTCCTTGTCTTTTGATTTTTTTTTCCGTCACTAATTTAAAAAAAAATATTAGTCTCGGATCTGTAACTGTCATTAGTACAAGAACATCTAACTCCGAAATCAACCAAAAAACATCCGAGCCGTCATCGGACCCAATTAATGAACCAAAAATACGCAATCAACCACACCCAGAAACAAGAACGACAAATGGTTTCAACATTACCTAACAAAGAATAGCCCTTTGTTTCCACCGATTCTAGTCGACAGAACTGGATTTGAGTTTTCGCATCGGCCGCTCCTTCGATTCAGACTCTGGCACTGGATCTGGCCTCACACTAACTGCGGCTCTGGCCAGGACGAGTGCTCTGGTCTCGGCGGCTCCCCGCCGCCGGCCAGGACGAGTGCTCTGGCTGCTGACTTCATCTTCCAGGTACGAAGCGGAGGAGGGGGATCGATTACTGGAAAGCCAAGTGAGATTAGGGTAAAACAAACCCTAATCTAATCATGGACGGTTGAAAAAAGGGAAACAAGCAAAATCCCCAAATTGGATGAACCATAATTTCCACGAATTCGTCCCTGATCTCTCGACGAGTTCGATGGGCTCGATCCCTCGACGACCACCTACGGTTCACAACGTCCTTTCAATCATAGAAATTGGCTTGTACCTGGTGACAATTATGGAAGTTACAAGCTGGATATGGAGTTGCTCTCCCAAACAAGAAAAATATTTGTGAGAGGAAGTAGGAACTTGGTTTTCATTTGTTTTCGGTAATGTCTTCTTGGTGTTCATTTGGATTTAAAAAACTTGGATGCTTTTTCACATTTAATTTTAATATTTTTAGGTTTGGTGTTTGAAGGTTGGTGAAGATGTTCAAGGTTGATGAAGATATTTATTTATTTATTTATTTAAGAGTATTTTGGTTATTTCTATAATAAAAATCGAAAAAGATTAATGACATCAATCAGAGACTTGATACTAACATTTTTTTTAAAAATAGAGAAATAAAATAATTTTTCAAAAAATAGGGACCCTACTAATGATCTTGTTATAGATCAGAAATCTGAGGATAATTTGTCCATTTGTTTATCAGTTATCACAACGAAGATTGCATTTTATAAATGGAGCTATTAGATAGAGGTGAGAATAAAATAGTTTTTAATATTTCAGATGGTAGAAATACACATACTCTAAGAGTCGGATTATATTCTTACCATGTGGTTTTAGGGTAAGTTGACTTTGATTGATTCTAGGATAAAGTATAAGTCCATTTTTGGAGGTGGGTCTAGGGTAGGATATAAAAGTAGGGTATGAATTCTAAGATAGGGTATGGGTCCAATTTTGGGGGTATGGATTGGGTACGGAATGTCACTATTCCGAATCGTTTGGAATGAAGACACGCGAGGACTTTTTTGTAAATGTGCTAAAATACGAGGACCAAAATAAAAAAAGCCATACACAAACATAGGCCGGATACAAATGCCATTATCACATAACTGCGCACGCCAGTATCACATAACTGTATCACATAACAGTGCATGCCAGTATGACCTTTTTGCAAAAATGCTAAAATATGGGGGACCAAAATGAAAAAAACATTGCGTGCCATTATCATCAACGGGGACTTGCCATTTTCACAAAAACAAATGCCATTATCACATAACTGCACTTGCCATTATCACATAATTGTATTTGCCATTGTCACATACCTGCGTTTGCCGCTGCGGTCCCCCTTCAGTCCAAACCGTACGGAATCAATTCCTTCACTCCGTACCCAATCCAAACCCCAATTTTGGTAGAGAAAACGTGATCCGAAATGGGAAGTAGATTTCTGATGATAAATGGTAGCTACTTTATTAGTAACCAAGCTTCAAAGAGAAATATTTTTTTTATTCAAAGAGAAATGTTGACCGTGTGTTCGGATAGACAATTTCGGAGATCAAAATTTAGTAAGTTTAGGTGGTTAATTAGTTTGGATTGGAAATTTTATGGAGTAAAGTGATGTTAAAAGAAAGGCAAATTACTCTCTAAGTTCTTGACTTTTGGTCACCCTCCTCTTAGGGTCTCTGGCTTTTGAAAAATGATTATCCCGTCCCTAAGTTTTGATGATAATAGACTCTCGGGTCCCTGAAGCCGGAATATTCATTTTTCTCCGGTGAACTCCCACTTGAAATGACCAAAATACCATCCCACTAAAAAATAAAAAAAAATAATCTCTCTCATCCTCTCCCTCTCCTCCTCTTCTTCTTCATCCTCCACCACCAACAAAAAAAATATAAAAAGGAACCCAACGAATCAAGAACACGAGGAGACAAGAATAAAATAATTACCTCTCAATGAAACTCAACTATAGAGAACCCAATGATAATAATACACAAGCTTATTCTTGATTCTTTATTCTTAATTAAGCCCTATTATATTAATTAATTAACAACAACCTCCACCCCAAAACTCGGACCTGTTCTTCCGCCCAACACCTTCATCCTCTTCAATCAGACCGGTTCATGCGTCTTCCCCACCAACCCACAGCATATTTAGTAGTACAAACACACTAACATTAACCATTTTGGATGGAAGTTAGTAACGAAGCTCTAATTAGTGTTCCCAAAACATTATATTGGGAATCATTCAATTCCTACACGTGTTGCTGACTAGCCAGAAGCTTTTCAAGAATGACTTCGGCTTCGAGAACGTCGACAAGCTCCCTCCAGAGCTGCCACGATGGTCCTCTACTGGCGTTCCTCCCGGACCAGCTCCTCAAAGCTCTCGCCTTTCTCCTCCACCAACCCCAACCAAAGACCCATGCTCCCTCCGCTGGGACTCACAGGCCATAACCGAGCCCGAGGTGAATCCCCACCACCACTACCACCACCGCCTCATCTTTTCCCTTGCCCAGCGAATCACCGACCTCAAGTCTGCTCTGGCCCCTCGTTCCAATGCTAGGGCCCGACGCTACATTTTCATCAGGGAGAAGCAGCGCGTGTCATCCAAACGCAGTTTTGAGGTTTTCTCGTTCGCAGATTGAGGGCTCTCGGCCAGCTCCAGGAGCTTGCTTACCTCACAACGAGGTTTGTCTCGCTGCGATCCTCAGTTTCGAATAGAACCCAGTTCAATTCCGAGGTTGTCTCTCGTAAAGCTATGGACTTGTTGCTTGGAGTTGACTCTATTGAGGAATATGGATAATGGGTATTTCCCGTTGGGTCTAAATTTTAAGGGAATAGAGGGTTTGAAGCTGAGTGATTGTGCTTTTTTGGAATGCTGGGTTCAGAGGGTGTTTCATGATGACTGATTTTTGAAATGAGTTTTCTTTTTCCCCTTGTGGCGTTTATTTATTGCTAAGTTTCTGTCTTTAATTAAATTTAAATTTTACTAAGAAGGTTTGTGTTTGTGTTTTGATTGAAGGTGGGAGGTAGAAGGTGAAGTGAGAGGGAGAAGGTAAAGGGATGGAAAGAGATTTTTTTTTAAGTGCAAGGGAAAATTTAGTCTTTTCAAGTGGGGAATCGTAGATATGAAATATTTCGGCACCAGGGACCCGAGAGTCTATTATCATCAAAACTTAGGGATGAGACAATCATTTTCCAAAAATCAGGGACCCTAGGGGGAGGATGACTAAAGGTCAGAGACTTAAGAATAATTTACCCCAAAAAATTAGTATGCTTAAATTTGGTATCAGGGAGAGTGACATCTCATTGATAAATTCAATGTTTAAAAAACCTGCGAGTCACTCTACTCTTCGAATCCCAATACAATCGGCTCGACCACTCGTATTGGTGGTGACATCCCATGCCCAAGTACCCTCTCAAGTGGAACGTGAATTTGTGTTTAAGGGTCATTTTTTTATTTTATAACCTTGGGAGTTTATTGTTCAATTGTTATATGCTAACCAAGTAACTACAGTAAAACTTTTCTAAAGTGATATTGTTGGGACCGGAGAAAATTATCACTGTAGAGAAGTTATCATATAAGATGGATTTACATTTTTTTATTACAAAAAAATTATTGTGTAATTTTCACTTGACCAAGACCTGTCTATCTGTTACATTCCGAGCAAACAATATATTGTTGATGCAATTTTGAATCAATCAAATAAAAGTCACGAGATACCTTAAATCTTGGCTTATAGCGTTATTCAAATGCTACACTCGATTGAAATTTTTTTTATAAACAAGACGGCGATCAAAAGAACCATTTGAAAATAATTCAAAAGATGAATGATGACGTAAAAGTTATCAAACAAGAAAATCTAGCATAAATTAACATCATAAAAACAATTTGCAAATTTGCAAAATACGTAAAATATATGTATTTATTCAAAAATATCACTTTATGCGAAAATTGAGATCGAAATTTTTACACTAATTTTTTTTGAAAAAGTATCAGTTATTACGATAGAAGAATTATCACATTTTAACACTGGTCCCGACTCGGGACCGAAACTTTTTATTAATTTAGAAAGATTATCATTTTAGAAAGAATTATTTTAGAGAGATTTTACTGTAATTATAATTTACGATAAATCATCTGTTAGTGGTAGGGGTTAATAAATGAGTCAATGTGCTTCTCTTGGACCAGCGGAGATGTTGTGTGCTGTCCGCGGCAAAGCTGCATAAATTTTAGGGCAAATTGTGATCCATTTGTTTAAATTACTATTTTAATTCTCTTATTTTGAAATAAAAAATTTGGCTCCCTAATTTATTTTTATTATTAAATTTTTTAAAAAATATTTATTTTTATTGAAGTCTAAGATCTCTCGCTGCTGATATTCGATCAACATAATTTTAAAATGACAATAATACCAATCTAATAAAAAAATAAAAAAAATGCATCCTTCAACCTTCAACCTCCAACCTTCCCATCCACTGCCATCAAATCGACCTCCGATCGAAATCTGAAATTCCAGCCACACTCCGGCGAAGGACGACGACTTCGTCAAGGATGACAAAAATTCGTATCGAAGCTAATCCTCCTCACTCTCTCCCTCGCGGCCATCGCTTCGTCCTCCAATGGAAAGGCGACCAGTCGCTCTCCTTCCCGGACCCCACCTCCCTCTCCTCCCCCAGAGCTCCAGTAACCGCGGGATCTTCCCGGGCATGGAGTCCTCTTCCACCGTCTGCACTTCATCCTCTCCACTCTCCCCCAACTTGGCCCACCTCCCATCAGACTGCTCTTCTCTGCTCCGAAGTGGGTCCCCCTCCTTCCCCTTCTCCGACGTAAAGCGACCGGGAAGAAGAAAAATGCCTTAGAAGAAAAAAAAGAGGCAGAGAAAAATCCGCCCCTTGATTTAGCGGACACCAAATTTACCCACCTTATCTAAATCTCGATTTGAGCCAACCCTCTCTCTCTCTTCCTTACTTGGAAACCCAATTCAAAGCTCCTCCCTTTAAATTCTACCCACTTGTTCCAGATTCGTAGATATCCAGATAGACAAATTCATCTGTTTTTCTCCGTTTCCAGTTACACCCTTTTCGCTTCTAGTCTCAAAGATTCTATCTTTTCGCTCGATTCCATTCAATTTGCCTCCCGCAGGTTGAATTTTTTTCTGGAGTGGGAAGAAGATGGAGGTTTCAATTATTGGCAATTCCCAGGTGAAAATACGTGGGAAGGTTGAATGTCGGAAGAATAAGTTTTTTTTATTCGAAAGGTATAATTGCCATTTTATAATTATGTTGATCAAATGATATCATTGAAAAATAATTTAACAAAAATAAATTAGGGGATCAAATTTTCGGTTTAAAAAAAATGTTCTAAAACACTGATTTATCATTTAAGCAAATATCAGATGACTGCGGGCAATTTGCCCTAAATTTTAAGCAAGAAAATTATAAGAGCAATTTGCTAAGTTAATTCAAACCAACGAAATAGACTATTTAATATAATAAACCAATTCATGCTAAATTAATACCTTTTTTTGGTGAATGTGGTGGGCGTTGACGCCCTTTATTCATCTAGTATCAGAATTTAAATACTTTTCAAAAAAAAGTATCAGAATTTAAACAGCAACCAATCTTGGGGTTCCAACACCCATACAGTCATGAACCAAAAGCGGTATGCAATCCGCTGGAGGTATGCTAAATTAATACCTAAAACTTAAGAAATCAAATCCACTAGCACCTAAATTCGTGGTCAGTAAAAAAGAGAGAGGATATTTTCCCCTTTCTTATTTAATTTGTTTCCTTTTGAGTTTAATTTTTTCCAACATACCTAAATTACTTCCTCACCAAGTTTAAGCCTTTACTTTTTTCGATTGAGCTATAATTTTCTGTTGGGTTTTCAGCTTGGCTAGGAGTTTGGTTCTTTTGTAATTAGCTTGGTTAGCGATATTAATATCAAGATAGATTTTTTTATCGACGTATTTTTTTCCTATTATAGTTTTGCTGTGACAGAGTTGGTGGTAACAATCTAGTCCGAAAATTTTTATACTAATTGGGTCCCAAATATTCTATTTTTTCAAATAAATTTCTCTTTAAAAAAGAGTTTTATTTCTCTAAAACATTATTAATTATTATCATACCGATAAGCTCAAAATGCTAGTCCAAACCTCTCACCGACAAAATCACACGTACAAGTATAACCTCCCGCCATCAATGCCACTACGCACCGTTTTGGGAACCTCGCTCTATAATAACAATTTCCCCTCCGAAGGTTGAAAATTAAAATCAAAATGGAGGAAGAAAGAAAATTAAAGATGGAACCGACTCCGAGGAGGAGGAGGAGGAGGGGGGTGACGCGGGGAAGGGAGAGGGCGGAGGACCTGAGGTGGGCCCTACGGAAGGCGTGGTACCACCTCCGTCTGTCGGTGAGGCACCCGGCGCGTGTCCCCACCTGGGACGCCGTCGTCCTCACCGCCGCTAGCCCCGAGCAGGCCCGCCTCTACGACTGGCAGCTCCACCGCGCCAAGCGCATGGGCCGGATCGCCCCCTCCACCGTCACCCTCGCCGTCCCCGATCCCGACGGCCACCGCATCGGCTCCGGCGCCGCCACCCTCCACGCCATCCGCGCCCTCGCCGACCACTACCGCTCCCTCCAGGTCCGTGTTAATCAATCAGAGATTCAATTGCGAAATTAAATAATTTTATTTTAGCTGAACTGCATTTATCTTTTAAGGTAAATTACCCCAAAGTCTCTAGTGTTCGGTGAAATAGACGATGGGGTCCCCTGTAGTTTCCAAATAGATCCTGTTGTGCCTGTGGTTTGGTTAAAATTATACCGGCGGGTCGTTTACGTCATCGATCAATTTATTATTATAGACAATTGAAAGGCGATAAGTAAAAAGGACCCATTTTTATGGCTTTTTTGCATTTTTTTCCCTTTTTCGCTTGATCCATTCACAGATTTCTGCTACATTTCTGTGTGTTGTTCTAGAGAACGAAACGACGACGGTGCATTGTTTTTTCGTGGTTTACTCGACAAGAACGTCTGTACGGGAGAGCTAGTCGTGGGCTGTAATTTAGTTGGTGGAGTGTCTTTTAACTCTAGGATAGGCATCTGCCGTTGTTTCAGGTAAAAGAGAATGGGAGTGGTGGGTCCGGTGAGCCAGATCCAGGCTGCGACACAGGGGATCCTGCCCTGTCAATGGCCAGCTTCATAAGCAAGAAGCATATACTGTTGCTCCATGCTGGAGGTGACTCGAAAAGGGTTCCGTGGGCGAATCCTATGGGGAAGGTTTTCCTGCCACTTCCGTTTTTGGCATCAGATGATCCCGATGGGCCCGTTCCTCTGCTTTTTGATCATATACTCGCCATCGCTTCTTGTGCGAGACAAGCTTTTAAGAATCAAGGTAATTTACTTGGAATGATGGTCCTTGTGAGCTTTTAGGTCAGAAATTGTTGAAGTTGGTTTTGTGTGGCACGATTATGCTGGTCAGGTTGATAATTTATATCAATGCACAGATGTGCTTGTTTTTCGTACATTCCTTCTGCAACTTTTGTTAGTGGGTTATTATCTTCGGCCTCCGAGACCTCAGTAATCCTGAACGTCGAGAACCCCGCTGGAGAAAGATTTCATGCTCTTTTCTCTCTTGTCATTTTTTGATCAAGTTGATCATCCTTGCAGGCGGAATTTTGACCATGACAGGGGATGTTCTGCCCTGCTTCGATGCCTCATCCTTGGTCATTCCAGATAATGCGTCCTGCATTGTGACTGTGCCCATCACTCTTGACATTGCATCGAATCACGGTGTAGTTGTAGCATCAAAATCTGGACATGTCACTGAAAGTTATGCTGTCAGCTTAGTTGATAATCTACTGCAGAAACCCACTATTGCCGACCTCAATAAGAATGAAGCAATTTTAGAAGATGGAAGAACGTTGCTTGATACCGGCATCATAGCGGCTGGAGGTCTGGCATGGATGGAGCTTGCCTCCCTTGCTTGCTCCTCCCAATCAATGATTACAGACCTTATAAAGAGTGGGAAGGAGGCAAGTGTCCTACTTTTCATGGTTGGCAATTATACAGAGCTAGACTATAGCCTAATTCGCTAGCTTGTCATGGTTCTTGTCCCCCCCAAAATAAATCTCTGGTGATGATTGTTTTGGTCTTTCCAATATGCAACTAATAGTTAAGCTAAATTTCTGATTCACAATATGTAGATGAGTTTATATGAAGATTTGGTGGCTGCGTGGGTACCTGCCAAACACGACTGGCTGCAAGAGCGCCCTATGGGCAAAGAGTTGGTCACAAAATTGGGAAAACAGAAGATGTTCAGCTACTGTGCTTGTAGGTTGAACATCTCTTTCAAAGTCTTAATGAGAATTCTCTAGTTCGCTGAGGCTATTGCCACCAAAATGTCTTTTTTAGCACCCAATGTCAGTGATTCAAAGGATGAGATGCCTACAAAGACTTCTCTTGATGCCAATATGCTCACCTTTCTTCACACAAACATATTATATCACCTTATCAATGGTTGATGTGCTGCTGCATTGATTTTTTGCAGATGATTTGTTGTTCTTACATTTTGGGACCTCGAGCGAAGTCTTGGATCACTTAAGTGGAGCTAGCCCAGAACTTGTTGGGCGACGACATTTGTGCTCTATTCCAGCTACCACCACATCAGATATTGCGGCATCTGCTGTTGTTCTTTCCAGCAAAATCGAACCAGGTGTTTCAGTTGGAGAAGATTCGCTTATATATGATTCGTCTATCTCTGGTGGAATGCAAATAGGTTCACTATCTGTAGTTGTTGGCATGCATGTCCCGCGAGATATTGGTGGGACTGCATTTAGGTTCATGCTTCCAGATCGCCAGTGTCTTTGGGAGGTTCCTCTCGTGGGATGCACAGAAAGAGTCATTGTATATTGTGGCCTTCACGATAATCCAAAAAATTCTGTTTCCAAGGGCGGGACTTTTTGTGGAAGGCCCTGGGAGAAAGTCTTGCACGATTTGGACATTCTAGAAAATGATCTCTGGGAATCGGTAGGTTTGCATGAGAAATGCTTGTGGAATGCAAAACTTTTTGCCATTCTTGGTTATGGTGAGATGCTTGGCCTGGCTTCATGGTTGATTGGTGTCAGTGACCAGAAATCCAACAACCTGCTACAGTTGTGGAGAAGCTCGCGCCGTGTCAGCTTGGAAGAGCTACATAGATCGATTGACTTCCCCCAAATGTGCATGGGCTCAAGTAATCATCAGGCTGAACTCGCCGCAGGAATTGCTAAAGCTTGCATAAGTTATGGGGTGGTTGGTCGCAATTTGTCTCAGCTGTGCGAAGAAATTCTGGAGCTGGAAGCTTCCGGTGTAACAATTTGTAAGGACTTCCTTGACCTCTGTCCAAAACTTCATGCCCAGAATTCGAAAATTCTGCCGAAGAGTCGGGCATACCAGGTTGAAGTCGATCTGCTTCGAGCATGTAGGGACGAAGCAACAGCAAGCCAGTTGGAACATCATGTATGGGCTGCAGTTGCTGACGAAACTGCTTCGGCAGTGAGATATGGCTTTAAAGGTAGCCAGCAACCCACATTTTTCATATTTCATAAAAATAGATAAATATTTCCCTAAGAAAATGGAACGGTCATGATGCGGGCCATTTAGTGATCGTCTTTGTGGTGGCTTTCCTAATTTCTATTATTTTAACTTTTGAAATTGTACTAATTGACAATTTTTGTTCTTTTTAACTACCAATCTATTTTTTTTCTTATCCATTTCTTGCTGATTTCTTTTTCTAATTTTGGATCTGCAGAACATATTTCGGATTCACCCAAATGCAAGGCACCTTCCACGCATCTGGACAATTGCTTCAATGGTGATAATAACACATCTTTGTGCTCGAGAAGGATAAAAGTTGAGTTGCCAGTTCGTGTAGATTTTGTTGGTGGGTGGAGTGATACTCCTCCATGGAGTTTAGAGCGTGCTGGTTGTGTTCTAAATATGGCCATTACTTTGGACGGCTGTCTACCGATTGGTACAATCATTGAGACGACCAAAGAGACTGGCGTAGAGATGAGTGATGATGCTGGAAATCACTTGCATGTTGACAATCTAACTTCCATAGCTCCCCCATTTGACTGTGACGACCCATTTCGCCTCGTCAAATCTGCATTACTTGTTACTGGAATCATCCATGACAACATCCTTATATCTGCTGGCCTGAAAATCATGACATGGGCTAATGTGCCCCGTGGGAGTGGCTTGGGGACATCAAGCATTCTGGCAGCAGCTGTCGTGAAAGGACTTTTGAAGATAACTGATGGAGACGGAACAAACGAAAATGTAGCTAGACTTGTTCTGGTATTGGAGCAGCTCATGGGAACCGGAGGTGGTTGGCAGGATCAGATTGGAGGCCTGTACCCTGGGATTAAATTCACGACAAGTTTTCCAGGAGTACCTTTAAGGCTTCAAGTCATCCCTCTGTTAGCTTCTCCTGAATTGGTATCAGAGTTGCAGCAAAGACTGCTTGTGGTATTTACTGGTCAAGTGAGTCTCTTCTCTTGCATTTGGTTCTTATTGGTTTTTCTAAGACAAGTTACAAAGTTCATTAATCGCTTAGGATTTGGCCGCAAACTATAGAGAAGAATACGGAAGTAGGGTCTGCTGATCTGTCCCATATAACTTCTCCACTTTGGCAATTAGGTATTTTTGTTCTCTTGAGTTAAAACCGACCATCTTGCTCTCAAGTTCCAAAGTCTCTTTCTAGTGTAGCTCAACCCTATGTTTGGATGGAGGTAAGGTATTGGGGGAGTAGAGTGACTTAAAGCTTTACAGAATATAAGAGGGTTCATAAAGAGGAGATAAATGTGAGGTAATACAAAACTTAATTAGGAGAAGGATTTTGCAATCCTCCGAATCGCATGCTGAGGGAAAGGATGACGAAAACAACTTAACTTTTGGTGATAACCTTTACTATGTTTAGGTAGGAGGTTTCAGGAGGTAAGTTAAGAGGAGTAAAATGACATGACCTTATTTCTTTTCTTCTCGGCACTTGAAACGAATTGCTTCCGCGTCTGGGCTGGATACATATCTTGTTGCGGGGCCAACTATTACTACAAGTGGCACCTTCTGGGAATGCAATTGCATGAAAATTGAAGGATGTGAATCGTGTTTGTGTCCTGGCAGTACCAACAGCATCAACCTTGTTATTTTCTGTACTGAATGTCTCCACCATTGCGTGTTGGATTCTGCAGGTTCGACTTGCTCACCAAGTGCTGCACAAGGTCGTTACACGATATCTTCAGCGCGATAACCTTCTCGTGTTAAGCATCAAGCGCCTTGCAGAACTAGCTAAAATCGGGAGGGAAGCTCTGATGAACTGCGACCTTGATGAGCTAGGGGAGATCATGATGGAAGCTTGGAGGTTGCATCAGGAGCTCGATCCTTATTGCAGCAACGAATTCGTCGACCGGCTCTTCGCATTCGCTGACCCTTATTGTTGCGGATACAAGCTTGTTGGTGCCGGCGGCGGCGGGTTTGCTCTCTTACTAGCCAAAGATGCACAATCTGGAAAGGAATTGAAGCTTAAGCTCGAAGAAGGTTCAACCTTCCAAGTTCAAGTTTACACATGGAACATTCTACTGTAGAGTTGGTAGCTTGATCAATTCTTTATGCACGCCCTTGATTTTATGGCGTTATAAATTATTATATATGACTCTCGTAGAAAGTAAATTTGTAAATAGGAGGATATAGAGAAAAAACTCGAGGTCAAATTACATTTGTCACAGGATGTGTGGAAGCTAAATAAAACTGAGCGTTATAGATGTAGAACCTTTTAGTTTTTTTAAGTAAAATTTGTATTAAAAATAACTCCCAAGATATTCGTAGAAACTACATGAGTTTATGAAGCAAAAAATATTCTCTCCTTGTTTGATTATGCAATGATGATTTTCTTTCCGTTCTTGCTACCGGGGCTAGTTTGAATTTTGTCGATAGAATAGATGCGCCAATTCTAATATTGTTAGAATCTGATGTAATTATTATGTGTAGATATGGTATCAAATGCCAAAAGGTGAATAACACTTTCGGGATGGAATCTGAACAAATAATGGTACAATACGTGACATACAACAGTACACAACACGACTATCAATAATATAGATAATTACGACTAATAATGATGATACAAATACGTGGTACAACACACTTTTGGAAGTTGCTAAAGAAGAACACCGGATGCCAATAATTAGTTGACAAAAAACCAAAAGCACGAGTTGCTACAACGAACGGCAAGGAATCCAACGTACCGGTAATTTCCTCCACCACAGGAAACCGAAACAAAATCCCTGCCGTGTATAATCAAATCATCAACTTTTAATTAATGGGAAAATTGCCCTCGGGTCTTTGTAGTTTGATGAATTCACCAGTAGGGTCCTTACTTTTTTGAAACACCTCTTTTTGTCCTCCAAGCTTCGAAAAATGGAACTCTCAGGTCCCTGGCTCCGGTATCGAAAAATAACTCCGGCAAGAAAATATAAGAAATGACAAAATTGCCCCTTAGTAAAAAAAATCCTTCTTCAACCTTAGAACATCAAGAACTTCAAGAACATCAAGATGAACCCTAATTTCTAATTAGAAATTCAATTAAATACCTAACATCATCCAATTAAACAACAAGAACTAAAATTAAGAACCCTAATTTCAGAATTGTTTCAATCTGAGATGAGTCATAATTTCCATCCTCGACGAAGATTGCTTCAAGAATTGTAAAATCAAAAATCGAGGAGCGTTTGCCTCGACTGCAGCTGGAACGATCGCTTCGTCGAACCCTCTTTGCTACGGCGAGAACACTTAGACGAAAGCCAGTTTCGGGATGCGGCGACGGCTCGTGGCTTCCTCCAGGTAAGCGATGACGACCCTCTGGTTGGCGGCTTCCTCTAGGTAAGCGACGACGACCCTCTGGTGTCGGGATGCGGTGATGGCTCGTGTTCCACAGCGGGTGGTTGACCACAGACCTTGTTCCTCATCGTCGCCCCTAACTTGAGCTATTCCAGAGAGAGAGAGAGAGAGAGAGAGACGTCGACGGTTGGAAGGGACGGAGGAGGAGGAGGAGGAGAAGAAGAGGAAGACATCGACGGTGGTGTTGGACGATGCGACCATCGAGCCAGGCACCGACCCATGTGACAGACGCGACATGAGGAGGTTGCTGTAGGAAAGCGTGATTGACAACGACGTAGGGGCGGCATGGCAAAACAGGGTGGGCCCACACCCGACGGGAGGATAGGAGGCCTGTATGGTGGGTTGTCGAATCCCTCGTGCAAATTAATTAAGATTTTAGGGTTGGTTGGGTTTAATCAAATGTTGTTTAGTTAATTAGTATTCTTGATTGTTAATTGAGATGTTCTTGAGTGTGTAATGAGATATTTTTGATTGTGTGTTGTTTAAAGTTTCGATTGGGTGTTGTTTTATGGGCTTGGGTTGCAATTGGATGTTCTAAGTTGAAGAAGATTGAGCTTCATGTTCCAAGCTTGAAGAAGATTTTTTTTGTTTTTTGACCGGGAGTATTTTCGTCTTTCCATGTAAAATTTTGTTCGGAGTTTTTTTCTGGTACCGGAGCCAGGGACCTGAGAGTTCTATTTTTCCAAACTTGGAGGACGAAAATAGGGGGTTTCGAAAAAGTAAGGACCCTACTGGTGAATTCGTCAAACTACCGGGACCTGAGGACAATTTTTTCTTTAATTAATGAATGGGTCACTACCCCACTGGCGTCATTATCATTAATAAAACTTTATTGTGAGAGTGATTGACTTGTTATTTTGGCTGGTTCGTTGGACGTTGGTTGAACCGATTTCTCAAAAGTCAGCCAATTGGGTCTCGCCAAGTACATATATTGGTCTGCCAGCCCAATTCCCTTCGGCAATTGAAGTGTTTGTTGGTTGAGTGAGAGTGAGAGAGAGAGAGAGAGAGAGAGAGAGAGAGTGTGGTGTGGTGTGGGAGAGATGGGGCTACTGAGTCACCGAGTTGAGAGGAGCGAGCTCAAGCCGGGAGATCATATCTACACTTACAGGGCCGTTTTCACTTACTCCCACCACGGTAATACATAAAGTTTCCTGCTTTATATCGTCAGAGCGGATTGATCCCGTGCCTATTTGAAAGAGAACGTTGAGATTACCGTATTGTTTTCCTTGTCCGGATTTGCGAGTTTCGTTTTTCTGGGTTTTGAGTTCTGTGTAGTGTATTATTAGAAGGAAGCTGGGAAATTTAATTTACCATGTCTGTTAAGTTGTGATGCTCTTATGGTCGGTGTGGAAGGGGAATTAGCATCAAGGGCAGGAGTTGGGATTGTGGGATTATTTCCTTTGTGGTGTTTTGGAAGAAAGCTGGGAAATTTACCCTTTCTGTTGTATTTTGAAGCTATTATATTATAATTGTGTGTGTGATTTCTTTTCCTGTTACTCCTTGATCCCATTCTCTAGTGGATAGATGACAGCAACAGCAACAGCAACAATAACAACATTATAACAACATTATAGTGATCTCGCATCAGACGGGTTTCGTTATAATAGATTCTCGGGAATATCTATAAACTCTCCTCGAGTTTTTGGAAATCTATGGTGTTTCCGGGGATGCCTGGCTTTGTGCTTCCAGTCATGTGAAGTCCTGTTGTGAGTTCTGTGCCAGTTCATGTGGTGATTTTATATCTGTCTGCCATCTGCTCTATAGCGCTTCTACCGGTTTTGTGGATCTGATTATTGGGCTAGAACCAGGAATTGCACTGGACTAGAAAACTTAAAAGTTGAGTTTTTTGTTTGTGATACTCTTCAAAGTTGAGTTTTATTAATAGGTCTTCTTTGACAGTTCGGACTTGGTTTTAAATTATTATGAAATGCTCTCTGTGCCAGATTGTTCCAGACAGCCACAGCGTTACTTGGCTCTCGTTTTTGACATGGCTATCTCTGTCTTTGCTTGATGACGAGTTGTACGTTAGGTTGAACTCATGCAACTTAGTTTATATGATGCTTTTCGAGTTTTGAATGCTTATATATTGATAATTCTCTAGCTCTCTCTAATCCTGGGTCTGTTTCTTTGATAAGTTATCTCTGCAGATCCATTTTCGTTCGAATGGCTGGATCTTCGGTAGAAACTTGATATCATAACTAATGGTGCAGGTATCTTTGTTGGGGGAAGCAAGGTGGTCCACTTCACTCCAAGACAAAATGCAGATTCTAGCTCAGATTCATCTCCAAACTTCTACGAGTTCATGGCAAGCATCCCATCGTCCTGTGAGACTTTTCCTGATTGCGGATTCCGACAACCCAACAGTGGGGTAGTACTTTCTTGCTTGGATTGCTTCCAACAGAAAGGATCGCTACACTCCTTTGAGTACGGGGTTACCCCTACACTCTTTCTTGCCAAGTTACGAGGAGGGACGTGCACAACCGCTGTTGCTGACCCGCCAGAGCATGTTGTGCACCGAGCAATGTACCTCCTCCAGAATGGTTTCGGCAACTACGACGTGTTCCAGAACAACTGCGAGGATTTCGCTCTGTATTGTAGGACAGGGCTACTTGTTGTGGACAAGCAGGGAGTTGGAAGAAGTGGCCAAGTCTCCTCTGTGATCGGTGCCCCATTGGCTGCTCTTCTTACATCTCCTCTGAAGTTGCTGATGCCAAGTCCGGTTGGTATTGCGACGGTCACTGCAGGCATGTATTACATGAGCAGATATGCTACCGATATAGGCATTCGAAGTGATGTGATCAAGGTAGCCGTTGAGGACTTGGCTGTGAACATGGGGTGGGGCTGTCTGGACGAGGTACTGGATGAGCCAAACAGAGGTCTACTGCTCAATTGACTGCCAGGTGATTCCATTGCTTTTCTCATTCGATGAAGCTCTCTGTATATGCATCATTGGCAATAACGACCATAATGTAGGGAAAGCTTGCAACTTTCCTATTCATCATTGTCCATGCCTATTCTGTAGAATGAACAAAGATAATGTCTTGGTTTGCCTAGTTGTTGCTTGTTTTTCCGATTCATAAGCGAGTGTGGCTTGCAAAAGTCCCGGAAGTATCGATATCAAAGGATGGCAAACACACCAACGTGATGCCATATCATGATATAGCTTCCAGTTTTCAGTTGTATGTGGTTTTCTTGAACATACAACGAGTAAAATCTGGGCCATCCGGGCTAGCTCTTCGTTTGTTCAACACGAGTAAACAATTGTTACCTGCAGAATCCGAGAGAAACTTGTTAGAAATTTGATCAGCCTCGTGTAATTTAGGAGGTCTTATTCATATTAAAAGGGTCCAACGTATAAAATGGAATAAGCTCTTCAATGATCAAAGGACCTTGCACCTTTTAGTTATCTGGGTATCTTTGTTTTTGTTTTCTGCTGTTGAAAGGATCTGGGAAAGTCTAGCCCATCCAATGCATTAGGAGATCCTCAAGACGTGTACTGCAATACCCGAGCAGATAACTTACGATATTCAACTGGTGAGGAGATCTTGGTGTTGATGGCCTCATATTTGAGATGGTGGAATTGACTAAAGTTGATTTGTTTTAAATAGAATGTCATTTTCCTTTTCCTTGCTCAGAAAGTAAAAACAGATTCTGATTTTGTACTTTGAGCTCATTCATGTTTTGACATTCATGTGAATCTGCTGCAACAAATCTCGAAATGATTACTTTATAAAGGTCCAATTAGTTGAAAATGTGTAACATCTTGGGCATCCTTCCTTAAGTTATACAGGCAATGTTACACTTCACAATAATCTACCAACAAGAGTAACTCCTCTTCCACTTGATTCTCCGCTCACGCGATTCACTCAGACCTGTGGCAGGGTCTTCATTGCTTGATGATCTTCGTTAGCTGCATGATTGTAGTTAGTCGAATTGAGTTTGTTACAGGGCTGGCCGTGTTTGGCTTTTCCATCAGCAGCAGGCTTGAACCCTGCTTGTGTTGCCAACACGTTGACCGTTTCGACGATTTCTTCGATCCTTGCTGCTATTTCTACCAGCAACGAGACTACAGTTACTATCAGTAGCAGCTCCATAATGGGTGGCTTGTCCCCGCTGCTTGGTATCGACGGTGGGTTGTGGTCCGGAAAGGATCTCAATGTGTTCTGCAGTTCTGCTGCTGCAAATTGCATTTCATCCACCGACAAGTCTATGTTTGATGATATCTTCATTGTCTTCATTGTGATTGCCAATTCTTTCAAGACATTCGAAGCACGGGAACCTAAATTCAGGCATCCATCGCTTAGTTGCTCCTTTAGAGACTCTGGTGCCTGTTTCGAAGCGACAGACACAAAAAACTGCTTTGTTAGTTCACAGGTCACAGCAATAACAAGCTGTGTTTGATCAGTTATAGTTGATCCACCTGAAGTTCTGAGTTTATGCAACCACTGAGAGTTTCAATGCAATAAGCGCAGCTGCGCAGCGAGGCCCCGACGGTTAGGTACTGCTTCCAGGGGTGGCGGAAGTTGAAACGACCGTGCGCGGGTTCCCATTTCGCAAGATTGGCCTGTGAGTATCAGCATCAGAAGTCCAGTTCTGAATTTTGTTAATTAGAAAGAATCCTTGCATTGTTCTTCGATCACTTACCATGGAATCTTCAGTGGCCTTGGAGTTGAGTACGCTCTTGTACCCTCCAGCTTTTCTGCTAACATCCTCCTCACTGCTGCTGAAGTACTCGGCTATGCATCCTGCAATAGGAACCCGAAAACCGAATTAGATTTTATCGATCCCGTCGAGGAAAACGGTCAGAAGTAGATCTTGTTTATGTTTAATTTTACCATCTAGTGAATCAGCCAGCCTTTCCAGGTTGCGATGAACCATGTTGTGGAGCTCCTCGCCAGCCCAGATGGGGCAGCATAGCATGCTTGTAAGTATGCACAAGGATGTTCCAATGGCAATGGTGGATACTCTATGGTGGGCCATGTCGAAGAGCTTCTCGACTCGGTACCCGGAAATCGAGATCAGGCTGAAGGTAAGGATGAAGATCATGGCACCGTAGTCGAACCGGGCTTTAACCGATGGCACGAACCGTGAGAATGTTGCTGCTGAAGCTGCAGTGACGACGAGAGGCAAACACACGGCCTTCATTGGTCGGATATACCAAATTATATTTATGTCGTGACCATAATAAAATTTTCCGCGCTACTCACCAAAAATGAAAACCGAGACTCCAAGAATGACGGGCTCGAGCTGTTGCCCCGATCGGCTTGCCACCCAATGCACGCCTACACCGAGTGTCCCCGCAATTAAAGTACCTGTAGCTCTGTTGATGCATTTACATAAAGTTGCACCTGCAAAAATAAACAGTTTCAGCTCATAACTTCGGTCTGTTGCGGTCTGACTTAACTAGTAAAGAGTAGGACGACGGAGATTGTCCTAACCAACGGTGTATTCGAAGACCACGATAACTGTCATAACCGCCCACATTGCGTTCCCGCCAACACCTTCATACAGAGGCCTCATGTAGTAGAACAAAGACACGATTGAGAGCGCCACCCCGACTTTAATGCCATGCATCACCTTTCTAGGATCACCAACTGCAATACTCCAAGCCTTCTCTAAGAAGTTTCGAATCCTCGAACCAAACCGTACGAGGAGGAAGAACTCCAGTCTCAACCATACCATCTTGAAGATCGGGCCGGATTCCGGCACCAGTACCTCCTGTGTCCCATCAGGTACATTTATCATCCATCCCAACTTGTTTGGAACTTCCTTCTCCATCTCCATGCAAGGAAACTAAGCTTGAACGGACTAGCTTTAGAGAACTCAAGTAACATTAATGGGAACTATTGCTTTCTACTGTTGGCTCTTGTTATGGGCTTATCATCGATCACTTGTCAAGCTCTTATATATATAATGTAGCCGATAGCTAGCTAGTTTGAATTGGAGCGAGCCGTACAAATTATTCGGATACTGTATTTTAGATACATAAATATAACTTGACGGTATTCGATATGGAAAAAAATGACGGTTCAAAGAACTTTGGCCATGATGTCTAGGAAGTCTAAGGTTCAAGTTCTCGCATGATGTAGAATTTATCTTTAAAAAATTATGGCCATGGTTCAAATTCTAGAATCACCGGTTGAGTAGTTCTATTCGAACCGTGGCCTGACGTAACATGTACATTTCCAATTCTCGAAGTCAATATACATCTACTTACAAAAAAAAATGCAATTGATGTCTTGGTCATGGTACATGTTAGTGGAAGGAGGGAGAGAGAACCTAATTCTGGTTATGTCCAATTGAAAAAAATAAACGGAATGACCTAATATTATCTGGTCGGTATTAAGTATTAACGAGAGTTAAGTGCACTTGCTTTAAAAGTGGGGATAACATTTGGTAAATACTATTACTTAAATGATAATTTAGTACTTCTTCGTACTAGAGACTAGAGAGCATCTTTGAGACAATTCCCACTTCCAGTCCTACAAAACTACATTCATAGCGTATCGTCCTCGTCACTGTTGCCTTCTTTCGCTATCAAAAACCACCAAGTAATTCAATAGGTAGTGTTTGTTCAAATTTCGTCGAATGTTTCAAATCGATTTCGAGTATCGAAAATACAATAATGTTAAAATTTGATACGTATCAAAAATACAATAATGTTAAAATTTGATATGTAGAATTAATAATTTAATTTTTTGGTCGACTTATACCTTCAATTAATATGTTCAATAAATATTCGAATATTAGATAACGTACGCCCAATAATTGCAAATCACGTCAAGATTTAGGTCACGATGATTAGTTACTTGTATCTCCCACTACTACATCTATTTTTTATCCTCTAATCTCTATTGGGTACTTAACTAAATGCCCGCCACGCTATAGTGATTAGGTTAACAAAAAGGCAAATTCCCACAACATAATGTAATCTGAAAAGCGACTCCAACTATCACCATATTGTCAGATAGGCTATTACTCTCCGGGTATGGATTGGGTACGGAATGCTCAGATTTCGAACCGTTTAGAATGAAGACACGCGGGAACTTTTTTGCAAACGCGCTAAAATACAGGGACCAAAATGAAAAAAGTCACGCACAAACGCAGGCCGGATACAAATGCCATTATCACATAACTGCGCATGCCAGTATCACATAACTGTGCGTGCCAGTATGACCTTTTTGCAAAAATGCTAAAATATGGGGGACCAAAATGAAAAAAGCCACGCGCTCCATTATCATAAACGGGACTTGCCGCTGTCACAAATACACATGCCATTATCACATAACTGCACTTGTCATTATCACATAACTGCGCTTGCCATTATCACATACATGCACTTGCCGCTGCGGTCCCCCTTCACTCCAAACCGTACGGAATCAATTCTTTCACTCCGTACTCAATCCACTCTCGTTACTCTCCCATTAGTTTAATTTACACCTTTTTTGATAAGTTAATGTACACCTGACCAGCTACAATTTCCTACTACTTAATTCTCTTCCATAAACAATGAACACGGACATGTTAGCGTACATGACTGTCATCCACCTTATTCAAGGGATTGTTGGGTAACGTGCATAAGGTCCACTCGAACTTGCGTGAATTTTATCATAAGGAAACTTGTCTAAATTTACCTATAAGGGTAGAGGCCAAGTTATTTTTTTTATTTTGAAAAGTAGAGGTCAAGTTGTTGATGTGAGATGGATATAGAAAATAGACAGTCTCCATCTATAGAAAATTTACCAACAAACACTTATTTCAATTGGCAAGAGAGTTGTCAAAATTTAATTAAAAAGTCTCTAATTCAAGTTATTGTGTATGCAACAAGTTGAATTTTATCGTCATTCCAAGATCTTATTTTGTTTGAACTTAAATTAGTCAACCTAGTAGATACAACGGGTAATCTAAATGTAAAAAAATTGAAAATGGTTGAACATGGTTGAAAATGAATGGTTTTTGTGAGACGGTGAGTAAATGAAGCATGGGTCTGGGTCTGATGCTGGTTGATGGATCCGGGAACAATCGCCTTCACATTGACAATAGTAACACATACACTATGATTATGATTATACATACCTACCATTACCAAGACGCCTATCACTCACACACTCGTACGAAAATATATACCAACAAATACTAGATCAAGATGTTCTAGTTAAGAGAATTTTTTCACTTTCAAAAGGAAAAATATACAAAAAATACTTTTGTATGTGAACCTTTTCCTTTCAGAAAACAATGTCAATCCTTTTTTTTGCTGATTTTTTTAATAAATAAAGTTTTGTATTCAACAAAAGCCCCCGTTGGGTAATTACACCAACCATTTCCATCCTCTTTTTGTGGGCTTAATTTTCAAATGTATAATTAGATTGGGCTTTGATAAGTATAGATAATAGAAAGGCCCAATTAGGCACACCGAACCATCCAAGAAGCCCATTAGTCATCAAACCTACAAATCCGTGGGCCTAGTACAGAATTATTTTCATCTCAAGCCCTTTTTATCGTAAGCGGTTAAGCCTCTCTCAATCTAAATATCCTTTTTCCGAGAATGCGTGCGCTAAAAATCTGCAATCATTTACCACCAAAAAATAAAAATCTGCAATCTTTTTTTTCCCAAAATTTAAAATTTAGGTTGATTGAACTAAACTCTCGGACTTCTCTTCCAAACAATTTTTTTTTCATTTTTTTAAGGGTGAAAATTGTCCTACCAACTCCTAAAAAAAGAGATAGGATCTACTGTCATTCTAAAATCTTCTTTGGAGAGGAATTAAGGATATAATTTTATTGTCATTTTACGATAATACTTGCACTATTAATTTTTGATAAAATTTATAAGATGGAAATAAATTTATAAGACCACCATAAAATTACGACCCGTAAAAATTTAACCATAAGTTGGGACCATTGTAAGACCACCATTCCTGAGCTCCGTCCTATCCAATACCGTAAAATCTCTCCTAAGTAATATTGTTGGGATCCAATAAAAATATCACTTGAGATTATTACATAAGATAAGTTTACATTTTTTTCTCCAAAAATATTAAAATTATATTTTTCAAAAATAAATATGTAAATACCGAAAAAATATTTTGTCTATATTCAAATTATCTCAAATTTTGGCTTATATCGTTATGTAAATGCTAAAATAGATTGAAATATTTTCTTACAACAAAACATTGATCACAAAGACTATTTGAAGACAATTGACAAGATGAATGATGATATAAAATTTATCAACAAGCAAGTCTAGCACAAACTATTACACTAAAATATTTTTCAGATTCGTAAAATATGTAAAAATATATGTAATTATTAAAAATATTACTTTATACGAAAATGAGGACCGAGATTTAGCACTAAATTTTTTTAAAAAAATATTAGTTATTACGACATAGGAATTATTAAATTTGGACACCTGTTCCGACTCAGAACCCAGATTCTTATTGGTTTAAAGAGGTTATTTCTTTACCTGAGATGAGCTCTAATATGTTTTTTTTTCTATCGTGTGGGGAATTAGCTTAACACAGTTAATAAATCCTGTTTTGGGCTCGTGCCTCGTAGTATTATTATAGTCAATAAATTACTAATCAAGAAGCCACTATGCAATATTACTTTCCTATTTTTGGGCCAAAACCGCATAAATAATTCAGTAGATAAATTCAAATTCAAATAGAACATTATCTCAAATCATTACAAAATTTTCTCAAACAAAATTTTAATATTTCTCACGTTATTTGGGTTGATCTCAGAACATTTGACTCAAATACAAAACTTACTGTAGTATAACTATAATCTTTACATTATCAACCAGCAACGATATCTTAAGGTGCGGAACTCAAATGCTTGTGCAACTAACAATAAGAAAGAATCGGATAAAAAAAGGCGGGTTTTGTTCGGTAAACAAAAAATAAACATTTTTTAAATTTAGATCATGTAATCTGAAGGACTAGATCTAATCTCCTTTTCTCTGCGGAAAGGAAAAAGAATTCGCCAGCGGTGTTTTGAAACTGGAAGAATAAATATTTGTTGACATTTTTTTTTCCAAATCCGGAAAATATCACCAACTTGAAATTAATTAGTGCAATAATATTCAAATGTAGAATTGAAGATAACCGCCGCGGAGGAGGAGAAGCTTAATTAATAGAAGGGGGACCGCCGTACTATCCTCTAACCCCTTCCCTCCTCTCTCTCTCTCTCCTCTTTATTTTTTTTATGATTAGGGTTTTGATGGCTAGAACTAAGTGCTATTGGATTTGGCGTTGCATGCATTCGTAAGGCTGGAACCCAAGATACCGTGCTTGCATTCCTTGTTATCCACAGGTACTTGATAGCCTCACATACAGCTATCCATCCACAGGTACTTGGTTCACTCAGGATGGTGAGATGAAAGACTTGTTACTGTTGTGCATCTTTGCTCAGAATAGCGACTGCAGGTTTCACTTGGTTGTCTTGCTTGACAGTTGATGGAAGTCTATGAGGAGCATGGGATGAGAGATTCCTTCGTGTCCAATTTTTCAGGTGATTTTTTTATAAGTATGTGTATTACGCCTCAATTACTCCAATAGTACTTACAACCAGATAATTAAATCTCGAATGGAACTAGATAAAATCAATCAAAATAGTACCTACAAGATAAATTTTATATAGTTCGCTTGATTACAAAGTAACCAAGCCAAAAATCACCAGAAATTCACGAATTGCACAGCAGGGATCACAACTCACCAAAGCAGGCATCACCACAAGATCCAAGAGAAGGCTGTACTCAAACCAAGCAGAAGCCGAGAAGAACATCAAGGAGGATCAAAAGGCCAAGAATACAACGGACCGTGAGCCGCAAGCTGAATCGCATGAAGGATACATGAAGTGTCTTCCTCCCAAGAAAATTTCTCGGCAATAGCGAGGCGCCACGCTTCAGAAGTGAATTCCGAACGAACCTCCTCATCAAGCACCTCCAAGCCATCCATAATCGAGCCAAGGAAGAGAGTTTGGGGTGATTAACCCAGGGTCTTAGAGTTTGGGGTTTTAGATAAATGTACAAATTTGATTGGAATTTAAGATATTTAGAATTTGAAAACTTGGAGACATTGTTTGCTGTTGAACATTTAGATTTCATCAAGTAATACATATACAAGGTCTTGATATCGGTAGTCGATGAATGTTTTGTCTGGAGAGGAATGTTTCTTCCGTAGACGGTATATCAAGATCGAGAAATCTCCGATGTTTGCAAAAATTGTGAAACTAACATCGGAGGAGGGGGTAGGGTTCTCTCTTGTTCCTGTGGTTTACATTTAACTCCATATTCCTATTGCGGCAGCATATGCTACTTGGATAGCATCACCATTAATTGGGGCTAGCTAAGTTGGTCATGACACTCCTAGGACGGAGAATTTTCGCCCTTGTTCTATTACAAAAGGGTTCAACCATTCGCCGTCGTTTTAGTCAATGGTACCCTTCCTTGCTTGTTTCTAATTATTTTTTTTTTTAGTGAAGTACCCAGTTGGTTAACTAGTAACGATCGTGACTTTACTTGGAGGGAGGGAAAAGGGAAGAAATTGTGTTTTTTTTCTAGTGGGGTTCTTTTTGGATTGTGTTGTGACATATGTACTTTTCTTTTTCAAAGTATGTGAGACCAAGGGGCAGAGCAAGAACTAATGAAGCAGCAGCAGCTGAGACAGAACAGGGTTTGGTAGTCGATCAGGGCATGGACAGAGTGGTAGAGGAAGAACTCTGACAAAAAAATTTGATGCTAGAAAGAATCTAGAGAACATATATTCTGATGGTTTAGCGTTAGAAAGAGATGATGATGATGATATTTACTATCAGGAATGCCAAAGAGGAACATAGGATATTTTAGACCTTGTGAAGCGGGCTGTGAGGGCTGCTGAGGCTGAGGCAAGACCCAGAAAAATGCTCCTATTGAAGCCATTAAAGCAGCCGGTGATGCTGCTGTTGCGATTGTAAAGAGAGCAGCTTCGGAGGTGGAGAACACACTTTTTTGTCTTGCCTCTTCTTTTTTTTATATATTTTTTTCACATCTTATTGTTGAACTATACAAATGTTGTTGTCTGTTGCAAATTTTGAAACATGTGTCTCCAGGAATTTGTCTAGTAATGATGAAGAAGCTGCTGTTTTGGCTGCTTCAAGAGCTGCATCCAATGTTGTAGATGCAGCCAATGCAATTGACGTTTCTAGTTTCTAGGTTTGTTAATGATTTTAGTTTTTTCATATTTTGTTAGTTAAAAGAATTGTAATTTGTAAGGATATTAATGTAAAAAGTTAAATCAATTTTTAAATTTATGTTTTGGTTCCAAACAAAAAAATAGAAAAATTTAAGAATTGTAAAAAAAAAAAAATTTCGACAGATTTGATTCCAAACAAACCGTAGGATTTACTAAGACGACGGCGAATGGTCCCATTCCTATTATATCCGTCGTTTTAGACAAAGGCCTATATTAGATTTGGTTCGTTAATTTTTTATACCCGTCGTTTTTGACATGTCTGTACCCAGACAGAACTTTCCCATAGTCCCAACTGAAGTGGGACAAAGGCCTAGAATCTGGCTTGGTTGACCATTTATCATTAGGGACGATAAAAAGATCCAGATCCGGTGGATCAGACCCGTCATATCCTGTGGATCTTAAAGTCTATGGGTTTTGGGTAGGGTATGAGTTTGGGTCAATCTATGTAGATAAGGTCTAGGTCTAGATAGAGTTTAAAAGAATCCAGACCCTGATCCTACTCATAAATCTATTAATTAGACCCTACCCTAATAAGATTTTAGTTATACCCTACTTATATTTATATTTAGATATTTCTAAGAATATTTAAATACAACTACCAAAAAAATTAGCTTACACCTAAAAAAAACTAGAGGAATACTTAAAAAAGATGTAGTGGCTGACATTAAAATAAACCTAACCGCATATATTTTCTATGTTGTGGTCAAATATTATCCATTTGAACCATACTTATTTAGTTAGTTTAGAGTTTATTCTCAATTTTAATTTGATATTATTATTTTATCACGTAGACTTTAAAATGATTAATTTTTTAATTTTGATTATATTAAAATGATAAAAGTATGTTGTAAAGCAATAGGTGTATGAGTAGGGCATGGATCTTTGTTTAGACCTTAGGGTCCGGGTCCTTATTCAAAATATCCATAGGGTCATGGGTAGGATTTCGATCTTATTTCTAAATCAATGGTCTAAGTTTAAATCCTATAAATCTCTACCCTACCCATTGTCACACCTATTTATCATAGAGATTTTTTTTATTTTTTGTTCCCACGATTTTCTCCACACTGGCGCCCTAGAATAGTGTCATTGACATTGTTATATTTTTTCAGGCACCTAAATTTTTATTAAATAATTGTAGGATTGAGTACAACATAGAATCATCATTATCTTCGAGTCATCTATATATACTTGGATAGAACATCGGCTACCCTACTCCGTTCGTATATCTCCTGATGGGGTTTGGATTCAGTGGGGACAAGAGTTGTGCCCACTGAAATGGATTAAGTCATTATACTTATAGACACATTTTTTATGACAGTCAGATCTGTAGACACGATTTTTAATGAAATCTGATGATCTAAACGAAATTTCCTCCGTGAGGACGACTTTTATGTTGTCCCCACTGAATCCAAACGATTGATTAATGAAGTTACGAACCACAACTGACATTATTTTGAATTTTCAAAATATCATTATATTAAATCCATAGCTTAGATAGGGGATCCACCTATATCTGGGTTTGGTTGAAATAAAGGCAACGTCCAACAGAGGCATTCGATTGAGTGAGAAATACTTCCATTGTAGGACCAAAATCACTCCTATTATCCGGATCGGGGGTTGTTTTAGGTTAAATAAAAATTTCAAGTTCGAGCAACGCGATATTTAAATTTAGTGGGAAGAATTTCACCATTATTTATCAAGTACTGCTCAATTCGAATACAAATTAATTGTCTCAAGATTAGTGTTTCCACATAACACACGAAGCCATTTAGATTAACCATAGGTTGTTATAGCTTGTCTAATTTTTTTTTAAGTTTGGGCTATAATTACGTAAGTTTTGTCAGGTTGAAATCTAAATCAGTCGCCAGGTCCTTACAGTGCGTGGTGAAGCTAGCTCGCTCCAATTCCACCAGAAGACGTTTGAGTGAAGCAACAACATACAAAAATATTGAGATGGAGACCAACCTTATTGAGATGGATCCACCAATGTGGAGGAGGCCATTTTTTCTCAGCACGCTTGCTTAGAGGAATGTTTGAGTGGTCCCTAATACGTTATATATATTAATGGAAGTGCGATTTCCATATTTTGAAAAATTGGCTGTTGAATTATTAGCAAACAAACAAGTAGCAAAAGCTTCCTATTGTGGGTGGTAATATATATAATCTATTAACTAGTGATGACGTTGTGTTTAACTAATAAGTCTTGAGTTCGAATATTTGAGAACGCATTAGTATTAAATATTTGTTACTGTTATTAGAACTTTGCCATATTTCAAAAGTTTCACCGAATTTAAAGCTAGATAGTCAAGAGAGTAGTATCCGAATATGAACTAGTCAAAAAAACTATTAGCAGATGTGGATAAGCTAGGGGTTGTTCTCCTCTATAATGGATGACCCCCTTTTCTGAAGAAAATAGAATGGATATGACTCTCAATATATATTAGGTGAGCGTTTAGTTGAGGCAGGAATAACATGGCTACCGAAGTAAATTTGCTTTTAGAGTTTGAAATTAACTTTGGATATGAAATATAGTTTTATTTTTATTAAAACTTAGGAACGGTAGGTAGTAAAAAAATAGATTTGTGGGTAAAAGTGAAACATATCTTTTATTGAAAGCTATATAAATCAATTTCTAACTTTTTTGGTTACGAACATGAAAAATTCTATTTCTCTTGACTATGGCAATGGAAAAAGAACTACGTTTCTTACAGACAATAATTCCAAACAAGCTTTAAGCGGAGATTTATTGAAATTTCAGTGACTATTGTTCTATTTTAATCAAGAAGTCTAGAGTTCAAATTATTATGAACACAATAGTATTAAATATTTGTTGGTATAATTTTGCTATCTTTCAAAATTTTTACCCGACCCAAATCCGAATTAGTCGGCCTAGTCGATGTCCGGATTAGGTGGTATAAAAAACCTAATAGATCTAGATGGTATAAGATGAAGTATATTTTATGTGCATGTTCAATTGAACTACTGCTTGCAGTGGTGCTTACCTAGTGGACGACTTGATCTCCAAAGAATAAAATTTATAACATCCAAGTAAAATATTGGAAAGTTGTATCATGGGTTGCTCTTGACATCTTTGACTCAAAAGCTGTTGAAAGGTAAAGTGAGATTATAGGATAAAATTATTGGAACAACGTTCAAAAAAGAAGTGGCGTCGTGGGTCAACTAAATTTTTTTTTTAGATGCAGAAAACATCTGATCATGGTCAACAAGTTGGATACATCACATTCTACTACTTTGAGTATGTTCAAGTCGGGTTGTGCCGACAAGGCTCTGCCCACCGAATTTTAACAAGTTGAATTTTCAGAATCTAAAATTGATATATTTATTAAATAAGAAAAAATTAATACATTTTATTTTTAACATTTCCATTTCCTACCAATAAATCTGTAATCTGCCAACAATTTCTCGTAACAAATCATGATCTTAACTCGAAACCAACATAACATTTACGTATTATAAAGTAAAGATTCATGTATCTCAGCGACTCAAAACTCAATGTCACACGCTAACAATCTCATAAAAATGTGGAGTACTACCAATCAAGTACAGACATTAAACACACTGACTAGTTTCAATAATAGAAGAATCCATATGAATACAAATCAAAATTTGCATTCACGTCTTCTTCTATCTTCATACCAAACCAACTCTATGATCAGGAAAAGAAGAAGATGATCCTTTTGAAGCCGAAACCAATTGATGAGCTTGCTTCAAAAGATCCTCGCAGCTGGCCCTCAATACAGTACACAGAGAAACAATGAAACGAATTTTAGGAAACCAATTGGTACCACACGGGATCTAACATCCATTGTACCAACTAATCAAAATTCGAGTCGAATAGAACTGTTCAAAGTTAACAAATCTCTCCCAACTTAAAAAACCATATGTGAGCACGTACTATAAATATATAACCTGTGATCTGTTAGTAGTCGACAGCTTTAGTAAAAGAACCGACCATGCAATAAAGAGGCAAAAAAAAACAAGAAGATAAAGAAACAGCCCTCTCTTAGCTTTACCAACCTTCACGTCCTACCCGACTCCAACTCGAATCCGGATTAGTCGGTTCAGTGTGTCTAGATTAGTAGGCTCCTTCCCTTTACCATGATCCACCACCTAACATTCCATTCCAGTACCCACCTGGAGGAGTTGCGTTCCCTTGTGATTTACTCTGATCGACCTCACTTGTATTGGGAGGCTGCTTCGCTTCTCCAAACGGGAAGAACATCCTCCCTCCACTCTCTTGCATTCCGTACCTGTTCCCAAGCCCATCAACGTTGAAGGTCAAAGCTGGCTTGAGGTCTTGCATGGGGAATCCGGAGGGGTAGAGGGTGTTCGAATCAGGCATCGGCGCGGGGATGTAAGAGCTCATTCGCCTGGAAGCCATCCCGGACCTCAGCAGCTCCAGAGCTGAATGAGGAGAAGAAGTAGAAGCACATGAAGAAGAGTTACGAGCTTGGTTGTTGAGGTAACTTTGTTGCTCTTCCTCGGCCGCGGACACTTGGTCGATGTAATTGTAGCAGTTATACGATGGTGTTCCTTGAGTGCTAGTCTCCTGGATGGAAATTGGGAAACCCAAGTTAAGATCTTGACCATGATATGACTTATTAGGGTTTTGGTGATGGGAAGAGAACTGAGAAAGGTTTGGTGGGTTTAGGTCAGGGAGAAGCTTGGAGGAAGAAGCTGAGGAGGATGATGACATTAATGATGCTGATGAGGTGGTAATGGATAAGGATGCGGATGCAGATGATGATGATCTCTTGTTCTTTCTTGAGCCTCCACCAACAGGCACACTTCTTAGGGACCCTCCAGCTGTCCAGTACCTTCTACAATTCTTACAATAGTATCTGCAGAAGGCGTAGCAGAATTTGACAGGAGTAGAGGGTTCAATCTCTCGCTGGTGAAATTGGTGTAAAAAATTTACTTATAGAAAAAATCTTACAAAAGTACCTTGGTTGGGTGAGGCTGTAGTTGTTGTAGTAACAAAACTTGGTGTTGGCTGAGTTGCATCTAGGGCAGTTCATCTGCTCCTGTGGCCTTGCTTTTTTCTCTAACATGCTCCTTGTTGCACTTGTATTGTTGTTGTTTCCTACCTCTTCCATTGTCTTTGCAAGTTTAATATCCTTCAAGCCCTAGAGAATGAGAAAGTGGATTCAAAACAAAGGTTTTTATTCTTTTGAAGAGACCAAAGAAAAGAAGAAGAAGATGTTAAAGGAGAAAGAGAGGAGACATAATAAAGAAAAGCGGGAAGAGAGAAAGGGGTTCGTAAACCAAATGATACTAACAAATCAAACCTTTTAGAACTTTATCTTTCCACAAAGGAAGCTTTGTATGAGGAGAACATATCATGAAAAGTTGAGCTAAAAAAAGGGAAGTTCAAAAAGGAAGGTCACCCTATGAGACCTTTTTAGACCTCCCAAGCTACACAATTGGGGAGGAAAAAAAATCTGAACTCTGCTACTTTAGAAGAAAGTGAAATTAGTTAGCTCACCAAGAGAGAACAAACCCACCTGTGTCCATGGAGTAGCATCCATAATTCCTGAAGAAAAGTGGAAGAAAGCAAATTGTTGACTTCAGAGTGAGTGAGTGAGTGAGAGAGAGAGAGAGAGAGAGATCTGGTTCTTTGTCTGCAGCTGATCATACAAGTGCAAGAAAGAATGTTTTAGATTGTTTATGTATGCTATATTAGCTTTATGTGCTGGCTTACTTTATTAAGGAAAGAGGGAAGAAAGTGAATGAGAAAAAGATGAATTGGCTTTGACTAATAATACACTAAGCTAGCTACTATACTACCATTGTGATTTTTATATAAGTAGTAAGAGAACTAAATTACTTTTTTAGTAAATCTGTGCATTCAAAATCGAATATTGTCGTGATTGATTTAGAAGGCAGTTTCTTTAATGGTATTTTTCACATTCGCAGAACTTAAATACAAGACCTCTTTAAGTGAATCTAAGTCTCATATCATTTGGACTAATTTTAATTTGTAGAATTTTGAATTTTTCAAACTAGAGATCGATTCTTAAATAATGTTTAATAGTTCTCCACTTTGCAGTAGACACTAAAAAAAGCTAGCTAGTATGGTCAGGATATCTTTAAAGTTGGCACAATCAAATTATATTGTGGGAATTTTTTGTCAGATTTATGTCCAAATAGTGGAGCATTTCTTCTGCATTTGTTAATTCTGGGTGGGTGGAATGATGAGCGTTTATACTGAAAGTGCGCCTTCCATCTTTTTGACCTGAAATTTGGCCAAAGTCTTTGATTCGTGTTCTCTTCAGGACCACTTGTAATAAAGAGAGGGTGGCTAGCTCCTTGAACATGTTTTAATTGGTTTATCAAAAAGATAAGTTTCCTGGGATTAGTTTAATTAATCTGCTTTTGTCAAAAGATTTTCTCACGGTATGGTCATCATGTTCATGCTTCATGGGCCCAACTCCTCCTTCCTTTTACTAAACAACTTTATTTGCTTAATTTCTTCTAAATCGCCTTGGATATTTTACTAAATCGCTTAATACAATTTTGAGTCGGGTAAATTGTAAGAGGTGACAACATTTCTCTATTAGATTTTGTTAAAAAATTACTCAAAATTTTTAATCCATATGCTACAACAATTTTATGTTAGACTCCTACTTAGATTCTATATTAGATTCTTATGTGACTTAGATATGCTCCATAGTTGTACTAGGATTAGCCTATAAATAAATAGGGTGGCTCTAACCCTATTGAGCTGAGTTGAGCTAGAACTTGGATGTAAGGGAATACTAATCAATAAGATCTCTCCTTCTCTCTCTTGTGACGTAGACAATTTCTCGAACCACATAATTTTCTTGTGTCTATTTTGCGATCTTATTTTCTTGCATTGCGGATCTATACCTTTAAGATGTTGATTTCCTAACAAATTGGTAAAGGCATGTTAATGATCTATTGGTTCAGCAAGGAATGATCTACGCGAAGATAGAGGATCGAATAGAAGAAAAAGGGAGAAGAGGATCCAAGTAGGTTTCAAAAAAGTTCAATGGAAGTTGCTTTAAGTGCAGAGAAAAAGGTTACATGAAGAGAAATTGTCCATGACGAACTAAGAATCAAGACAACAAGGAAAAGGGATCAGCATCCACAAATATATCTAAATATTTGGACGAGTCTAATTATATTTTGCTTTCTATCTCATCAAGTCCAAAGTATCCTAGTAATTTATTTTCGTTAGGTACCTTGGATTATAAAAGATATAGTTATAAAGGTAGACGAATGAAGGTTGAGAAGGAAGTTATGGTAGGGATGAATGGTGAAAGAAAACACTTATAGGTTGGTGAAAAATACTGATGTTGGTGGAGTCATATCAATGGGTCTGAAGGAGTTGGCAGAAGCTCAAGTCATACGAGGTTAGATCATATGAGGGAGCAAGGTCTTGACATGAATGGTTTGAGTGCAGCTAACAGGATTCTTCGAATGGGTATTCACAGAAATATGATTAGCAAGAAGCTATGGTTATTTTACAGAGGCATGGTTAGCAAGAAGCTACGGTTGTCTCGCAGTAGCATGGTCAATAAGAAGCTATGGTTGTCTCAAAGCATGTGCAAAACAAAGGTTTTCAGTAGGTTTGACATTGGGAACGCGAAAATGTGAATTACACCAAGGGCAAATCAGGTTCAATCTCACTCAAGCGAATGATGAAGTTTGTAACATGTCAAGGGCTCTACTAGGTAGGACAAAGGGATGTCCAATGTATGATATGGCTTGTAGCATTAGTTTGAGACAACGAAAATAAAGTCAACAAGGAAGCGCTCAAAATTATAAAGTATAGGGATGACCAGGAAAATAGAGGAACGTCTATTGGCCATATATTTATTTTTGCAGGAGAACTATCATGTTGAAATTCTATGGACATGGGAGGAGATACATCGAGCAAATTTTGGGAGATGTCTCCATGGAATAGAAGAGTACTAAATGAGTTATTGGCTTAAGTTAAATTGAAAATTTCTATATTAATTATTTGAAGTATTGTTAGAAGAGAAAATAAAATGATTAATGGTTACACGTTTTATACAATCAAATGATTCATTAGGATTACATGCCATAAAAAAACAACAGTAATGGACAATTTTTTAATACACTTGGTATCCGAGATCATTAGGTTGTGACAAAATTCTTACCAATACTAATACTTTTTAAAGCCTCAATCTAGACCTCTACATTAAGTAATAACATTTTTTTTGAATTTTTTTGAAATAAAACTGTGATGGAAGAGTTTTTTTGAGAAGTTTGGATAAGGAAAAATGGAAAGTTCACGAGGGAAGGGGGAAGCCGACAAGGGCCGACAAAAAGGAACAGTGGTGGGCCCAACTAATAAGTAAGGGAGAATGGGACAATAGGGTGCGAAGGAAAATTCAGATGTTGGATATCCCTTTCTTGTTGACGCTTACACCAGTATAGCCAACTCAATAAAATTATACTCGATTTTAATTATCATAACTTAAACTAAAAATATGACCATGGATCAATTGGTAAAAAGATATTATATTTTTACTTTAATTACATATTTTGAATGTCATTATGATAATTTTGTTAATAAAAATTAGTCTTTTTAATTACTTGATATCCATTTCCAATGGCCGAAATGACTGGGTTTTACAAATATTCCGAAATTGTAATCCATTTCCCATAATCGGGAATTTTTAAACAAACTGTCAACGCACAGGGAACCATTCTACGGTGATCCATGGATCATATCTATCGAGCCCATTCGGCCCAATAATCCGCAAGCAAACGCTCAGAACGTACAAACTGGGTCGAGGTGACTTGGATAGGCCTATTCTTTTTAAATAGAGTAAGATAGGCCTAAGCCCAATATGAAAACACAAATTCACATGCCCAATTTTGCGGAGAATTATAGGCTTCAAGTTTAGCTAAATATTTTGAATTCGAGATTTCACCAAAAAATATATATTTTTTGAATTCGAGTGTGGTACGGTTATGTGAGGGATTTGGACCCACAACAAACATACAATTTTTCAATACTACAACCACGAACTTCTACTGCATTATATTCTCTTCAGAATCCGGAGTTGTCCCATGATACACGCCACTATCTAACTGTCGCATGAACTTTTACTCCTGGTGTAATTAGACTACCCACACCGGTGATCGCGTACGAGCGATCACCTACTGCCAAACAATAAATTAAAAAAATAGAAAATTGGTGGAATTGGGCCGAGCGGATTGGCTGCCCGATTCTCGCTCGTGAACTTTTTTTTTTTTATCTTAATCTAATTCTAATAAACCGTGGTACAATATAATTCGTTGAAATATAAACTAGTGGATATTATTTATTTGGCTATCCTAATTAATATTATCTTTTGATAAAAATAAAAATAAAAAAATAAAAAATAGTAATTTTCAATTCTCTAGAAATAGAGTCATGTATAGATATATTTTGATACACGATCTTGTATTCTAACTTTGGACGCTTATAACTCGGTCGAATATTAACTTCAAACGTATTTTTGACATTCTTACACTCCGAATTTGAAAAAGGCATAAACTAAAAAGTTATAGATATATATCTCACCTTTGCAAAGCAACTTGAATCAATTTAATTAGACTCCGAAATAAGAAGTTGTGGCTCCACAACAGAAACTTATCCTCGTAACTCGCTCGACTATTGAGAGAGAAATTAACTATAGATAATATGTTGATGAGAGAGAAATTAATTATTTATTTGGTGAGCGGATTAAATGGGATCACCAATAAAAATGGTAAAAGATTGGGTTGGATTAAATAGTAGTTTGATGAGAGAAAAATTAATTGTTAATTGCGTGAGTGGATTTGATCCGCTCATCAATGTGGGTAGTCTTACGGGTCTAAGATACGATCTTTGGAGGCACTTTTGGTTAGTTAAATTTTGATGATATTTTGTAATACGTACATGATAGCGCATATCGTAGTTGTACTTTTGATATGTGTTATCTAATACTTAATGTGCAATATTTTTTATACCTAGAGTTTAATTACTTTGAGATTTTTTTGAGAAGTAATAATAATTTACTTATAAAAATATTTGTATATAATAGCAAAATGTAAAAAGGGTTAATCAGGTTCGTCCATCATTCAGTTCAACCAATAATATGTACAAAGGTACGCCAAAATCAGTTTTGAACTTTTGCTCTGAACTTAGAGAATCTGGTGATTTGGCACGCCACGTTGGATTCTTTTAACCGGTTGGCAATGTGAAATAGAGTGGGATAAATTTTGAAAATAATCCATTGACTTCTCCTTTCTCTCTTTGAGCTCAATCAAAAATAACCACAGGAAGAAAAACCTTACAATTAGGTGGACAAATTAGAACACGTGACCCGGATTGGCAATTCCTGAAAAGCATAACTCATGGGCAATAAATAGGTCCCCAAAATTAGACTACGATTGTATGAATCTAATGACCATCCATACTGAAAAGTGAGAACGGGTAATTTTCCAAAAGGGCGTTTATTTTCCCGACAATTCCCTGAATGGGGTTGTCAGGGGATGTTTTTCTTGTCTGGGGTCGAGCCAGAAACTGCTCCAGCGGGAGCGTTTTTCCTTTGCCAAAAACCGCTCCACCGGGAGCGATTTTCCTTTGCCAAAAACCGCTCTACCGGGAGCATTTTTTGTTTTGCCAAAAAATGCTCCCGGTAGAGCGGTTTTGTGTTGTCACTGAAAAAAAAATTAGCTACAGTGAGAAGGGGGAGAAAAAAAAATGCTCCATGTGTGTTTTTATTTGGATTTTCTCCCCCTTCTCACTGTAGCTAATTTTTTTTTCAGTGACAACACAAAACCGCTCTACCGGGAGCATTTTTTGGCAAAACAAAAAATGCTCCCGATAGAGCAGTTTTTGGCAAAGGAAAATCGCTCCCGGTGGAGCAATTTTTGGCAAAGAAAAAATGCTCTCGCTAGAGCGGTTTCTAGCTCGACTCCAGACAAGGAAAACATCCCCTGACATCCCCATTCAGGGAATTATCGGGGAAATAAACCCCCTTTTGGAAAATTACCCAGTGAGAACTAGGAGTTGTAATGGACATGATTCAGACATATCATCCACATTCTGAATTCAGATCTATTAGCCTCCACACAAAATTATCTCCAAATTGAAATAAAAAAGAAACAATATCGTGTCTCATGAGATTATCTTGATGAAGTCATATTTAGGGGGAAAATAGAGTCAATGGGTTAACATCTCGGAAGTGTGTTGATAATCTCACTTCGGTTAAAATACGAGTGAGAGCAAGTTTATAAGTGTAGAAAATTCACCAACCAATTGTCTTAAAAGTTTGGGTTGGATATGGAGATTCTTAATATAGTATCTGAGCGGGTTGATCCCGTGCCCATTGTTAAGTTCGCACGATCCCATGTCTCGCACTTTGGTAAAATCAAAATGGGGGACAAGTTTATAAGTGTAAAAAATTCACTAATCCATTGCCTTAAAATTTTAGGTTCGATACGGAGATTCTTAAGAAAGTGCTGCGACTTTTTAACTTGTCAATGGCTCTCCGACTCATCTCTACCAACTTGGGAAACGATTGAGGTAACGGGGTCAACTCTCCCGGTCCTTTTTTATCATTTGCTCCATCTTGTTAAAGGCATTGCAATACCCCGACCTCTCAACCACCTTCATTATTTTAATATGCCGATGATATTCTCCTCTTTTCGTCCAAGAACGAGGACAACCTCCTAAACTTGTACTATGTTCTTCTTGTCTTCGGGTTGATTTCTAGACTTCGGATCAATCCAACGAAAACAACTACGAGTGCAATAACTTATAAAAAAAACTATGAGTGCTATAAATTTTATTGAGGAGTCTCTGCCTCTTAAATTTTAAAAAAAATAGCATGAACTTCTTCCAAATGAGTGGACACATTGAAGAATATCTACCAGATGGAAAAGCCCAACGAAACCAATGGAAATTGGTAAAGTTGCAAGAGATTTGATTCAAATTTTAACCATAAAAGACATTATTAGGATTTGGGAGAGTCTCTTAAGATAGGGTTTGCTCTCATACAAAATGTTAAAAAAAGCCCAGAAAAAGAAAAAAAACACATGGATCTAAAAATAGAACCTCTTAAAACGCAATCAAACCGAGAAGCCCAGCAATTACAGGAAAAGAGCTATGTTCCTCGCGATGGATTATCTGAAACCCAGTTCACCCAATGAGCCATCAATTCCAAGTATGAATTCTTATGAAAGACCCAAAACTGAGCTTTTACCCATAATTTTCCACCTTTAGATCCTCTAAATTTCCACGCCAATATTTATTTTTCCGGTACCTATATACTCTTTATCTGTAGAATTTGAACTTTTGGTCTTTACCATGCAGAAACTCGGTGGCCTAGCTAAAAATTCGGAGAGTGCCGGTTAAAATGTACATTTATTAACGGAAACTACATGTAGCTTTCTAGCAAGAAAATGCATAACCAAAATGTTAAAAATAAGGTAAAAATACTAATGATATGAGTGAATTTTCATATTTAATTGAAATAAAGATAAAATTTTTGAAAAACAAATACAGTAAAACTAATTATTGATGACATATATAAAAATAAATATTTGACAATGTATGGAGAATACCACATTGCTTAAGTGCAAGAGTGGTGAGATAGCTTATAAGTGTTGAAAATCCAGCTATTCATTGACTTAAGGTTTTGAGTTGGATATAGAGATTCTTAACATAATATCAGAGCGGATTAATATCGTGCCCATAGTTATGTTCGCACGACCTCCATTTTTTGCACATTGTCAAAGTCAAAGTGTACAATTTTTTGCCCAATGGGTCTCGTTTGAGGAGGCATGTTGAGAATATCATATTGCTTAGTGCAAGAGTGGACGGCTAGTTTGTAAGTGTTGAAAATCCAACTAACCATTGTCTTAAAGTTTTGGGTTGGATAATGCAGTAGTGTTAAATGTTTGTGGAGAGATTTGACACCTTTTATAATTATAAGGAATAAAGGTCACCTTCTACTATCTCAAAAGGTTCAATAAGCACCTTTTACTTCAAATTGGTTCACATAATCCTATGTAAATGGGTCAAATAATACCCCAAAAATATTTTTTTGGCGACCGGCGATACATCACCTACTTAGAGTCTTTGCCATCTTAAATACGCCACATCATGTTTAAATTATTTTAAAAATAAAATAAAAAGCTTGCACGGATCTCTTTCCCATCTTATTTACTCACTCGCCTAGCTATTCATATACGACACGGAAATAAATATTAGTCATAATGAGTTCTTCTTTCTTTTGTAAGAAGACCGAATCTATTAGTACTTATGGTATTGAACTCTTCTTGATCTCGCTTAAATTTGTCTAGTAAGCTTCCTTAATAAAGCGACTAAAACACTTTTTAGGAAAAACTTATATCTTTTATCTATCATGTATATTGTGTAATTTATGGTAGTATCGCGCGTGATATATAATTCTTCTTGAGAAAGTATAATGATTGGAAAATTGACGCTCAATGATTAATGCTTAATTGCTGTTGGCGTCGACTTGGCAATAATAAGCAAAACCCTTAGGGCCCTACTTGGCCAGTAGCCCAGAAAAGTCCACTTTAATATTCCGTGATATTTCGAAAAATTACTTTAGTACTATGTGGTATAAAGTTTATTAATTGAGTTAAATTTATTCTAATTAAAATCAATTAGGTCAACGGGTAGCTGCCTGGATCCACTTTCTCATTCTCAGGGTGCACTGGTAGAACGTCAAGACTACCCGAGATAGATTCAGAGTGGTCATTCCAAGGTCAGTCTAACAGAGAGGGGAAAAATAGTTAGGAAAGGGTTCCTAATGCACGAAAAGGAAAAGAATACAAAGTAAATATAGGATTTTGGTGTGTGATTAGTGATGATTTGCTCATTTGTTCAAGCTCTCCTTATATAGAGAAGCCTAACCTAGCCCGGACCGTGTTCAATATAGGAAAAGCTAACTTAGGTTGTGTTCCATATAGAAAAACTCAACTTTGACCATGTCCAATATAGGAAAACTTAAGCCGTGTTTATCCAACTTCATGTACCGGCCCGAACATCTATCCTGAATAGACCAAAATGGGCAAAAAATATCTTCGAGGCGAGCTGACTCCCCTTAAGTGACCCGAGGCGAGCTACGACCCAAAGATTTCAAGGCACAATACAAGCTTCTTGGAGGTGCAGGAGTGTGCCAACCTCCTTGGATGTGGGGAATGCAGGGGTGTGCCTTCCCCCTTGGACTGTGAGGGTGCGCCTACCCCCTTGGAGTGCAGGGGTGCGCACCCCCTCGGGAGTGCAGGGCACAACGTCCCATGGCGAGAATTCCCAAGTCGAGACCCAAGATAAGACATCCCAAGTCAAGACGTCCCATGGTGAGACATCCCAGATCGAAAGGTCGTAAGGCGAGATGACCCAAGTCGGGACCGACCGAGGCAAGATTGTCTGAGACAAGTCAGACCAAGGTGGGAAGACCCAAGTCAAGATCGACCAAGGTGAGATTGTCCTCCTTGGAGGTGCAGGGGTGCACCTGCATCGAAGGCTCATTTGTTCAAGCTCTTCATACACATTTTTAACCCTCTTACGCTCTAAATATAAAGACGTCATAAACTACAAAGTTGTAGATCTATGTCTTGATTTTCACATCAACTTGAATCGCCTTAATTCAACCTCCGAGTCAAAATATATTGTCAACTTGCTAAAACCTGACAGCCCTCAATGATGAAACTAGCCCCAAGACTTGAGATTTTATTTCGACCCTCTCAAGCAGAATTAGGCAACCCCTTAGAGACACAAAGTTAGAGATACGAGTCTTAGGTACCCATTTCCATAAAAATTACCTCATTATGAGGTTTGAGTCCAAAGTGAAGACTGATTCACCAAGGATGAGCGTGGCTGCTTTCGTGCCCACTATGTGTTTGTAAAAAAAACCAAGCTATTTTCCTTAGTCCTTTCCTTGTGCACCCCACTTGCTTGCACGCCTAGATTACACAGATATGAAACCAAATTCACACCAAAACATGTTGCTACTTAGCTTAGGCTCCTTCTCCTCAAGAGGAATCGTGCCTTCGGGACGCTAGTCGAGGGGCTCTTTCTAAGGTAAGTCGACGCTCAAACATCAACACCTCAATAATTACCTTGATTGAATCCAAGTTCCAAGATTTGATATTTTTGCATTCTAACAATTATGCGATGGTCTAATTCGGGATTATGTGAAAATTTAATACCAAATCACCTGGATTAGTTTCTATGGATTAGCAAATAAAAGTTTTGGTCACATCCTGGTCCAAGGCCCTTTTTCCAGTTGGGCTACCGTAGCACAACCCCTCCAAATAAAGAGACCCTGAAAGCACACAACTATAGCTTTCTCTACATTTGAATCGTGCATTAGTCTTTATTTATTTTCACTAAGCAGTGGAAGAATATATTACTTATTTGTCTCGTATATATTCCAAAATACATCAAAACGCATAAGAGGGATAACAAATGTTATTAATTGGGCGATGGTCGACACCATCGTCATGGATTAATCTAGATATAATCTCGATCTAAATAGCAATACTTGTTAGATAAGTTTTTATCCCTTGCTTATTTACAGGTGATCATCGGCACTATAAAGTATAAAAACGTAAATTTAATTTTTTTTACTTATAAAAAAATGACTATTTTTTGAATAAATAAATTCTGTTTGTTAAAAAAATGTTATTACTAGCAGCCTAGCAGTATGGAATTGATAATCGTCACCCATTTACGCGTTAATAAATAATGTGTTTTCTACGATTTTCACTTTTCACGCAATTTTGTAACTTTTTTCAACCGGGTGGTAATGAATTAATTTACCTATAAAAAAACAAAAGATGGTTAAGGAAATCCCGTGGCTGCCCAATTCCCACGGTTAGGAAGCATGCATGAGAAGCCCAGGAGAAAGTTAGATAGGAAGAAGGGTCGTTGAGTTACGTGCAGGCCAAAATAAATATTTAACTTCTTCCATATCTCAGTTTGTTTAGGTTTCTTTTTCTTTTTCTCTCTTTTCTCATTCTTTCTGTAACATTTTTTTTCTTGATTGATAAAAATTTCCGTAAAAAAAACCATATACATATACCAAAGATAGTCCACCTGCTAATTAAAATATCTAGATTCTGTTAATCAAAATGTATAAATTTGAATTTTATGAATAATGCACGAGCCCTCTTGCTTCTTGTGAATAAAATACAAGCCCTCTTGAATAAAATATCTAGATTCACTGTGGATATAATAACTGTAATTCGAGAAAATATTACCGTTATTTTAAAAAAGGTAAGATATGTACTTCCATTGTCTAGTGATAGGTTATACTTGAGAGTTGAATTTTTACCATTCAGAGTCCAGTAGTCTCAAATCTTTTTAGAGACGATTCTCTCAATTATAATTTTTTTATTTGTAAGGCTTACATCTAAAAATTTCTTAAGATAATTTAATTTCCTTACCAGATTCCTTAATTGTATTAAGAAATGTAAAAATGTCCCCTTGCAAAAAAAAAATATCAACGAGCACTCAAAAATTAACTTGTAAGAGCGTTGTTCTACAAGACCAAAATCTTGAATCTTTTTAGAGACGACTCTCCCAATTGTAATTTTTTAATTTGTAAGACTTAAATCTAAAAATTTTTTAAGATAAATTAATTTTGGTAAGATTCCTTAATTGCATTAGGAAATTTAAAAATGTTCCCTTGCAAAAAAAATATCAACGAGCACTCAGATCAACTTGTAAGAGCGCGTTGTTCAATACTGACCAAAGTCTCGAGTTCGAACCATTAAAAATAAAGTACTGTTAAATATTTGTTAGAATAATTTTGGCATTTTTTAAAACTTCCACCGAGCTCGAATTAACATCAATAGCAGTACACTAGTGTCCATAACACCATGTAGACTAGACAAAAAAAAGAACTAATTAAAATAAAAGTGAGACGACGTTAGAGTTATTTAGCCAACCACTCTCCTTTAAAAAGGGCAACCAAAATTTCCCGGTTCCGTGTGCTCGTCTCGAAGAGCATCACTAGCTAGTCTCTTTCTCTCCCTCTCTCTTCTCCATCTACGACTTTGCCCCTTCTTCCTCCTTCAATCCACGTCATAAAATACATATATTCCTGTATTTGTAGAGGAAAATAACGAGGTTAATTTGAGACTTGGAGGGTACACACAGAGGAGGTGGGGAAGAAGATGGGGAGGGCTCCTTGTTGCTCGAAGGTTGGCTTGCATAGAGGACCATGGACACCAAGAGAAGACACATTGCTTACCAAGTATATCCAATCCCATGGTGAAGGACATTGGAGGTCTTTGCCTAAGAAAGCTGGTAATTTTCATTCATACGTACTGCTGCTTTCAATTTTATTTTTGTTGGAAATAAATATTTATTTAGTCGACTAATTAATTTTTGATTTGAACTAAACTTTACCGTATAAAATATTATTCATTAATAAAGTTAAATACTTCTTGGAAAGCTTTGAAATCTCTCAAAAATTCTACCCAATTTAAATATGAATTAGTCAACTCAATGAATGTCCAGATGTTAAATAATATACCACCTAATATCTTTACACTAGTGCGTCCGCTAATTCACGGTGCAAACCGAGTGAACCTTGAAAAGAGGCAAAGTTTTAATTAAGATTTGTTAGTGAAGGTCAAACCTTAAGTGAGGGCGGATAAAAATACATACGTGGCTTAATTTACTCCATCATTTAATTGCCGGTGCATAGTTTAATTTCTTATCGAATGAATGAAGAAAAAGGCGACTATAAATTTTACCCCAATTAAAGGTATCCAATTATTGATGTTCGTCACATTCTCAACATCCGTACAGTATTATTGTTTCTCGAATGAAGACCGCCGTGATTTCACATTTACTTGTTTTTCTTTTTTTTAAAAGTAAAATTTATACTATAAAAATAATAAAGTTTCAATTCTGAACTTTCTAAATATTTACAATATCTTATGTTGTTAGACTAAAAGTGCTTTCCACTTGTTTTTCTCCGCTTGTTGGAAGGTTCTTTATCATTTTTATTTTGGGAAACGGGTCAGCAAAATTTGCTCTCTTTTTATGTAATATTTGAAATTCAAATTCGAACAGACTCGTATTATGAAATGATTCTTTTATTTATATTTTTATGTTCGTTGAATATAATTTTTTTAAGTAAATACAAATCTTTTAGCAATTGGGTTTGTCAAAATTTGTATTCTCAAAATTTGCTTTGCCTATTAGAGAATTGGGTTTGTCTTTTACCAATATAAGGAAAAGAAGTGGATTTTTTTTCAGTGGAAAAAGAAATAGAGCTCGCTATACAACTTTTTGAGACGACCAATCAGCTGTTTGGTAGGATTGACAAATACCTAACGGAGAATCAAGATGTGAAAGGTTCTAAGTTTTTTTAAGCATCAGTGATAATTAATTATGATAAAACGTACATATAATAATTGATCACATTAAAGAAGACTTTTACCCAAAAAAACATAGAACCACGATTTTATCAATTTTTGGCAATTTCCAGTGAGACATGTACATTGATCAGTTTCCGTTTTCTGAATCTTATGAAAAATTAATAATTTAAATATTATTATACTATCGATGAGAGTTTATCTAATAGTAAAATATTTAGATTCACTTAAAAAGATCTTGGATTTAAGTCTTACCAAAGATATCGTTGAGAAAATTATCCTAAAATATAATATGATAATAATCGACTATCACTACGAGAACTTAAAAACATTACTACATTAAATTACCCTATAAGGTTCACTTATTGGCGACTGAGTTATTTTTATTGTCTCCTTGTGTCCCGTGCTTTTTTTTAATGAAAGATCGTGCTTGTTTCTTTTCCGATTTTCCAAATATGTACTAGTTTTTAAGCATCAGTGATAATTATGATAAAAGGTGCATATTTTTTTTGGGTAGAAAAAGGTACATACAATAATTGATCACATGAAATAATACTTTGAATTATATTTATGGGTTAATTTAATTGAGCGCTGATCAATCATCTAACTAGCTGAACCTCTCAATCCTTCTATTATATTACTCTAGCTTCTTATGTTTTCTAAATTCGGCCCCATTTGATAAAATAAACTGATCAGTGTTGAATATATGTCTATTTTCTTTTATTTTTTTATAATTGATTCGGAATTATGATATATAGCTAGTTTTTCTTTATTTTTCATATCAGCCGAAGTTCGGATACTCATTGAGTCGATTAATATGTTGAGTAAAATATGAAAATTAAACAGTATCAAAATTTCCATAAATTAGATTGTCTACGTAACAAGTTTCCAACCCCAATTTGAAAAGGCCGGTAGGTGAGAGATGGGGGAAAAATTCTCATATTGTAATGTCGTGGACTCATTGGAATTCACTTGTACCAACAAACAAAAGTGCGACCTAGTTTTAATGTGTCCACTATAAGACATTATAGACTTCTCAAATGCCCCACGTCATTTAATAATATCGTACTAGCTTTTGTCCTGGTTCACGGTCGCAAATTTTCTTCTTCTTCTTTTTCCCGAAATTGTACACACTGAAAAGGTACAATAGTTAAATTGAAACGGAATTTATTAATTGTAGGGCTCCTAAGATGTGGGAAGAGCTGTAGGCTGAGGTGGATGAACTATCTAAGGCCAGACATCAAGCGTGGGAACATAAGTCCCGATGAGGACGACCTCATCATCCGGATGCACTCCCTGCTCGGCAACCGGTGGTCCCTCATCGCCGGCCGGCTCCCGGGTCGAACCGATAACGAGATCAAGAACTACTGGAATACCCACCTCAGCAAGATGCTTAGGAGCCAAGGCACCGACCCTAACACCCACAGGAAGTTGTCCGATGACGATGAACCACCTAATAAGCAAGAGCCTAATAATAAGAAGAGGAAAAATGGCACCAATATTAGTAAGAAGAAGAAGAAGAAGAGCAAAGGGAAGTTGGTGGAGCCGGTGAAGCCTAAGGTCCACCTCCCCAAGCCGGTTCGCCTGTCGTTGCCCAGGAACGACAGCTTCGAGTGCCACACATTCAATAGTACTGTCTCCTCGAGCCAAGGGGGAGTGGAAGTGCCTTGGTCTGATATTAATCACGCAAGGGACAGTGTTAATAGTGATAATAATAATCATAATCGTCTTAGCAATGATGATCATGTGATTAGTGGGGTAAATTTCCTTGTTGGGGATGGTCAAGATTTGGTCAACGGGTCAAATGACGTGTCGTGCCACTCGAGTAATGTCCCTACGGGGAACAATTTGGAGAAGCTTTATGAGGAGTACTGGCAGCTGTTGAAGACGGACGACGACCAAGGACAGATGCTAGATATATTTGCAGAATCTTTGTTGGTGTGATGAAATTAATTTACGTAAAAGTGATCGAGTGTGATGAAGTTTAGATTTTAAGGGTGATTACTAAGTTGATTAGCTAGCTAGTCAGAAGGAGAAAATAAAAAAAGAGGGTGCATGTATTTTAAAAGAGAGGGTCATTTCTTAATTTGTATGTTTGTTTTGTGTAAGATGGATGATTGATGTACCTTTTACAAAATATTTCCTTTTTTGGGTGAAAAATGCGTAAGATGGGCAAGTAGACTAAAAATATTGGTTAGTTGATTAATTAGCTAGTATTTTATTCTGGTATCTTGACGTCCACTCGACTCAACATAATAATTCAGATTCAAGCAAATCAGGATTTAAAAAATGACAAAAAAATTTCTGACAAATTTAACAATTAACTATTATATTTTTAAGGTTCTAACTTGGAACCTGTAATTAAATAAGATGAACCTACCATTTGATTTTTTTAATATCACTTAATATCTAAATCAATTAAACCTAGTAATTCATGTTTAAGTTTGAATGGTGAAGTCCGACAGCAAGCTGTTGGTGGACTTTATAAATTTTGAATCATCTGTTATGGATTGGGATATTGAGCTTCAAGCGCTAGAAGATCAAACTTTATTTTTGAGTTTACCTTTGTGTAAGCTAATTTACATTCTTAGGAGTGCAAATTATGTGACGAATTGGCTTGCTAAAGCTGCTAGATTAGGTAAAAATCTTGATGATGTTGTCTCCTACATTCCTCATATTTTGGAGGAATTATTTTTGTATGATTCTCATGATTAATAAAAATGCTAACTTTTCTTTTTCATAAAAAATTTTGAATGGTGAAAGATATCTCCGCCTACCATTTGATATTAAAACATTTGATGATAGAATATTGTGGTATTGTGTGTTGGTTGCGTAAGATGGGTGGTGCAGGCTTGGATCGTAATTATCATTTTTAAGGAGACTTCGATCTTAATTTTGGATTTATACTACTTATTATTTAATTTATTAAATCGATTAATTTAATTTGAATCAAATATAATTTTTTTAAAGATGGCTTGGATATCACGTGTTTACCTCAAAGTCACAACGTGGACCTGGTAAGTCTTGGGTTAACTAGCACTTTCTCGTATATAATAAAAATTGACGTAGAAAAGATTGTGGCAGCGACTTGTTGGGGACCGGTCACCTTCTTCTTTTTTCTGCACTTTATTTCCGCGGTGGAATATCATCCACCATGCATCAAGTGAAAATCAATACACGAGAAGAAACCTGCCTACTATATCGGTAGGGCATAACTACAATAGTTTTTTAATAAGTACAATAGTTTCCGAATGATTTATTTCAAATTTTTATTATCGAACAAACAAAAGATATACGAGGAGAAAAACTCACTAGTAATTTTTTTTATAAGTAAACTCACAAGTAAATAATTCGAGATTCACACATGCATTGTTTCATCGATAAATATGATTTGACCCATGTGGTCAATCTTCACCACGTCCTTTCTCATGGTTACTCCGAACACTCTTTTTAGTCATTTTCCATTAAAAAAAATTCAAAGATGGGTAAATGGAATTGGGGTAATAAACAACTTGAACCTGTATAATAAAGTGGGCAATATTTTATCATTAGATCCAGCTATTTTATTGGTTATGAGTATTATCTTTTATCGCGTGCAGGAGATCTGGCTAATCATATGAGTACCCGAAGCCCGAAGGCCAAGAGAGTTGTACTATAATATCACAAGAGATCACTTCTATTTTTGTTGAACCTAGGAGCTGGTTCAATTGTTAATAATTTGAATTTGTTTAATAATGTATTAGTTCAAGTGAGGACTTAATTCAAGTCGTTAAGTATCTTATGAATGGAAAAATAAATTATTGAGAGAATAATTTCCCAAATAAGTTCAGATAATATGCAATTCTGTAAAACATGGTTCACCAAAAAAACTTACGTAGAAGGTTTACTTTTTAAATTTTTTTAATTGCGACAGAAGACATAGATCGGCGTGACATGGGGCGTGGGCCGGTTTTGGGTTCGTTTGTTCAGGGGTTCCGACTTTTGGGGTTTTCTCCCTTGTACATATTTTTCCCTATTCTTCAATAAATTTACTTATAAAAAAAAAATCGGCGTGACATAAACCAATTGTCATGTTGGGGTGGAAGAGACAAAAGTCGGTAATGAATATCCTCGTCTTCGAGAGAGAGTTCAATTATTAGTGCACTCCTTGAATAATGTTACGTGGTCAATTTAGAGAGTTAGATGACCGCGTGACGAACTTCTGTTTCAAAATTTGGTAGATGAGTTCTCTCAGTAATTCTGGGGTCATTTCGTCCGTTGATTATACTGTTTTTTAATCTATATTTTAAGAATGGAATAAAAATTAAATAATCTTTTGTACTTACTCAAAAAATGCGATAATCATTTTGTACTTGAAATTGGTCAACTTTTTTTTTGACAAGTAGATTTGTATTAGAAATAGAACTAGAGAAATTTACAAATACAAGAATTTACATAAATTTACAAGAGAACCCACGCACATAGCCAAAATTACATATGCAATCAAACAAAAAGTCCACTTAACACCTTATACTTATTTAAATGGGCCAATTAATACCCCAAAATTATTTTTTCGGTAATCGATGACACATCACCGTCTTATATAACATCTCCGTCACTTTAAATACGCCGCATTATTCTTATTTTGTGTTTAAAGATGAAATAAAACCTACAAAATCCGTTTAACCCTTCATTCCCTTCTTCCCGGAACCCTTCTAACCCTTCTTCCCGAAATCTTGTAACCCTTCAGATTTCCTAACCCGTCAGTAGGGTTAAACATCTCAGGCCATTATTTTATTGACGATTTTTAGAGACAATTTAAGGGAGACAAAACATGATATGGATTGATCAGACGAGAGGACGAAGTTCATGTCGCCTCAAACCAACAACAACACGGAAGTCGCATCCATTAATAAAAACAATAGGAAGATGGTAGAGGGGTTAACCGGTTTGGATTGGGTCAGGAGTGAAAAAAATATTTCGGACGGTTTGTAGTGAAGGGGGAACCACGCTAGTATTTTTCATTTACGATAGCGGCATATCCTGGTTACGATACCGGCATGTGCCGTTATGTGATACCGGCCTTTGTTCCGGCCCTTTTTGCGACAGCGGCATGTCCCGCTTAAGATATCAGTGCTCGTGATTTTTTTATATTTTGGTCCTCTTATTTTAGCATTTTTGCAAAAAAGTCTCTGCACGTCTTCACTGCAAACAGTTCAGAATAGAAAAATTCTGTACCCAATCTAAACCCGAGGATAACAAGATTGCAGGTCATCGTCCAGAATCATGTGTGTCACATTGCTTATTATGTAACTTAGTAAATCTGTTACGAAAGATGATGACTCAAACGTGTTTCTGACCATTGTATCTATAAATACAAGGAAACTAAACTGAAAAGGAAAATATATACAGGCTACCTATGACAACTAATCTCGCCATTCCTCCAAAATCGAGATCGCACGCACCCTCAACCATTTGCGCCAGATCCAGGGCAAGAATCGAGTTCTCAGCCCCTGTAGCACCCGGGATATCTGAATCATCGACCAAAGAGTGATGGACCAGAGACCGCACAAAATAAGAATGATGTGGCGTATTACCACTAAAAAATGACGGAGATGCCACATAAGACGGTGATGTGTCATCGTTGACCAGAAAAATAGTTCTGAGGTATTAATTGGTCCATATAGACAAGTACAAGGTGTTAAGTAGACCAATTTCAAGTACAAGATAATTATTAGACTTTTTGGATAAATTCAAATACATATTTAATCTTTATTCCGATAAAAATTGAGCACCATTAATGTATGTAATTTAAAATCGTAAAAGATACTGACATATGATTGACAAATTTGATGATGCCCGCTTAATACTAGTTAGTTTATTCCCAATCATCCGTCTACATGGCATGCCATGTCTTCCTTCAAGTCCACATGTTTGGAGGCGAGATGATGCGGACGATTTTCAATTTTAGATTTTTAAAGAAATAATAATAATAATGTCTTGTATTTTTTATGTTTTCCGAATTATTGTACTCGTGGACATGAAAGATGATAAGAAAGTATGAACTAAACTAATGCGATTGAGTGAGTGTCACAAAAATATCAAATAGAAGACATTTATCACGTTTTCACAATTTTTAATTACAAGGTACCGATGTGCTATAACCACAATGTAAAAAACTCAACTTTTCAAATATTAGTGGTTTATTCGAAAGTGAATAACTACATTTTAAATTTCTTAAAACATTAAAGACCAGTTGCATATGTTGACAAATACTGGAATCTGAGTGTTTTCTTTATGAACTTGCTTCTATTATACGACTCGCAGTTCCATTTGGATAAGGAGAAAATAATAATATAAGCACATCAATCACTTTGAATGGATTTAGATTTAGTAGGGACTACATAAAATTCATTTCCATAGAGGGGACGATTTTTAAATCATAGGATTTAATTTTTTAGACTCATTTTCAGATCTAAAGGTCATTATCATTCGAGGATACAATAGTATTTTTACCCAAAAAACCTAGCTAGGGATCCCAAAAATTTCTGCCCCATCCTCTTTTGAAATTGCCAAAAAAAAATTTTACCAAAAAGTTTGCCCTCTCTCTCTTTTGATAAAATTACCATTAATTGATCTGACTTCATCACACAAACGAACACACTCAACATCGACCCTTGCCAGGGAGGAAGAGGAGCAGTTGTCGCCCCCAACTAAGAGCTAGCACCGGCGCCGCCTGTTGCTGAAGGAGTGGCGACCATAAACCTATTCTCAGGACTAGGTCGAGAAGAAGAAAGGGCCAGATGCGGGGCAACCCTGGTCGGATATGATAAAATTGATGGCGTAGTAGGAAGGGCAATCCACCTGGGGGGTGGAGGTGGCCTAGCCATACCCCTACCGGTGTGGCAAGGGTCGGCGGCGTCGTCGAAAAGGGAGGCGAGTGTTGTCACCGCAAAATTGCCAAAAGGAGCGAGGGAGGGAAAAACCTAGGTTCGTCGATCGATTGAAAATGGTTCGAGTATCCAGTAGTTTAATATTTGTTGGCCTTCCTTGAATCTATCCAATTGATTGGTCTAATTTCTTTTTCTCCAAAAAAGTGTTCGTCAAACTTTTTTTGTTGAAAATTCTGGTGTTATGTATACGTACTAATGGTGATAATCATGATTTTTTTGTCAAAATAAATAATTGTTAGAAGCAGCTATCTGATGACTAAAACTCATATCATTGTCTATCATTGTCTCTGATGGCCGACCAACGAATTGCTGCAATTTGATGTCTTCTCTCAATATGTTAGTGTTCTAATAGAGGAACTATTTCCAGTGTTGGCACTCACAAGGTTTGTAACCTGTTCCAAAGTAACATTCACGAAGCTATTGCATTAGAGAAATCCATCAAGGCACAACTTGCTGCAAAAAGGAAGAGTTATTCTCGCGAGCACTCGACGAACACGAACATGGTTCGTGTGCTATTATTCGAATAGGGTTCATATTGTATATGTACTTGTAACTGTATGAATATTAGTTTTGTTGGGTTAAAACCTTGTTCGTTTGGTTGATTTCTCTTATATTTTACATTGGTATGAAAATTTGTATGTATATGCAATCATATTGATATGCATTGTGTGTTTATTAAGTGATACTGGTTGTACTATGAGGTGCAATTGGTACGCATATTTCTTGTCATTGGTATGTGCCTGTATTATACACCAATATCATAGAAGAAGAAAATCAATATCCGAAAAGAAGAATACCAAGATCCGAGTACAAGGATACCAATATCAAATTAGAAGGATATCAATATCAGAGTAGAAGAAAACTAATATGAGAGTAGAATGATACCAATATCATAGAACAAGAAAACTAATATCAGAGTAAAATGATACCAATATCATAAAAGAACGAAACAAATATGAGAGTAAAAAGACACCAATATCATAGTAGAGAAAAACCAGTATCATAGAAGAAGAAAACCAATATCCGAGAATAAGGAGACCAATATCCGCGTATAAAAATACCAATATTTCTATAATTGTATTTTCATAAATTGTATTATTTTTCATAATTGTATTGTTTGACTGATATATTTTCTTTTTAAATTATTTATATAACATATGATTAAGGATATAACATACTATTTTTATCGTACCAATATCATTCGTATATCGAACTAATATCATTACTTTGATCATCAATAAAACTGATAGATTGCATTTTGTTTTCTTTATTTTGTATTATTAGAGCCATTGTTGGTGTTACCGTAGCCTTTATAGTTAAAAAAAAGTTCATTTTTTTTATGAGGGCAAGGTTCCTAGTTTAAAAATTGTCTTTGATCTGAATTTGTAGACTGATAAGGTTTGTTGAATTTTTAGGTGTTAAATAGATCTTTGATCTGAATTTTTAAGCCACTAATGGTATTTTTTTTACGCAAAGTGTAGGATTTTGGATATAAAAATATGTCTGTTTTGAATTGGTTTTTATTTTTATTATCTTTCCATAATTAACTCATTCCTAAGTTGTAGTTTGCTAAATTTAATATAAATTTTACAATATTTCCCTTATCCCTGAGTATTTTTCCTAAAGGGGGTTTATTTTCCTGACAATACTCTGATTGGGGTTCTGGGAAAAAAAATTCATGTCTGGGGTCGAGCCAAAAAATGCTCAAAATAGAGCAGTTTTGTCCAAAAATGCTCTAGTTCCAGCATTTTTTGGTTTTCATCCAAAAAAAATTGGCGGCTTGAGCTGAGTGAGAAAGGTGGAGCCGTGTAGCCTCGGAAAAAAATCCACATAAAAACACACAATTGCTCTTGTTTGAAATCGAACTAAAGACCTCAAGTTTATTAGAGAGCGCTTTAACAAACCAAACTACGAGAACTTATTGACTTATAACTTTGTAATAAATAATATATATTATATAAATACGGAATCAACCTTTTATTATTTATGCTACACATTATTTATTTCATAAATACGTATTTATGCAATTCATTATTTATTTCATAAATATATATTTATGTAAATATGTATTTATGCAATACATTATTTATTTCGTAATATTTCGTAAATACATATTTATGTAATAAATTATTTATTTCGTAAATACGTATTTATGCAATACATTATTTATTTCGTAAATACGTATTTATACAGTACATTATTTATTTCGTAAATGTGTATTTATGCAGTACATTATTTATTTCGTAAATGCGTATTTATTAGAGCGCTCTCTAATAAACCTGAGGCCTTTAGTTTGAATCCGAATGAGAGCAATTGTTTATTTTTATCTGGATTTATATCCCAGACTACACGGTTCCACCTTTCACCTTTCTCACTCGGCTCAAGCCGCTAATTTTTTTTTTACGAAAACTAAAAAACGCTGGAACTAGAGCAATTTTGGACAAAAATACTCTATTTTGAACATTTTTTGGCACACAAAACTGCTCTATTTTCAATATTTTTTGGCTCAACCTCAAACAGGAAAAACTTTTTCCTAAAACTCCAATCAAAGTATTGTCATGAAAATAAACCTCCTTTAAAAAAAATACTCCGTATCCCTTCGGTGGGGATTGTTTCTTCTCTAGCCATAATTGACTCCTGGATCTTGACTCTATTAGCGTAATCTAGGGGAATAATTTCGGCAAGAATCACATGTCGATGGGACCTATCTGTCTTCATCACAAAAGTTGCATTGTAGTTTCTAGACATTGGTTTCACGTTGCCCAATGTCCCGATATTGTTTTACCTTAATTAAATTTATTAAATTCGAGTTTCAAAAATCCAACAGTGTTAAAAAAAAATTTAGAAATTTTTTTTCTTTAATTTTTTTTAAAGTAACTTTTTACACCATGGCACTATCAATATTTGAATTTTGGACTTACTAAATTTTTACAACTATTTATGTCCTTAGGCTACAACTCATTTGGCAAGAATTTTGCCATAATTAAAAATTATGTTTAACTAAATATTAGATTAGTGGATCCAATAAATTTAAGGTGTGATTTTGACCAAAGTAAATTTCAAGATATACTCTTCGGCCTTAATTATTGCAAAAATAAATATTAAATCAAGTTTATTAGATTTGCAATGTGTAGGGCTAGCGATCTATTTTATATCATTTAATATTCGAAGTTATTGCACTGATTAATACTGATGCATTTATTTTGGTTGCTCCTACTTAATAGTTAATTCTTGACCAAAAATTAGAGATAATAAAATAATAAGGTCAATATATACTAGTAGAACTACATTTTCTCGTCAATAAAAAGTTCATTTACGTGAAGTAAACTTCACGTTATACGTCCTATATACAAATAATAGCTTCTTATATATAAAATAATTATTACGCACCATCAGAAAATTGTTAATGTATATAAGTGACATCAATCAACTCGTAAATAGGTTATTCTAGTTTAACTTAGATATCTTAAATTCAAGTCTTAAGACACAAGATAGTTTTAAGAATTTTTTATTAAAAATTTTGTCAATTTTTGATTTTACGTGAAAGTCAGATTAATCGACGAATTTATATGCGTGAAATGCATATATTGTCTTCCAAATCACGCAACAACGCAAAGATGGTTGCTAAACTTGTGTTACTTGCATTTTTGGTGGAAGCTTATGGAGAAACTATATATATATATATATATATATACATATATATATATATATATACTTTTTGTATAAAGAAACTATATTATATTTTTGTGTGTGCGCGCGAGAGATGCATGTTACACGCCCATTCATAAGCGTCGAACATTGTATATGTACCGGCCGGCGGATATTATTTTCTTAAGCCTACAATTATAGCCTTACATAATTTTAAAAAAGGAGAAGACAAATAGTTTCGTGACGTTTTTTAAGGGTAAATTACTTAAATATTTTGGGCTTTGGTATATTCGCTTCTCAGATTTCTGTATTTTCAAAATAGATTAAAATTTTACTACAATTTAGTTTTAATATACTCTCGAATCCCTCGCTGATATTATTCACTCAATTTTTTTCATTTTTGCCATAGAAATTATTTAAATACCCTATCAAGAATTAAAAATAAATAAATAAACTTCACTCACACCCTTATATTTCCAGTGACGGCCGACGACAGCATCCTCGCGATGGACGACGATGTTAAGTCCCTCCATCCAATTGCTGCTCCTCCGTCTTGATGTTGCAACACCGTCATCGCAAAGCCTGACCTAAGATCGGGAGACAAGATCAGGAGCCGGACCGGGTAGCATGAGGCGGTTGAGAGATGGAATCAGCTGCATCTGAACCTCCAACGAGGCCCACGAGTCCACCTGCAACGTTTTCAGCACCACGTCCGCCAGCCCCCGGGCCGAGATGCTCTCCTGGACCTCCACGATTCTCCCTATAACCTTCGCCTGGTCGCGCGGGCCCTTAGGAGAGCAGGGGCCAATGTTCCGGGGGGCAGCGTCTGAAGAGGAAGCGGGAGTGGAAGGACGAAGCTATGGAGAGGGAAATTGGGGCTTAGGTTGGGGAAATTGGGGGGAGGCGAAAGGACAAGATCCACCAGGTTAGGTTGACGGAGATCGGGTACTGTCCTCGCCGGCCTCTCCCGTCACCTTGAACAAGAACCCAGTTGACGAGCAACTCCTTTGGGTTATAGACCAGAACCCAGTTGACGAGGGAAGAAGAGTAGTCCCTGGTATTGTTTATCTTTGTGGGATTTTTTATGCCATTCATTTTTATTGTGGGTTGATTTTGGTGTTCGCTGGAGGTTGATCTTCACCGAAAAAAATGACCGGAGGTCACTTTCTCACCGAAGAAGATGGCCGAAAGATGCTTGAGTTGGCAGGAGGGAAGGAGACAGCTGTTTAAGGGTATAAAAATCATTTTATAAATAAAATAATAATAAAATGAATGATGACGTCAACGAGGGACCCGAGAGTATAATAAAATAAAATTGTATAGACATTTTAATCTATTTTGGAGATACAGAAGTATGAGAGACGAATACACCAAATCTCAAGATCTTGGGTTTAATTTACCTTTTTATGGTAAATATTCTTTATATATATTAACACGATAAATGTACAATTAAAAAATTATTATTCTCCTCTTTCATAGAAAAATTTCTTTGAAATTACAATATAAGATATATATAAGAATGAATTGTAATAAAATTTTACTTATAAAAAAAAGTTATAATAGGTCACCAACAACCACTGACCTTTGTAAGGCATGTCGACCGCCACAGAATAATTACAATATAAGGCATGTCAACCGCCACAGAACAGCCAGCTAGGATCAGAGCTGATTTGGCTCCCTCCTCCGGATGGTTGACAAGGCTTGTCAACCATCCGGAGGAGGGAGCCAAATCAGCTCTGATCCTAGCTGGCTGTTCTGTGGCGGATTCAGAAGACGGGTCTAGGAATCATGGTCGTTCACGGGATGGGATCGGACCTGTCGTTCGTTGCTGTTTAATGGGCTTTTGGGCCGCTGGCATGATACCTTTTAATTCCCTGTTTGGGCCGAAAACCTTGGCCTTTCTTACTTGTTTTTAGTATTAAGCCCAATGAGTTAGTAGTACAAGTATCTATTGTGAAGGAAGAAAAAGGGAATGATGAATTGAAAACAGGAATTTGGTTATCCACGTTTTTCCACCCCTTCTTATCTCTTGGATTCTCTCTTCCCTGTCAAACTTCTTCTGCCATTGTAGTTTCCTCGAAACTTTTTCTTCACCAAAATAGAACTTCCTGGTTACCGCATATTATCCCGACACCAATTGGCTGGCTTCTTGATTAGGACGATCGGCAGGACATTGCTGGAGACCGTGACCTTGCCTTGCTCCGAATCTACGTGGGTCGTGAATACCCATGTTTTTCCCCAAATGTTATAAACCAATTTAATTAAACCAAATCCAGCTAAAATTACATGAGCACAAGAACTAGTCACTTTCTTGTTAAAATGGGACCACTTCCATGTGATTGGTTGTGCTCTCTGTCCTCTAGGAGATGGGAAATGGTAGAAAAGATAATTAATTACGGGGCGGTTGCATATTTTCCGTTCGACGGTGGAGCTCCGGCGAAGCGGCGGAGAGGAAGGAAGACAGAGATGATTGTCATTTTATTAGAATAAATGTTATATTTTGTTTTTATTAGAAAAGTATAATTATCATTTTATAATTATGTCCATGGTTTTAAAAAATACGGTCCGACCGGTGGTCCGACCAGTTGGACTGCGAAACGGGCACAAGACCGGGTCATTTTTAGGCTTTTGACCGGGGTCTGTACTAACCAGACCAAATCCGGTCGGACTGGCCGATTTTGAGGTCCACCCTGACCGGTCGAACCCGGTTAGTACAAAAATCGGCAAAATTGACTTTGTTTGGTGGTTTTCGAGGAAAAAAAATTGATTTGGCAAGTTTATAAAGTAATAAATAAATAAATAATTAGATTTATAGAGTGGAGAGATAAAAAATTAAGTCTACTTTTCTTTGTATGAAAAATAAGTATATTTTAACCTACATATATATATATTATTTAAAATATTTAAAAATAAAAAATTGGTCCGACCGATGGTCCGACCAGCCAACCCGAAAAATGGTAGAAATTCCGGGTCGTAGCTCCAGGCCGGGTTTTAAAACCATGGAGAGGTCTTAGAGTTCAATAAAAGCAAAATAGGTAGTCAAATTTTTGGTTTCGAAACAGAAAGGACTGAAACAATAATTTAAGTAAATCCCAAAAAGTTGAGAATAATTTGTTCTAAATAATATCATACTCGTAACTCATCCTACTTCATCTAGCTCATCTACTATTTGACACGGGATGCCCTCTATAGAGATTGCGGCCGCCAATTTCACTAAAAATAGTGAGAAAAACCTTCGAGAGCAAAAAAGCAGCCATAATAATTCGACTTGATATTGATACCGGTAAACTTGAAGCCGCACCGAAAAGTTTTACTAGTAACGGCTTGAAACTGCTTTACCCGCGCCCACCCATATCCGATGAACGAAGCACAGCTGCACACAGAACGGAAGCCGAGAGAGAGAGAGAGAGGGATGGGAACGGCGCCGTCGTGGAAGCAGTTGCTAGTAGGGGCATTAGAGTCAAATTCCCATCTCAAGCACTCTCCCTACTTCCAGCTCGTACCCATCTCTCTTCAACTCTCAACTTCCTTCAACCTTCGCTTTGCCTTTTATTTCTCTCTTTTAATTTTGATTTTCTCCTTGTCCCAGGCGACGACCGGACCGAATGGAAGGCCTTCTAATCGAACTGTCGTTTTCAGGTCCCCGTTCTTCCTTAATTTCGCTTATTTTTGGAATTTTGTTTCGATTTTTGTTGGGTTTAATTGTGAGATTTTCTGGGGTTTTAGAGGATTTGAAGAGAACAGCGACCGGATTCGAATCAATACCGATCACCGTACTCGCAAGGTTCCGCCTTTTAACTAACCCTAAACACGCGTGGCTGTTTCTCTTTTGGGGGTTTAATTGGTTCTTTAATAATGCAGATTGAAGAGCTGAAGCTCAGCCCGTTTGCTGAGGTAAGCCGGTCAAGCGTTCGAACCCTAATTTTTCGTCACGTGTGTTCGTTAACAAGTAGTAGATGATGGAGATGGTGGGTTATTAGGGAAATGTTGATTGTTTGTTCAGATATGTTGGTACTTCACTGACTCGTGGGAGCAGTTCCGGATCAGTGGAAGGGTAGACATTATCGATGAGTCGAATCCCGATACCGTGAAATTGCAGGTTCGAGATTCAACCCTTGATGATTGCATTGATTGTTATTTTTCTTCTGTCTGTGCTGTTTAGGGGCTCATGGTTTGCGTTGATGTTTGATGGTGTTTTGAGTTAAGGTGAGGCTTCAACTCTGTGATCTACATGTAATGGGACTGGTTTGAAAAAAGGCCGGAAGAAGGGCTGATGTGTTTCGAGTTAGTTAGGGGCGTTGGTTAAATAAGAGACATAGGTTTTCTTTGTAGTTTGTGGTTCTTACTTAGAAAACATAATTCAGTGAAGGAACGAAGAGATCCGGGTTGCTAGCTAGTAATTCACATGAGTTCCTGTGGTCTCAAGTGATATTGCTGGATTAAACAAAGTCCTGCCTCTATCGTAATAGCAAGTTTACGATGCTTATTCCAATTAAAATTCACTAGGAGGTTGTTTCCATTTGGTATCAGAGCACGGACTGAAAGCACGGACTTGGAATTTCTGAACAAGCTAGACATATAATACTTAGGATTTCTGTCCTTTGAATTATCTTGTTTGTAGATATATTCTAGCCTGTTTGAATGTTGATACTGAGAAAGGCTTCTAGCCTAGTTAGCCAACCAACCACTGATGGTTCTTTTGGGGTCATCTAAGGGTATTTAGATTAAGCTAGTGCTTAAGAAAGCATATGCATAAAGTTGGCATTCTTTGGAAACATGAGGATTATTCTTTACTATGTTGGTGAGACGGGGCAGTTAAATTCAATGAGACCTCTGAACTGTGTGCTTTTCAATATGCTCGCCTAGTGTACTTACGCTACCATCAAATTTAAATTGATTCAGCAAAGGGAGAAATCCTGGTTTGCTAGTTCCTTGAGATCAAGAATTCAGTATTTGGGGCCCTATCCTGGTCTTCCTAGTCTGACTGAGCAACCTCTCAATGATGCTAAACTGGATGCATCTTCAACCCCAGTTGCTGCATTCTGTCTGCTGGTTCTGGATCCTGATCAGGTTTCATAGTTTTCTCTAATCTTGAGCGCGTATCGTTGAGTATGCATCCCTTTACATCTTCAATCTGTATCATCTCACAGGTTGATTACTTGAACTTGAAGAGCAACCAGAGGATAATGTATACCGTCAAGCACAGTGCTGCAGGAGAAAAGCAGTGGAATTCAGAGAGAATCACTCCATAATCCCTGCTTGACAAAAAAGGCATTATTCTCCTAAATATCAATCTTTACCTATCAGAGTATAAGAATCTTCAGGATAATGCATTATGCGAGGTAACTCAGCTTAGTATTGTATTAAGAAGATAATACTACTGGCATACCAACAGTACGGTGTTCCCATCTTTAACAAGGCGTGCAGATTCCTCGCCAGCATCCCAGACAAAGCATCTTGCCTAAATGAGTATCCCAACCCAGTGTCTGAAAGAGACCAGAAAGTTGCAGCAAACCAATAGAATAAACTTAGGAAGGTAACTTCTGTTTCCTTCTTTGAGGCTGTGGAATACTCATTTGAGCAAGAGGCCTTCTTTGGGAGGCACAAATTCTTCTTCCTTGTTATTTTCACTCTGTTCCAATTTGTCTTTATATTCACATGAGAGTTTTTCCATCTACCACTTTGTTTGTCTTTCTTTGGAAAGTAAGCTACCTTTAGGGTTTGAGAGGTGGTTGTACCAAAGTTTTTTTTTTTTTTGTTACTTTAGCTCAGATGTTTCTGTTCTTATAATAGCTGTTCCTTAGGGCTGTTAGCTGAACATCTTTTTCACTAAAATATGTACCTAGGAAGTTGATAGCATCGTTTAAACAATTGTTCTATTGACGGGATCTCCATAGTACTCATGGATGTACCTAGATGAACAAGTAAGGAATTGTTCTATTTTAACCAGAGTCTTGAGTTTGAACTTTAGATCTTCGTAAAAAGAGTTTTATCGTCCTATTTTGAATCTGGATTAGTCAAATTTCACGTCGTTTCAAAAGAAAAAAATTACACGGATAATTATCTTAAATGCAGCAGGCTAGCGGATGGTTATAGCTGTGTACTTGTGTGTTATTATATTGTACTTTATCATTACCGTACTTTAATCTCTTTGTGACAATCTTTTTTGGATATCGTAATCTGTGTCCTAAGCTGAGAACCGGTTGGGAATAAATGCGTATATACGATCTTTAGTCCTTTCTTCCCCTCGTCGATCTTTTCTTCACTTAACCTTTTTCCTTATCCAACTTCTTGTACTTTTCGGGTTATTTTAGAGGTTACACAGTCAGCCATTACAAGAGAAATATGCTCCATGATTTGGGCTCCATGAGTACTAATATTCAAACTAACACTATCGAATACTTTTTAAGGGATTACTCTCTCAATGGTGGTGTCTTTTGCATTAGTAAAATTTAACCCCAAAAATTATCAAGTTTGTTCAACCCTCTTACCATTTAAACCAACCCTCGACGCTCTTTGTGTGTGATAGTCTCTGATGCGACCAATTGCATCTACAATAAATTTGAGGTGCAAATCATTCCCAGGCACTTCGTTGTGTGTTGGTAGTTAGGATGGTGGTGGCTACATAAATTTGAAAACCCCCATCTGCCTTTCAAAGGAAGACTAGTTTTATCCCTAGCCACAGAATAGGTATTCAGTTGCCGACCTCGAGGGGTATCGGGGAAAAAACCAAAAAAATTATGTGGACGAACAATGAAATCTTATAAATAACTTTAAAAACCCAACACAATATTCGGAAAAAATAGATTAATGAAATTTAAAGTTTTTTTGAAATACTAAATAAAATATTTCTTTTTTGAGAAACCCGGCTCGGTCACATGTAAATGCAGCACTCAACGTAGAATCTGTCTTTTTACAGTTTCCAGTCGTACATATTATTATACCTTTCAAAAAATGTTTATATATTAACATATTATTATCATTCGTCACAGGCGACTGTAAACCAAGATTGGTTTCTTGTTCCTTCTCAAATTAGATTGGTTTCTTGTTACCTACGTCGCGTCAAACTATTTACCATGGGCAATTAATTTCGTTTGTGAGTACGAGGATAAATATGTCGGATACAGTTGGAGATATGGAAATATATAGTACAGTTTTTTTGGATCACATTCGTAGGTGTTAGATCAACAATACATCTTTTTTAGTATAGAGATTTAGGGTCCGGAAACTAAGAAGAAGTAACAATTAATAACACAAAAAACATAAACTTATGCCAACAATGACCTTGTGGATAATGTTAAAATATTTAAAACACGGACATAAATTCATGTAATGTAAAATTAACAATAATTGTAAATATGACCGAATTAATTTGAATTGAATAGATAAAATATTTACAAAAACTTGATCTTCCAACAAAATATATACCACATTAGCAACTAGGAAAATTTATGAACTCTTTTTCGGCTGGGATTTGTCCCTTACTTTATCAAGTCTTTTCCCAACCAACATAACCTTCCGATCTAAAGATATGTAAAAGGACAATATATTTTTGCGGACAAATTTTTGAAAAGGGAAAAAAGAAACCTTAAAGATATGTAATTTAGTGTGCACATACATTATGCTGAAAAATCTTTGCCGAAATTAAAATAGTGTCGATTAACATCTACTTAATACGAATTATGGTATACAAAAAAATATTTTGCATAAAAACACCATATCAACAAAAAAATACTTGCCTAGCAGAGGATACTCGATCTTTACTCTTGGACAAAACCTCAGTTGCTTCTTAATTTCCGCAGAAAAAACCATTATGCTTTTCGCACGCTTGAAAAAACTATTTGAAAGCTATGAAGACAAATCAACTGGCATGGTATGATCCTGGCCGCGGACCTCTACTACTACCAGCTAGTTGTAATGGCGCGGCGGAACTCTACAACAGCACAAGGGAAGGGAGCCAGAGATAGAAGTCATTGCTCACCTGAGATGAGAGATCTTTGTACTATGGAGACGGGAGATGGTTTATACTGTCCGTTGAGGGAGTCTGCCATCCATGACACTGCAGTACCCAGCTCTAATTAGTCAAAAACATTATCCAACTCCGAAAAATTGAGATTCTTTTTCCTGAGATTCACCAGAGACACGAAAAAATTAAGCCGGTCCAAGCACAAACTATCAATCATTCACAATACACCTTCACCACAAAACTTTAAAATCAGAGATATAGCAATATGCAGGACTCCTATAGGCTATATGCACATACGTGCTGGAGGAAATCATTATAAATAAGCAAAGGTGGCCATCAACAGATACCATTTAAGGTTCTCCGGAGGCAGTAGCAGAGGAATAGGAATAACTCGGACCAAAACGGACAACAATCTGATGCAGCCATATGGCATTCACTTTGACAAGGTCACATCACTGCATAGAGTTTGCTGCTCATCCCCGCGTTCCTGCTGTGGTATAACTACAGCACAGAAAGCTACCATATAGTCCTGGTTGTGTCAACTATGCTCTCAAACTCCTGGGATACGGCAACTAGAGGATCCTGGAACAATGAGGTCTGGACAGGTGAACACAAAACACAGCTGCGGAATCACGCACGAACAAGGACACGTCAAGAAATGCAGCCATTTCCGTTAACTGATCTTAACGGAAATGGCTGCATTTCTCCCACAAGTCACACCCGAATCCGGGACCCTAGCGCTAGAGCATTTACGTCACTGAACACCAAACGGATACATTTCAGTGTCACTACTAAGCCAACAACTACTCAAGCAACAATTGATCAACACAAAACACAGATGACGAATTAGGTTAAGCCAGCAAATTTCAAGATTAAAAGTTACCGACACAACAACACGAGGAAAAAAAAAGATAAAGAAAATGGAAAAGAGGCGCGCCTCCTTCTCTAATTACACGATACACGAACTTCTAATTACAGATTACGAGAGGGGGATCAGGCCGGACGGGGATCGTGGACGGAGGAGGGGGGAATAGTGGAGACGATGAGGGGGCCGTCGCCAGCGGAATCGTCGTCGTCGGGATCGGCGGTGTTGAGAGTGATGCAGGAGCAGCGCTCGAGGGACGCGAAGAAGGCCGACGCCACGCTCGTCCCCACCCAGCTCGCTGCCCGATCCAGCTTCTCGCACTTCATGAAGCTGCAGCTGCTGTTCCCGGCTCCGCCGCTCGCCGCCGTCGTCGCCTCCATCGGATTGGGAATCTTTTTTTCTAGGTATTCTTTCTTCTTTGGTTGGTTGGGCGCGGGATTTCCGTGGGTTTCGTTGACTACGAGGGGCAAAGAGTTCCGGTGAGAGCGGTTCTATGTTTACATAAAGTGAAAACTTCACTTGCTTACCAAAAAAAAAGTGAAAACTTCACTTTTATACTCTTGTAATTTTTGCTACTTTTAGACTCGGATGGCTCTTCGAACCAAATTCGACTTTGAACCAAAAAATGTAACCGTTTGAAGCTGACTTGCATGCCAATTTTTTTTTTGAGAAAGTCATGCCAATTCAGATTCATGTTTTACTTCACACGGGCCGGGCCCTAAAAATCTTTGTTTTAAAAAACGTGGTCCGACCGATCAGAATGTGAATCGCTCGAAAGAGCGTCCCGTTTTTAGGGAGAAAATGGCCTTCGGTCAGATCGCCCAAATCTGGTCGGACCATATGATTTGTATTGGTTTTGACTCAAACTGCCCATTCTGACCAGATTTTATCCAAATTGGCAAAAATTAAAACAAAAAAGTTGTATCATATGTTCAATTTCTCTAAATCAACAAAGAAAAATGGAATTTATATGTTATAAATTGGTTGATATTTATAAAATGTAGATTTTGAAACCTATATTTTGACAATTTAGTCTACATATTATTCGAATAATAGTAAAAAATTAATAAAAACTATCCGGTCCGACCGGTCGGGCCGAACGAACCAAAAAAAAGACAAAATCCGACCCCTACCAAACCCCGTATTTTAAAACCTAAAAATCACATGTTATTCGAAAATATATTGGACTGATTCATTTAGAATTAATTCGGACTATGAACATAGTTATACCTCTCTCTACTAGGGAGTTGTGATATAGTTATGTTTTCTGGAATTCAACATATAATTTGTTAAACTAGAACAATTTTTAATTTTTCATAATTGATTTACTTATTAGATGGCAATCATAAATAAGTGCTTGAAACCGGCCAGCAATGGTCTGTTCCTTTTTTTTTGGGGGGAAGGCCCCCATCATATATATTCATACCTATTAGTTATTACACAGTAATTATACGTTACAACTAACCCCAGCCAAATCATTCAGCCAATGAAGAAACAATCATCGAGTGTTTTTTATATAATTAACAATCATATAGTGGTGCATGATACATCTGAAGGTCACTCAACAAGTTCTCTCTAAACTAAATACGTGAATCTATTGGCCATCTCGTCTTCAATAAATATATGTTTTAAATAGGAATTACACATTATGTACAACAAGCGCATCTAGTGTAGTGGTATCATAGTACCCTCCCACGGTACTGACCGGGGTTCGATTCCCCGGATGCGCATTGTTCGCTGCCTTTTGTTTTGTTGTTTTCTCGCTTTTAGGTCTCTATCTATGTAATTCAGTAATTGCTCAATTACGATCTTTATTTTTTTTATTATCTGGTATCAAAATATCCTTCGGACGGCTCGAGTCGAATATGATTTCTCACTTTAGGTCTCTATGGATGTAATTGCTCAATTATGACCTCTATTTTTTGTATTATCTAATATCAAAATATCCATCGAATAGCTCGAACCAAATATGATTTCCGCTCTTTAAGTCTCTTTGTATGTAATTGTTCAAGATGATCCAATCTCTGACCTGTTCTAGTTTATATTGGATACAAACACACAACGAAAAACGATAGGCATTCTCAAGTTCGCAGCTTATTCACAAAAGAAGAGTTAAGCAATCAGTCTCCGATGGGGAACTGCACCACCGTTCTCAATTGCCTGAACGATCCACAGCCATCAACGAAAAATTATTTGGTGGGTGGTCGGATTCTGTTTCCTCCGCCTTCAATCTTGTTGATGTCAAAACGAGTTGCATCGGGCGAGCTTTGTCTTGGCTATCTTCTTGTCCTCGTCCAGGGAAACCATGAGAAGGTTGGAAGGATTCTCAACCATCATCTTGGCCACCAAATAGCCAGCAATACTCCACGTCTGATGTTTCCTTGCCTGCTTCCCTACGTACCGTCCTGTCTTCCCGTCGTAGTACTCGGGCCAGCCGTCCTTGGACAAGCGCTGCTCCGCCAGCTCGATTGCCCGTTTCGCAATCTGTGGCCTTCCTGTCTTGATGCATGCCGCTGTGAGCAACCATAGCAGCACTGCCAACGAGGGATTGCAGCCGATCAGCGATAAGCAGTTCTACAATGATCACCAATAGAAGAAACCACAATGATCAAATACTAACCTGGCCAAGACCCGCCATTATGATAACTCCACCTTGTGTTCTTTGGGTCACATCCGGTGACGCTCATCCACTCGTGCCCTTCCAGTGCTGGGTATGCGATCTTCAGTGGCATCTCCCCTATTAAGTCCTCCCACCGTTCCTCGACCAGATCCATGATGGCGGTGGATTGTTCGGGTGTTGTTAGGCAACTCAGAATGGCAATGCAGTTCCCTACCAGGAACCACCTGAAGTCCATGCGAGCCGGGCTGACATTGCCAATCAAGTATCCTCCTCTTAAGGGCACGAAATCGAAAACCCAATCAGGAATGGACTCTGGGTTGACGTTGAACTTGTTTACCGCTGTGTGGGAGTACTCCTCAGTCTTGTAGCGGTATATGTTATTGAGTTGAGTAAAATCCAGCCAGTAGTAGTTCTGGATGTGAAAGCTGAGAGCTGTGATCCGCTTCTCGATGCGCTCGATCAACTCCTTGTTGCCGCTCACCTCTGGTGTTAGCATCTGCGTTGCACTCCTCAATGCGAAAAAGAAAAGCGCCTGGATTTCAATAGGATATCCATATACTCCCTGTTCCAGAAGCCCAAAAGAGGTTAGCTCTTCAGAAAGGTAATCATCTTAGTATAATGCTCAATGTATGTTAATGTCAAGAACCTGACTGGCGCAAGAAAAATGGTTAATCAAGCTTCGGTTTATCAGATGTAACCAGACCACATTCAAAATCACTACTGCTTGGATTTTATTCCGCTTTACATATACCACTACAAGACCGAAGAATAAACTACGCTGCAGTCAACGAGTTTAATGTCAAGATGGAGTCCATATATTCTTGATTGGATCATCTCTACTGCTGGACCACTGAAACTAAAGATTGCTAAAGATATTTCAAGAGAAAGCATACCATTCTGCGGTCGATCATACTGCAGCCATCTGCACAGAGAAGTGTCGGGAAAGTGTCAAATCCATCAGAGAGGCAAAGATTGAGTATCAATCTCATCCCCTTCTGAACATCAGGGCGTTCTACCAGCGTGTGATCGTGCGTGCACTTCCAATACGAGCGGAGCAGTATGATCCACCAGAACCCGGAGTCGACAGGGGCCACTCTTCCTATCGCACTGCCACCAAAATCCGCGACCAAGGTCTCCTTCTTGCGGTACGAGTCGTACACGACCTTGAAACTGGCAGGCATGACGCCCTCTCCAAGAGTGAACCTGTCTATCCTCTTCTCCCATCCCTGCAAGTGGAGGGTCTTCTGCAGGAAGTTCCTCACAATCTCAGACTCTTTTTCGTTCTTCATCAGACAAGCCAGAGCGCTAGGAACAAAGTCCCTGACAAAAACCTGCAACAGCGAAGGAGTGATCACTAAAATGAGGAAGCACCAAATTAAACTCCTATCCAGCAGTCGCTGACTCGCGAACTTCGAACATCTGGGAAATCATTTTTTTGAAACATATTTTGGTACAAAACAAACGAATTCTTGGAATCTTGCCTATTATTGTTAATATTTTTGCAACATATTATTTTTGTTATTTTAGATATAGTGCATGTCTCTTGGTGATTGGTTGCAATTTCAAATTCATGATCTAGCGCAACCAGTAGAGTAATTGCACAACCTTTTTAATCTAATCCCTCCAGCAGTTTTCTGTACAAAGAGAATTATAACAAACATATTTAGAAACCTCCGTTTACGATATTAAATATTTTACGTATTATTTTATGAATTTCAATCGTCCAAAGAGTTGAGCAAGAAGTACTTGAAATCGATAATAAATGTAATTAAATAGATCAAGAAAACACAATTAAGGTCTCCTAATTACCAGAAAATTAAATAATTATGTTAAATAAATAACCTGGTTATAGTTCAACGCATCGGCGCTGGGGTCCAGAGCGGCGAGGGTGCCAACGGGGACGTCCCTTATTCTGACGTAAGACTTCTTTAGCATCTCCCACGCTTCTTCCACCATCGCCGCGCTCTCCCCGTTCCCGTGCTGGTTACCGCCGCCATCGGCCCCTCCTCCGCCGCCGGTGGACGGCTCGTGTCCCTCGGGGATCGTTCCCTGCACGCTCGCACTCGCCTTCACCGCCGCCATCGGGAAAGTATCGTTCTCCCCGCCGATGCTCTGCGATCTCCTCGGCGGCCTCAGCGCCCCCGCCGGAGCCGAGGATGAGGATTTCTGTTCGTCTTCCTTTGCCGCTGGTGGAGCCGCCAGCTTCTCCGGCGTCGCCTCGACTTCGCACTCAGAAGCCGTGTACACGAGTACGAATCTCTCGCTAACGGAACAAGACATCTCCTGCTTGACGGTTTCTTGCGGATCTTGCTTGATACTGTCAGCTTCGAGCTCGATGTAGCCCGGGGAAATCTCGGGAGAAGGCGGAGGAGTTGTAGGGAAATGTACTTCCACCGGATAGATGCTCGGAACGAGCGACGAGTTCAGTCGGCCGTTGACGGGGAAGACGAACTCTTCCGTCGTCGTCGGAGGAGGAGGAGGAGAAGACTTCACAGTGTCTCCCAAGGGTTCCTGCATCATGAGATCTCTTAGCGAAGATGACATTCTGGAAGTTTCTGAAACGTCACCGAATAAGTGTGATTGCTGTAGAGAGAGAAAAAGGGAAGGATCGATGAAGAGGGGGAGGGAAGCTTGGGGGTGGTGCGTTTTGTGTGCGTTGTTTCTGTTTCTATTTTGGCGGTTGGAGATGGGAATTTCAATTCATCAAGTTGGAGGCTTCAATTTTGGATATTAGGTCCGGGGTTAGGTTTATTTACATAGATGCCATTCGGAAGTCATGCGAGTGCTACATGGGATTGGTTTGGAGTTTGGGGAATCTTGGGAAGGGTAATTTGGGTAACGTTGTGTTTGTTTTGCTCACCAGGCGGGAGGGGAAGATGTGTACCGTATAGAGCTCGCTAAAATAATAATAAAAGTAAATTTTCAAGATATTCTCTTTAATTAAGGTTTTCTTCAATGTAATGTTTACGGTTGGAAGATTTCTCTGCAACAATATTTGGTAATTTTTTCATGCATGATCTCACAAAAATTTCCATCGAGTCTATAAAAAAAAATTAGAAAATCTAAAATTTGATATCACGATAAAAATTTTTTTGACAATAACCAAATTTCTAGCTCTATCACTAAGCAACCAATAAAAACACGACAAGATAACCATTGATTCATTTTTTTATTGCAAAATGGTGCACGTTTTGTAATCAAAAGGTAGAAATTTTGTTGATACTTGTACTTAATAGATATTTTAACGTGACTCTTTTATAAATTTTTCGACCACAAAACTTACTTGCAGGAATGTACATTCAGAAGATGTAGCCAAATCATATCGATACAGGTCGCTATATAATAAAACTTTGTTTCGTACACGTTGCATTCAAATTGTGTGTAACAATTATCTAGTAATATTAAGAAACTATTTATAAAAAAATAATATTAACACTTAAAAAATCACATAGTATCCGAAAATCGATTAATCCAAGTTTAAATCGAATATAATATTTGTATGGTCTTAAAATTTCTCAACAAATATTTAAAACATCTATGGGATTGCTTATGACCGATGTGCGGCGACGAACATGAAAATAGCGTGCACCTTCTCCTGCATAGATCGTTTGTCAGCCGGGTGTGTCTTTGTGAAGCTTATCGGAGTGTCCTAGTGCTGCCCGCCAACTTTCGATGCTGCAATGGTAAGTTAGACTGGTTTGGTGCGTGGCTGTATGTTAAGAAGGATTCGGCACTCTCTGTTTTGCGCGATAACTTGGGGAATTTTGATGCAAAGGAACAAGTACATATTCGAGGAGCAACGTCCAGATTCGTCGGTGGTGATCAATCAGACTATTTATCATGCACGAGAATGACTAATTTAGGCAGACTCTATTAACGACATGCACAAACAAGATTTGATCTTGTTTCTACAATAGCTTATTCCAAATTAGCCTAAATTATCGTACTTAGTATAGTTATTCGGTTTAATTTGGTCACGCCTCGGTAGTGTAAGGGAGGGTCCCTTTGTAGTAAATATGACTATGTAGTAGTTATATTTAATAAAGATAATTTACTTATAAAAAAAGTATTTAAAACATTTGTATTTTTTAGAAACTCAAACCCAAAATCTATTATTTAAATTACAACAAATTTCTTATCAACTAATTTAATTACTGGTTAATATTTAATAACTTAAGAGAACATTTGTGATAGATATATAAGTCGTGGTACAATATACTTCATCATGATTCGCCAATAACTATATATATAATTTTTTGATAAATAATTCTTAGATTTTTTGTATGTGGTCAAATTTATTGTCGAGTCCTCATATTTGATAAATAATTTTTTCGTCCCTTTATTTTATTATAATAACAAATTTCTGACTGACGTGATCCACTATTTTATCTCTTTTTGTTATTGAAATGACAAAAAATACTCTTAAAATAAAAACACACAAATGTACATCCCTTCCCTCTCAATCAACAAATGAGTTAACGTTATCTTTTATCAGAAGTTTTAAATTCAAAAATGAAAATATGATTTACATTAGAACTCAATGTTATAAAGGTTGCCGTGGTTTGACTAAAATTCGGATTAACTTTTTTACAAATTGGTTTGATAACCAACAAAATACTTAAATCGTCTAAAAAAAATTGTTATAGTTCTTCGAGAATATTATGGTTTTAAATATTTATAATTTCGGGGAGGCGGAAAATAACCTACTAATATCGATAATCCGTAAAGAGGGCGGCGAGCAAGAGGAAACGGCCGCCTCCAGCTTCTACCCCGGAGAACAAGTGATCGAAACCAACTCATGGATTTCGTGTCACTGTTCCTCCCCTTCTTCGTCCTGAAGCTAGTAATGAAGCTAAAGCACCCAAACTCCTCCATCTTCACGTCGCTTTTCCACGCCACCGTCACACGCTCCCCCGACCATCGTCGCCGCTGATCCCCCTCCCCTCCCCCAATCCCCGTCCAGGGCCACCACGATTTCTCTCTCCTTCGCCACTCCCCGTTCGATTCGCGTGATTTGTTGCTGGACCAAGCAAAACCCTAACCCTAAATTAGCCCTGAATTCATGTCACGTGCTCTAGGGTTTCCCGATTTATCCCCAATTCGGCTCCGGCTTGCAAGTGCAGGAAATCTCTTTGTTGCCCTTTTCTTTGGGGAGTTTTAGGTATTTTTATTTATTTATATTATTGTAGTAGTTGTTATTTCTAGGTCCTAATGCTATGTAGGTCTTCTTAGCATTTATGGTGAAGAAGATACAAGTGTTGCCGATTTTAGAAACTAATTATTGTACTTTTGGATTTGGCAGACGGTAGAAAGTGATCCATTCCCTGGCTTGAATAAGTTGCTAGTGGCCGAACTTGTGGCCTGCGGAGGCGCAGCGAAAGGGAATGTTTGCTATTGTGTGCTTCGGGATCTTGTCCTCTGGAATGTGTCGATCATTTGAAGGATTAGATCTTTGTTGGTCATTGTGCATCTTGGTCTGAGAAGTATGTGGGTGGTATTGCCAATCAGAGATGATTAAGTTGCTAGCGAGTATCTAACACGTGAGATTGCTATGATGTGGTTTTACGCATTGCCAGCATTGCTGGCGTGGCGCTTCTCCGGTGATATGGTCCAAGGCTCCAAGGTGCCGGTGGTTCCCACTTTATCTTTCTGTGGTAGAGGTAGACTAGCTGAAGGGGCGGCAGAGATTTCTAAGAATCAATCCGAGCTGTGAGTATTCCTTGCAGATGTACAAGGAACCACATTCCCGAGTGCTGATGATCCATTGTAAAATTCAGTCGTCAGCATAGGTGCTGCGTGTAATTGCAGAGGCATGGAGGCTTTTCCAGCACGAGGAAATAGAACTTCGCTGCAGGACTCCTTGGTGCATGACATGCTTGCAGGACCTGAGCTGACGGTGCTAATACTTCGCAAGATCGGCCAACTGGCCCCCTGATTTTGGCCAGGAGACCAGCACACATTAGAGGATATTTACACCTCCATGCCACATCAACGGGTGCTTCTCGACAGGATTTGTAACGTCATAGGTTTATCCTTGTTCGGGTTCGTAGGTCTGAGTTTCGGGTGATCCTGCACAGCATTGTAATCGTCTGCTGCAGATCGATTATTTTCACACCAATGATGGAAAGTGTAACTATTCTAAATCAAATAACATCGTTCTTACCCTTTCGTTTCAGCGTTTGCTTGCACCTATAGCTCGTTTCCTCAAACCGCAACACCTTCTGTTTGAAAGGAAGATAGCACAAAAGTCCTCCTGTTAGTATATGAATTGGGGTGACAGGGCGTCCGTTTAATAATAACATTGCCAAGCGGCAGAGACGGACATGCACGGGCAAGCGATGGCAACAAAAACGATATCACTAAATATGCGACTAATTATCTAACAGCGTTGTGTTCCTAAGAATTTGTATTGATCAACAAACAAAATTTTAATTTAAATATTCGAGTTAACTCAATTAATAATTCAGTAGTGAAACTCTGAGTTAATTAGAAATTTCGGAATTACATACATTAAATCACCGTGTTCCATGGGTAGCAGGCGTTAAAAAACAGCAGTCAATTTCTGGAAAATGCAATTAATTAAATAAAGCTTATTTACGGCACGCCGTTATAATAAACAGATCTCGTTCCTTTTTCTTTTTTGTTTTCTTCATCAGTTTTCACTCCTCCCCCCCTCTGTCTCTCCCCCCGCCAAAAGAAGAAGATGGCGGCGACGATCTCGCCGGCCCAACCCCCAATCGACCCAACCGAACACTTCCCGCTCGCACTGGTCGGGTCCGACGCCGTACCGCCCGCCCCGACCCGATCCACTTCCACCATCGACTGGCTACCGGACTTCTCTGGCCACGCCTGGGTGGCGTACGGCGCCTCCTCCCTCCTGGTCATCTCCCACTTGCCTTCCCCTCTCTCCCACGATGAATCCCTAATCGGCCCCATCCTCCGCCAGATCTTTGAGCTCTCTGGCAGCGCCTCCGCTCCCGTGACCGCCGTTTGCTGGTCTCCGGCCACCCCCTCGATCGGTGAGCTGGCCGCCGCGTCGGAGAACTGCGTGTCCTTGTTCGTCCACGATTCCGCCTTCTCCAATGGTAAAATTGACCGGACCTGCTTGGTAATGTGATTAATTGTCTGAGTACTGAAATGAGCTTGTTTGTTTGTGTTAATCTTCAGGGTCTATCCGTTGGAGTCGGGACTGCGTGCTTGTGCATTCCGGTGAGGTAGAGGCCGTGAGATGGTCGGGGTCAGGGGACGGGATAGTTACAGGTGGGTTAGATGTCGTCCTGTGGAGAAGGAAGATAGATAAGACGTGGGAGATTGCTTGGAAGTTTAGAAGAGACGACCCTCAGAACTTAGTCTCGGCAACCTGGTCTATTGAGGGGCCTTCTGCAAGTGCAGCTCATTGTCATCGTAGTGGTGACGTTGGTGTAAGTGAGAAGAGTAATGTGAGCAACAATGTGATGGTTTATTATGGTTCTGGAAACAACGAGTGTGGGAAAACTGAACTACGTCATCCCCAGCCTGTTTCAATGATCCAGTGGAGGCCGACCACTTGGCCAGGATCAAGGAACCGTCTGTCTGATTTGCCAAGGGATGTGCTGCTAACGTGTTGTTTGGACGGCACTGTGAGGCTATGGTGTGAGGTGGATAATGGAAAAGTTAGGAAGTTGGGGAGGGAGAGTAGTGATCAAAAAGGGATGAAGAGGAACTTCTGTGTTGGTGCCGTGATTGAGATCAACCAGGTGCTGAATGGAAGTCTAGGGGTGGATGTGTTTATGTCTTGGGCAGCTGATATTAGTGGAGTTTATAGAATTGGAGAACGGGCTACGCGATTTTTCTCTGCTGAAGCGCACGGGCATAATACTGTTGGTCAGTGTGAGTGGCTAGTTGGGGTTGGTCCTGGGACTTTTGTCAGCTTTTGGGCAGTTCATTGTCTTGATGATGTTTCACCAGTGAGGTTTCCTCGTGTTTCTCTGTGGAAGAGACAAGAATTAGACAGTTTTAGGGGTGGAGTGCCTGTTTCAGACTTAAAAGGGACACTACTTCTTAACAAGGTTATTGCCTCGAGGAACAGCCTGTCCGGTCCTCCTGAGATTTGCTCTTTGATTCATTTATTACCTTGTAATTCCTTGGTCTGGTCTCTGATTTACGAGAAAAGTCCTAGCAATCTGGAGGATGCTTCAAGGAATGAATCTAAGAATGAAGTGCCTTCATTGACTTACATTGGCGGTTTTCCACTTGAAGGTCATAGAGGAAAAATTCTGCAAGTTGTGATGCATCCTTGTGTCTATCAAGCAGAATTTGCTGCTTCGTTGGATTCAAATGGGCTTGTTTTACTGTGGTCAGTTTCTGCTGTTTTGAAGCATAATTTAGGGATTGAAACACTGGGTCCTGCATGGAATGTTTGTGGAAAGATTGTGAATCATGACAGTTGTTCAAAATTTACAAGTTTGAGGTGGGCTCCTTCTATGTTCGGTGAAGATTTGGTAATTCTTTTGGGGCACATTAGAGGAGTTGATTGCTTCAAAATTCATGCTTCTCGAGTTGGAGAAGGCGATCTACCATATAGCTACATGTGCACCTTCCCTCTTGGATGCAATGATTCCTTTGACGAGGGTCCTAACAGTATATTTGTTGTTAATCTTCATTCTAACTTTTTCAGTACATCAAAGTACAATAAATTTTTGGTTTTGGGGATATGGATGAAGGAGTTTAGGGCTCTGTCATGGGAAGTGACTTTTCTCTTCAACAATCTATCAGAACATGACTCAGAATGTGAACGTGATAAAAAAACCAGTTCTTTGTGCTTTGCTTGGAAATTCGAGAACATTGGAGAAAATCAAAAGAATTGTATTGGTGTCAATGCCTCGTCGTCAAAGATACCAGAACCTTATTCTCATGATCAGGTCACATGCTATTCTGTGGTGTGTCCAAGCTGTTTAACTCCGACACAAGAAGGCTCAGCTAACCCAGAAAATGCCATCCCTGCTTATATCATGGCAACAGGCTACTCTGATGGTACTGTAAAACTCTGGAGAAGCAACTCTTCAAAAATTCCATCTCCATGCATACCGTGGGAGCTTGTGGGTAAGGTACTCGTGAGTGAGGAACCCATTAGTGCTTTATATTTGACAGATTGTGGCCAGAAGATTGCAACCATCAGCCAAGGGAGTCAAGTGGATGGAATTAGCACAATTCAAATCTGGGGTACTGTACACCTTGCTGGAGCTGGGAATTTTCTGTTGGAGGATACACTACCTGTAGATAGAAAAGTTGTTGCTTTCAGTTGGTTAGCATTAGGCAATGGCCGATTTGTGCTGGGAGTTTGCGTGGAGAATGAGCTGCGGGTTTATGTGCAGAAGTGCCTGGCTGGTCGGCTACATTTGGACCACGAAAAATCTTTTAACTTGCCAACTTGGTCTTGCATTGCAGTGGCTCCTACTTACCATGCGATTCATGATTTTCTTTGGGGGACTGGCACTACGGCAATTCTCATTCACGATTTTCATTTTAGTTTACATAGCCAGTGGTTGTGTCTTTTAGATAAAATGGAACATGGCGGAGACTGTCCATCTCTTAGTACTGAAATTTATCGAGAAGAAAAAGATGCCAAGTTTCCTGCTCCTGCTTTCGTGGGTACTAGCGATGAAGTAGATGATCTTCAAGAGCATGCTGGTCAAAATATTAATGGCGAAAATTGTGATTCTCTTGAGATAACAGGGGCGAAGAAAGGATGCATTTCAAACAGTTTGCATGTAGCCAGGGAACAGATCAGCCATCGTTCAACTACCTCAGTCGGTTTCTGGAGGATAGCTGATATAGCATGGAAGCTAACTGATATGTTGCCTGTCTTTCATCCGGAGGTCCTGCTTGTGAATATAAGTGCAGGTACTTTGCTTCAGCATTTTCCTTGTTTTGAGTCTCAAAGCACATTGAAAATTTGATTTGCTATACACTTTTGTTACATATTCCCGTATTTGAATTTTGGTGGTGATACCAGCTTTGGATTCAATTTTCTTCAGAACATTGCTCACGGAAGCTTGCTATGCTTCTGAGCTGCCTGAATGCATTACTTAATGCACATTATTCCTATTTTGATTAGGCAACTGGAAACGTGCAAATGTTGCTGTGAGACATCTTACTGAATTTCTTTCTTCTAGTGTTGGCTCGGAGAAGGGACATAACTCTGCAACTCATGTTCATTTCGTTCCACAAATCCATTTAGGAAATTATATGGAAGGACTTATATTAAAGAATTCAATTGATAGGGGTTTCCAGTGGAGTACTGATGCAAAATTACCAGCATCCTCCCTGTTCATGCCGTTCAATGAAAAATACGATGCTGCCGTCCCTGGTTTTGGCCTATCATCAACAGAATCTGGACATGGTAGCTCATTGGAGAGCTTTGAGAATTCTTACGATTTAGCTGCTTGTGCTGTAGAGAAGTTGCAAATGCTTGCAGTTATCGATCTACTGAATGAAGTTCAGCATTCTTCCTCTGCATACAAAAATCTTGATGAATCTGGGAGAAGGTACTTTAACCGACTTTTCTTGATAAATAATGTACTTGTGATGTCAGCTACCCCCGCAATCAGCTACCCCCGCAATTGTGGTATTGTTCTTTTTGTTTCGTAGAGCATTTTCTGATCTGCCTATCTATTAACTTCAGTTGTTGATATATTTTTTGAACCAAGGAAACCTTCCAAAAGTCAAAACCAGGAGTAAAAAGAGTTTATTGGTGAAAAACTTTTAGCCAAGCCACTTTTAAACAGAGTTCTTTTTTGGTTAACAAAGTTGATGCTGAATTATTTGCTTGTTTTCTGCAATCTTAACTGTGGAAGCCCTGCTTCACTTGTAGACTTTCCGGCTGTTATGGACTAACTATACAGTCTTGGCACTTGCTTATTTGCCCCCTTTTATTTTAGCAATCTGCCAGCTGCTTTCTCACACCCTCTCAATTTTGTTTGGCTTTCTTGAAGGTTTTGGGTTGCTTTAAGGTTTCAGCAATTACACTATACTCGAAGGTTTGGTAGATCACCGTCCACAGAGGAGTTGGTGGTTGATCCTCGGCTATACTGTTGGGCCTTTCACTCTGATTGTCAGGATGCTCTGTTGAGCTCTTTTCTTCCAAATGAGCCTTCGTGGCCAGAGATCAGGGCTCTTGGTGTGGGATTCTGGTTTATCAATGCTGCACAGCTGCGTTCTAGAGTAATACTCTATCAAACTTGTCCTATCAAATATGCGAAACATTGACATCTTCACTAATGTGTAACTATATCCACATCACCAAAATAAGTTTACTTGATACCTGAAAAGCCCTCTTGGCAGACAAGTGATGACAATGATTGCCTTTTGACGTTCTATTAATTTACAATAAATCAATTGTTTACCTTTTCTTTAACATGTACTTGTCACTGGTCCTTGCTCAAAGGTATTTGAAAAGATATTAGTTATTTTCTGAGACAATGAGGATTGACATGTTTATCTTGTTGTAGATTGAGAGACTGGCAAGATCACAGTACCTGAGGAAGAAGGACCCTAAAGATTGCGCTCTTCTTTATATCGCATTAAATAGAATCCAAGTTTTGGCAGGTCTCTTCAAAATCAGTAAAGATGAGAAGGATAAACCTCTGGTTGGATTTCTCTCTCGCAACTTTCAGGTTAGTCAGGTCTGATGAAGACCCCTTTGAGTTTCTCCCTTGTTTTGTTGAACTCTTCAAGAATTGATTGACCTACGCAACAACAGCCAATCCTTGTTCCCACTAATGGTCAGCTATTATCCAATCATGTAATTGTGTTGTTTCAGGCTGCGTCGTCTGTAACTCCAATTAACTAAGGATTGTTTTGGAATTACTCAATCCAACTTAAGCTAGATAACCAGCCTAGTTCCAGCCTCAATTGCGTTCAGAGGTTGTTCCCTTCACTAAATTTGACATAATGCACCTTGTTCCTAGACAGGCAATCTTTTAAGCTTACCTTGCTTGATTTTTCTCAGCTACTATAACTTAAAGAGCGGTCTTGTTCGTTTCCTCTTTATCTGAGTATTCTCCATACATCATGGTCTCAGATAGTTACGTTTTGAGGTCACCTAAACAAATGTCATGGACTTCTTCTATAGAAATACTGGCTTCCTGATTCTATTTACTGGTCCAAAAGGTTTTTCGTGTCCTTTAAGTTGGTTTTCTGTTATCATGTCGTGGAGGCTTCTGCTGATGCCACCTCATTTCATTGTGCATTGCTTTGAACATAAGGCCTTTTTCTGGTTTGAATTTTCAGGAGGAAAAGAATAAAGCTGCTGCTCTAAAAAATGCTTATGTTTTAATGGGAAGACATCAGCTAGAGCTGGCAATTGCTTTTTTCCTGCTTGGAGGTGACACTCGTTCTGCAATAAGTGTTTGCAGTAAGAATCTTAAAGATGATCAGCTTGCACTTGTAATTTGTCGGCTTGTTGAAAGCTATGGTGGGCCGATGGAACGTCACTTGATCTCAAAATCCATTCTTCCATCTTCCAGTGAAAGAGGCGACTATTGGCTTGGGAGCCTGCTGGAGGTCTCTGATACAAGTCATTCTCTCTTAAAGGGGTGCATTATCTCTCTTGCACTTCTTTTTGTCTGGATTTTAACAGATTATCTTGGTTTGCAGTGGCAATTGGGAAATTACTCCCGGTCTTTCGCACTCATGTTAGGCTTGGAAGTGGGTGAGGTTGGCAAGACCTTTATTTCAGCCCAGAGTGTTGCATTCTCCGATCCCGATATTGGTTTGTATTGCCTCCTACTAAGTATGAAAAATAACATAAAGAATGCCATAGGTGAACAAAATGGTGCAGTACTTGGTAGGTGGGCCACTTTCATGATAACTACATCTTTCTGTAGATGTGGGCTTCCGGTAAGTTCAATTTATGCCCCTTGATAATTTATCTTGGATTCCAGTTAGTGTTCTTGCATTTATTTAAAATGTTTCTCCTGTCTCTTGTGCCACTAATGTAAGTTGGTTTTGTCCATGAAATTCACTATTTTAACACTGTTTTCTTTTGCTGCATCCTTTTCATGAACTGGGAACTAGATATATAGTGAGGACCCTTGTAGAATATCTGTCTTTATTGCTAATAAGGTCCTTGTTTTGTGAATCAGCTTGAAGCTTTGGAATTCTTTTCATCTTCTTCAAGCATGGTCGGGGCCAAGGATCAAGGAATGGCAGTTGACAATGATCATCTTGGAGTGCTTCATCTACTTTTAAACCCATCTTCAAATGATAGGTTTAACTGGATTTCAGGCGACACGGCTTCATATTTGGAGGTCCAGGCTAAGCTGGATTTGACTCTTCAGTATTTCTCCAAATTGACTAAGGAGCATCCTGGTTGGCCTGATATAACTGTCGGATCTCTGCAACCTGTCACATGCTCAAAAAAATTTCAGAATCATGATGAACTGAAATCAACTTTTTATGACAAGCTATACACCGGTCTTTCAAAGGTCGAGCAGAAACTTTCTGTGGATAGCTCTTCCGTTATAACAATGGTATTTTCTTCTTAAGCTAGTAATTTCTGCTTAGCTGACTTCTTTTAAGCTCCATGTTGATTTTGTATACCAATGATTATCAGATTTTGGCTTGGCTCTGCAGCAATGGATTTCTGGTTGTCGGATATGATGTACTATTCGACTACAATTCTCGAAGTAACCAGCTAAATAAGAGTAATAAGGCAGCTGGTACCTATCATTTGCATAAGCCACTGATGAAAACTGTGGGAGACATTTCCCAGTCTTTGTCAAGGTTCATTCTTTCAAGTAGCATCGCTTCTTTTCCACGAACATCATGTTCTATTGAAGTTAGACCCTTTGAGCCAGATGCTGTGTACTCCCAATCAATTTTGCTAGCATTATGTACTCTAAGAGTAGCTGTTAGAATCTTTTGTGACCTCCAGGAAGATGCAATCAGAAAACCCCTGGTTGTTGTTGATTTGGTTGAATGTGTTGCATATTCTGCACTTTTTTGGCTTCGACGAGATTCTGAAGGACTCTTGTTAATGTTGGCTCCTCTCCTGACTAAATCTGCTGATGGGAATTCCCTGTATGAAGTCGACATGGGCCACATGGCAAAACTTAAGGAGAGTCTTCATAGCGCTGAAGAGAGGTTGACTTGTGGTTCGTCTGTTGGGGTCACAAGAATTGGTCAAGGAGTCGGTACATCTACCCCGTGTACACCAGAAATAGACACTGCTCTATCTTTTTCAGAAGATGAAAGATGGCATGTGATAGGAGTTTGTTTTTGGCAGCATATGTTCAGCCTGGTTGATCATAAGCTTAATGAACTTTCCTTTGAACAGGAAGACAGTAGTAGTGTCAGTGTTTTCCAAGAAGTGGTTCCTTTCTGGAGATATAGTTTATTCAACTTGGTTTTTCATGGCAACAATTCAACGGAAATTAACTTCATTGCGTTAATATTGGCAAAGTTGCTAAAGTCTGCACTCGCATGTCTTTCCTCTTACCATGTGGAATTTCTTGTTGGATTCTTGCACCGGAAATCGGTGGATAAATTGCATGTAACAACTCTTGGATGGTTGAAGGGATCTAGTTTGTCTCAAATCAAAGACGCTAGTCCTGATGTTGATCATGTTATGAGTGACAAGATTGAGTTTTCAACCTTTGATGCATTATGGGTTCGCGTCGCGGACTCTAACATGATATCTAAAGCCTTTGAACAGGAAAAAATAGAATGGTCGCATGTTATTGACTATTTATTGTTTAGAGCATGGACTGATTTCCATCAGGAAACTTCAAGGGAGCAATATCCTGCTGAAACTATCAACCGTGAATTGCATGTGAGTGATGGTTCTGCCGAAAATGTTGTATCTTCATCCCCCAGGGGTCTGTTTAAGAGTGGTCGCTCAATTTTGAGCTCTTGGCAAAAAGATGCAACTATTGTCAAGGGCCTGTCAGATTTTCAGAATGCAAAAGAGATGTATAAGAGAGACGGAGAGCTCTTTGAGGTAGTTCGTCTTCTCTTTGCTCTATGTTGGTTGATAAAAGTGAAGTTGAAACTGGTCTTATCCTTATCACCATTCAGTTATGAAACAATGGAGTATGTCTTTCTAATTCGCGCCTGACTGTGCTGCTTATTCAACTTGATCAGGTTATGTGTATAAATTCCATTAATGAATGTCAAGCTGCAGTTTCAAGCAACCATAAGGTTAGTTTCTTAACATACATGCTTTTGCTTGTGTGAAAGTGTCGCTGTTATTTATATCATCCAATAGGTGCATGTTTTTGTTTTGTCTCCATTTTGACTGAGACTCAGCAAGCCCTTCTCCCTAGAAAACAAAGTGTAGATATCTCGGGGATAGCTATGATAGTGGGAAGCGACATTTTGTGCATCAGATTGTTTTAGTGCACTAGTCTTGCTTGGCACTTCCTCTGACGGTTTCCAGTTGCGATGCATTCCGTTCATTGCTAATAGTCATTATTTATGTACGCCCGTCTCTGCCTCAACGAAACCTGAATTTCAGCTACCGCCTCCATAGTCTTCAAATTTTGGGCTAATGAATTGTGGCTGTGATATTCATGGGGTGATTTGATCCCTAGCTTAATTGTACTTGGGTTGTTCAAGACATGGAAGCTGGAAGGTAAAGTAATTTACTCAGGTCAAAGAAGATTGCTAAGCACGGGCGTCTATATGCCTCTGGAGATTGGATGCCACCTCATGCCTTAGCATAGGACGCTCCTTGCTCCAATTACTCTGAGCTAAACAGTGCACATTTCTGGTTACAACATGGACCGTTGTGGCATATCAAGGCAGATAGCTTTGCTGTAAGGGGGAGTGTTTAGTGTGAACATATTGAGCTTATGAGAATTCATTTTGCGAGTATGCTCAAGTGATTAGCACATTATATTCCATCATCCTTATGCATAGTGACTGTTGTGAGGAAAGTATAATCATAGTCTCGAGGAACTTTTTGTATTTGCTGTATGTTGAGTCGAACCATTGTGTAAGCAAGCTGCATATTTGCATAGTATCATCCTATGTCAAAGCAGCTGGCAGGAAATGGGGGTGGCTGGGTAGAACATGACCAATGGTCGTAGCTGATCAAGCAAAGCATTGAAACACTTAGAATGAAAGAATGATCTGGGAATAGGAGGCAGGATTGTGGCTTTTTGCTCTACTTGGGGGTGTTGACACACGTAGTGTTTTACTGAGCTTCATGGCGACTCAACTGTATAACAATTTGATTTTGCATCTTATTCAGGGAATCATGTTCTTTAATTGGGAAGCCGAAGTCTCTTTTGGACACCCATCCAGCTATATCTGGTCAGATGCTGATTGGCCACCTAATGGGTGGGCAGGTTCTGAATCAACACCAGTACCGACATGTGTTTCCCCAGGCATGGGTCTGGGAAGCAAGAGAGGCACTCATCTTGGGCTAGGTGGGGCAACGATCGGTATGGGGTCTTTATCTAGACCTAGGCGAGACTTGACAGCTGGGAGAGCGTTTGGTTTACCAGGTTATGCAGGTATTGGTGCTTCTGGCCTAGGTTGGGAAGTTCAGGACGACTTTGAAGAGCTTGTTGATACTCCAGCTACAATGGAAAATATACATTCTAGAGCATTCTCAAGTCACCCCTCTCTACCTTTTTTCTTGGTTGGTTCCAGCAACACTCACATTTATCTGTGGGAGGTATGAACTATGAACCCTTTGCTTATCATTTTCCTTTTATAATTGGAATATCCGGTATTTCTTTGCAGTGATCTTCTTCCATGGAGTGTAGGAAGTTCCGTCCTTATGCTTCTAATAATCAGCCTTTGTTGTTGTTATTTAAGAAATACATTGAGTGGGTAGAAGCACTAACTTTTTAACCTATTCTTTCCTTACTTGGATCTCTATTGGAACTTGGATGACTCTTCTGTCTCAAATCTATTTCTCAGTTAGATTCATTTTATTGTTTGTCCTGATTTACTTTCTTTAAGCTGGAGCCCGCTACTGCTTTACACACCCTCACCAACTGTCTTGAGGACTCTCTTGGCTCTTTTATTGGCCTATGGGTTAGCAGAGAACTGCATGGATTAGTCACTTATTCAGTTACTTTCTGGCATATTGAATAATTTCGCCGGGGACTTGTCAAACTGCTTCAAGCAAGGCGCCAAAGGGATGGCATAAATCTAGATTAATTTAAAATAGAAGGCAGAGTAGACAAGTATTTGTTTGCTTTTTTCTCATCTATTAGATGGTCTCCAATATTTATCCTGGTTGTACTTTGGCGCAGTTTGGTAAGGACAAAGCTACTGCGACCTATGGGATACTCCCTGCTGCTAATGTTCCTCCACCGTATGCTCTTGCATCGGTATCAGCCGTGAAGTTCGATCAATGTGGACATAGATTTGCCACTGCTGCTCTAGATGGAACTGTATGTACATGGCAGCTGGAGGTTGGGGGACGAAGCAACATACGTCCGACAGAATCATATCTTTGCTTTAATGGCCTTGCTTCGTAAGTTTTCTTGCCTCTTAACTTTGGCTTTGCTTGGGTTCTCTTGGCCAGATTAGGTGTTTAAGAAGATGCGGAAAGTGTGCGTAGGATTGAATTTTGTTGTGGAATGTTTTGGTGGCTTGTTAATATAAGTCAATGTGAAGCCTTCACATTGCAGGTGTTGTATTTTGCATGTCTAACAAAGTTTTTTCTTTGTATTTGGATTGCAGGGATGTCACTTATGTTACTTCGAGTGGATCAATTGTTGCTACTGCTGGATATAACTCAAATGGTGTTAATGTGGTTATTTGGGATACATTAGCTCCACCTACAACCTCCCGTGCCTCAATTTTATGTCATGAAGGTACTTTTATCCTGATTGTGCGGTTTGATGATTTTAAACTATAAGACAGAAGCTGGTACATAGTTGTTTGTTGTGTAGTCAATTGGTTTCAGTAGATCTAAATTCCTAAATAGCTATTGTCTGAACCTCCTACGGAAATTCCGTTAAGAGTAGTAGTAATATCAGTAAAACAAATCGATTGACATTTAATCATGCTAGCCATGTGATCTTAGTTTGAGTAATATGCTTGATGTTTGTCAAGGTGGTGCCCGCTCGATTGCGGTGTTTGACAACGTAATTGGAAGTGGCTCCGTTTCTCCCCTTATTATCACCGGTGGTAAAGGTGGGGATGTTGGTATTCATGATTTCCGCTACATAGCAACGGGGAGGACCAAAAGGCATAGACAACATGATCATGGCGATGCAAATGGAAGCCCATCTTCAGCTACTGCAACTACCATGGTCAATAATAAAGTGGGAGACCAGAGTAGCAGCGGGATGCTTTGGTACATCCCGAAGGCTCACTTAGGTAATAACATCTCTCTTCATCTACTCTCAATGTGTGCTAAACGACTTACCTTATCTGACAATGTCGGTATGATGCGAGCAGGAAGCATCACCAAGATATCCGCAATCCCGCATACCAGTTTGTTCTTGACCGGAAGCAAAGATGGAGATGTCAAGCTTTGGGATGCAAAAGCAGCAAAGTTGGTTCACCATTGGCCCAAGTTGCACGAAAGGCGTACCTTTCTTCAACCAAGTTCTCGAGGCTTCGGGGGAGTTACGAGGGTATGTCCCCTGCATTCTCTTCCTAATTTCAGCAGCTTGTTGAACTTCAAACCGGTAATAACATTCAACTGTTGCAGGCTGCCGTAACCGATATTCAAGTTGTCTCTAATGGATTTCTCTCCTGTGGCGGAGATGGAACCGTTAAGCTAGTACAACTCCGACGTTATCCGCATGATACCTGAAAGATTATCCGCCCGTTCTTGCTCCGTGCATCAAAGAAACGACATCGTTTATTGGGTGTATTCCTAGGACATTCAAAGCTCCTCAGCCCATGCGAATTTGGTACGATAGGAGTACCTCCGTTACAAAAAAAGGCATCAAAAACCTTGGGCGGACGGTTGTTTTTGTTAAATCATGTAATGAGTCACCAATTCCTTTTTAAATGCAAGTCAAATTAACAATAATTGACTCACAACAAGTTATGAGGTGACGTAGCTACTGCTGAGAGTTGTTTAATCAAGAAGTTTCGAATTCAAGTCCTTGAAATAACAGTGTTGAAAACTAATTAGTGGAGTTTGACCAACCTACGGAGTCCGGTATTTATTTTATTTGGCCGTTGATTGTTACATCAATCGTCTCTATATTGGGTCCCTCTCCAATTCCACCCACCAAAAAGATTCCAATATTTGTGTTTCCTGCTTTTAATCGTTCTACGTTTTTAATTCGGATGAATCGATTTTCCTATGATTTTTTACTATCCCAAAACCAAACTTGCACGTCTCACCATTTGACGGTAAATTTGGTTTAACTCGGGCCGATGGGCCCTCTCTGACCACGATTTTTTTTCCTATGAACCCTTGATTAAACACTTGGCCCGTGATCAACCGCCACGTGTCTAAGTGGGGCCCCAGATCATTATACGTGTTAATGAAAATAAATCTTGCAAATGGTCATTAGCCGAATATATCAAATGCCTCTCTATTATATTTCTTTCGGACATTTTTCTCCTCCTCGACCTTAAGGTTGAAGCAAAAGTCATCCTTACCCGCTTGACATAAAACGACAGCATCACATGCTTGGTTGTAATCTGTAAAAAAAATATTAATCAATAATTGGCATCCATTTATAAATAATTTTAAAAAAACATTGATAGTTTTTTTACTACTATCACACACAAATTCAACATATTTAGATCTCTTGTTTCAAGAAAAAAACATATTTAGATCTCGTATCTTTTAATCAACCAACCGCGCGCCCACTCCTCACAACTATGACGTGGACATCTCGTGTACGATTTCCACGAAACGACGCCGTTCTCCCTTGTCACCTCTCCCCTTTTCTCCATTCTGGATGAGGAGGAAGACTAAAAATCCCCGCGAACAAGTTTCCCCTCCGAAAATAAATAAATAAATTTCTGACAGAGAAAAGCCAAAACTTGAAGAAGAAAATATAAGAAAGAAGCCAAAAATTTCTGACACAGCTCTCGTGTAGTGATGATGGTACGGTTCAGTTGCTAAGATCCAAAACGCTGCGTTTCGCCTCCTCCTCCTCCTTATCCCAATCCCTGTACTAAGCTCGCAGATCCACACCTGTAGTCTTTCTTCACCTCCTTCTAGCCTGTAACTCTCTCTCATGTGTTTTTTCTTCTTTTCTTTTTTTCTATTTTAATGTTTATTCGATGAAGCGGTTATTTAGTCTACTGATTGCTTCGGTTATGAAGGAACGATATATTAAACCCGACACGGATTGAACCCTAGACTTCCGTCAATTCATTTCATTGTTGTAGGTGTGCCTAATGAAGGGAGATTGATGGCTGGAGCGGAGGCGAGGGCGCTTTGGCAGAGAACAGCTAACCGTTGTTTTGTCCAAGAGGATGCCAAAAGAGCTCCCAAGCTAGCCTGCTGCCAATCGTCCTCTTCGATCAAGCAGGCCGACGGTGGGCCCACGGGTGGAGAAGAGGCTTCGGATCATCATCCTTCCGCGGCGGGTTCCATGCCTCTCAACCGCAACCCTTCGTATTCGAATTTGCCACCCGATAACCGCTGGTGGTTCCCTCGTTATGAGATCTCATCCGATTGCACGAAGAAAGATGCCGAAGTTGAAAGGTTGTTTTGTGATGAAAATGCTATTGACTTTGGTAGTTTTAAGGACTCGGAGAAGAACTCCAAGCAGATAGATTTTGATCCTTTAGGATGTCTCCCGTTAGAAAAGGGCCCGGAGCACTCACTCGATGTAGAGTCGTCCCCGTGGATGGGATTGGGGGCTGAGAAGAATGTGCCGTGGTGGCGTTTAACTGATAAAGATGACTTGGCTTCCCTGGTTTCTCAAAAGTCACTTGACTTGATAGATAACTGTGATCTTCCCCCTCCTCAGAAGATCCAACTTAGGAGGCTCCCCCGTTCCTCGGATCGTGAAGATACGCGCCCGTCATTGGATTGGAAAGCACAAATCGAACAGCTCGCTACTGGTCAATGTCATTCTCAGGGCTGTCGTAGTTTTGAAAGCACGGATGTCGCAGAAAGGTACTACTGCTTGTTTTACCTTCTGTTTCTCCATCATTGAATCAATCAAACAGAGTTTTGTCGCCGGTTAGCTACTTAAAATACGACATATTGTGAGCTCTGTTTAATTCAAATGATCACTTTCAGGCCTTCCTCAAGTATGAATTGTAGTATGTTCTTGATTGAGAACAACAGCATGGATCTCGTCTGTTTGTTGTAATGGGTTCGATTAAGTAATGTTACTGATTCATTAAATATGATCAATGCAGTTATACAAAGACTAGCAAGGATACAGAAGAAGGTGGTCGGCTTTTTGAGGATGATCCTTGTAAGGCTCAACTCCTTGAAGCACTCCGTCACTCGCAAACTCGTGCAAGAGAAGCCGAGAATATGGCAAAACAAGCTTCTGCTGAGAAAGACGACATAGTCAAGCTCTTCTTGAGACAAGCCTCCCAACTTTTCGCCTACAAGCAGTGGTTTAAGCTTTTACAGTTAGAAGCACTTTACTATCAACTAAAGAACAGCGACCAGCCCATATCTACTTTATTCCCCGTAGCTCTTCCGTGGGTGCCTCAACACGGTAGGAAGTTTCGGAAGAGCTGGCAGAAGTCCAACAACCGAGGCAAACGAGGTAAGAGAGGTCGACCGAGCCATGGCATCGGTAGGTATGCTGTTGCATTTGCAGTGGGGTTGAGCCTTGTCGGCGCTGGTTTGCTTCTGGGATGGACAGTCGGGTGGATGCTACCCTTTTAACGCTCCAACCGAACTACCTACCCGCGGTGGCAATCGGGTCGCAGGGGATCAATCCATGGTTGGATTCATTCATTTCCACATGTATGTGTCCGTCTAGGCGTCAGAGCTGTTTGTTTGTATGGGCACTCTCTTTTTTGTGTCTCTCTCTACTCTTCGTTATGTACAAAATGATGTCAGGCAATGGTGTACTGTAGATGATTGTAGGGGTGAATATGTTGCAACTGAAGAACATATCAGTGTCTTGTTTTACTGTCTATAGTCTGTACGGTTATTTTAAAAGTTAGTCTATTGAAACTACAGCTGTGTTTCCTATCCCTACGGTAATTTTTGATCCGGGAAGCTAATTTGTCCTTTTTCAACTAATCGGATTTGTCCTTGCTCCTCGCATGTAATTCAATCCGAAAGCTGAAAATTCAATTTTTAAGAAAACAAAAGAAAGAACTAAACGGGTAGTTCTGGGATGGGATTGAGAATTCTGAAATTTACTTTCAATGATCTCAGAAATTTTGAGATACATGAAATTCGAAAAAAATTCTTCCACGATTCTCCAAATTTGACCTACCTAACAAATTTAATATACAAACATACGACCAAACATATAATCAAATGTCTCAAACTCGACACCCATACAAAATCTATTTACCATCTATCAATGTCAAGATTCAGAATCATCCCGAAATGCCTTCAGGAATCTATTTTTTTTTCCGTTCGCTCTCCCACTCTTGATCTCGACTTTGGACATCCCGAATTTCGAAAATTTCCGAGATACTTTCAATTTTCAGGTTCGAATAGGATAAGAAAAAAAACATCTTCAGCCCAGAAAAGTTCGGCCCAATAAGGCCCACATCTTTTAGCTTGAAACAAAATTAGCGTGTTTCCAACTTCTTCTTCATCATCGTCGGATCCAATTAATTCCAGGCGTTTACTGAAAATAGTACAGTGTACTCTCCTCCATCGAGAGAGAGAGATGGCGATAATGGAGAGGCTGAAGATATTCGCGGTGCAGGAGCCCATTGTCGTGGCTTCTTGTCTCATCGCTGGATTTGGTTAGCCCACAACTCTCCCGTCTTCTTTATATCTTTCTATTCTTTGAGCTCTCTTGAACCTAATTTAGGGTTTCGTGTTTTCCCCCTTCTTGGGGGTTCGATCAATTAATGAATCGCGCGGGCCGTCATTCGGAATATCGAAAGAGAGGATTTGGAGGAATATGTGATGTGATGTGATGTGATGTGTTCATGGTAGATGATAAATTCACCATAGCTGTGGTGAATTCTGTATTCCTGTGTAGGAGGCGGGGGTGTTTCGTTTCGATTCCCATGTTTAACACGGGAACACGCGCGCGATGTGGAATTCGGTTCCATTTTCTAGTGTGAGCCGTTTATTGGTCTTGTTGATCCCATTTCCCATCACACTTCCAAGCAATTCCTATTGTGATGAATAAGTGTGAACCGGAGGTGGCGTTGTTGGTGTTCCACAAACAGAAAAAGGGACGATGTTTGGACACCGCAGTAAGGATATCGGTTTTGAGTTGTTGTTGTTGATGCAAGTTCTTTTTTTTTTTTTGGAATTTTCAGGTCTAGCGCTTCCCGCATTTGTAAGGCCCATGTTGGATTCATTTGAGACTAGCAAACAAGTGAAGCAACCTGCCCTAACTGATGTGAGTCCCGCACACTGTGTGTGATATCATTTGTCACTGGGATTGGGAGGACACTCAACTTTGCTGTTAATATCTTTTGATTTCTTTGTCTCGTTGACTGACAATGTTTCAATTTTAATTTGGACGATCATTTTGAAGCTATGTGTATTCAACTTCTTGATGAACTTGTTTGATTGAGGTGAAACGGGTCGTTGATAAGAGTTCAATAGCTAATAAAAGATGCAAAGATTTCACGGTGTCAACGTGAATTTGAGGCATCCATATTATACAAAAGATGGCCATACATTTACCTTCCAAAACAGCATATATCATCAAAGTTTCTATTCTATGTAAAAGGACTTCAATGCCTTTAGGTTGAGGTGAAGAAGTATGTCACTGGACCAGGTAGTAAAGCAACTTTGTGGTGTTGAATATGTGGGTAGATGTTGTTGGTGGTGGTCAATGCATGCTAGGTTTCTGCATCGTATTTAAGCATATTAAAAAGTGACTGCAATGTTTGTTGTGAGATCTGGGCTGTTGGGAGATTTTTTTATCTGAATGTTAGCATCTTGCACTCTTGCAGGTGGTAGCTGGTGTGACGGGTAAAAAGCAAGGTTGAATTTGCTTGGAACAAGGTTTCAAAATCACGCATTCCTTTTGGTCTTCTTTGTACTGTTTAAAGATGGCCTGTTTCTTTCCGAGTACCCGAAAATAAGCCTTTGATTGTTGAATAGTCAGGAGCATTGAACATCTTGTTGCTTAGTGAATGGATATGATTGGTTTCCATATTTTGTTATATAAACCTCTAAGCAGCGCTTCGCAGAAACTCCAACCTTTCATCGTGACAGTGATTATTAAGGTATCCTAGTTTCATACTGATTCAGGGCTTTGGGAGCCCTTTATGTCAATCTCGACTGGGTTGAATTAATATTTTCTACTCGTTTGGTTTTTTGAGCAATGACTTGACGAGCTATACATGTGAATCGTATTCTTGCATGTTAGTCCGTCGATAGAAGGAGGTTTTTTAAAAAGAATATCGAGAATGGGGCACTTTGGAGAAGTATTTTGTGTCAGGTCGTCGTGTAGTCCCATAAACCGGATCAGACACCCGTTTTTTGAGGGGGAAAATGGAACTGTGCCACGCTTGTTTTATGAAAAACACGGGTGCCACACCCGTTTTTCCCATAAAACGAGCATGACACCCGTTTTCCTTTCTCATTAACAGCGCATCAGTTTTGTTTTTTCCCCCGAAAATGGTATCAATTCCAGTTTATGGGCCTACACCTGACAGAAGAGGTGGTGATCAATGGCGTAGTCCTTCCCTCCTGAGACTAGATACTTGGGAAAAGAAAAGGACAAGGTGCTAGTCTAATCTTACTGTTGTAGTTGGTACCAACATTGTTTGCTAGTTTAGCCATTGTCATGTCTCCTACCTAATTGTTTGGAATCTCAACGATCAAAATGTCCTCCAATCGACAAAAGACTTCTACTGGTCCTGTGCTCTAATATGATCTCCTAGCTCTATGATTCTTTTCGTTGACAGCACAATTTAGCAAACTTTTAAGTTCAGTGAAACTTTGGTATTCCGAGTGGAGAACACAAACTTCTATAGAACCATGAAACGAGTTTCCAATAGCCTTAGCGGCAAACAAGTACATTCTTCCGCAAATATAATCTAAACTGATGCGAATCGCTCCCATTGACGTAAAGTATAGCGGAGTTACTTATGTACATTTACTTGCTGTAATATCCCACTCCAAGCTAACAGACGGAGCTTGAGGTGTTGCCTCTCTGGTACCTCAACTATATTCCTAACGATACATTTATTGCAGCTGCTGCACTAGCCCCAACAAATTCTTCCACAAATTTAATTTGCACGCCAATGCAAATGGGCCAACCAAAAGTTGGAGAGGACGTTGAAAGAGTCGCATCATTGGGAAACATTAAAGAGAGATAGCTTTGTCTACACTCTTTCTTTGACACACTCTCCTCTTGGACTTCCAACTCCTCCAAGAAACAACCTGCTTCAGCCCCTCGTAAATTGTTGCCTGCCAAATACATCCAACACAAATGAAAGACAATTCAAAATTACACGAGTCGAGAATTATCGGACCTACGAATCCTCCTACATTTAACCAAATTTATGATACAGTGTTTCTGCGACCTACCGAGCCAGCCATAATTCACCCAACTTAAAACCAAAGAAGGAAGAGACCCTCTCAGCCCTTGAGATGTTACTTAATAGTATTTCAACTTAAAAGACACAATCAAGCAATGACTTCAAATCGACTGTCTACTAAATATTTGCTTTCCTCTTGAAAAAAGTGCGGGAAATTTTCCAGGAAAATATTTTCCGACAAAATGATGAACACTCCACTCCAGTCAAAAAAAAAAGAGTAAGGAAGAAGGAGAAGAACTGACCCAGAAATGAGCCCTGGTATTATGGGAGATAGCAGAAAAGCTTCCACCATTAGCATTAACATCTCCTTCTCCCTCTCCTCCTCCCTCCATAAAAGAAGGAAAAACCTCCCTCTTCACCCTCCCCCCCACCCGAAAAGACCCCAACACCCCTTTCTCCACGTCAGGACTAGTGCCTGCACCGCTCTTCCTGAAGGACCCGTCCTTCCGAAACGAGGAAGACCGGGACCTGGGCTTGCTGGTAATGTAAGGGCCTTGGAGGACCGTGGTTGGCGAATCCAGCTTGTCAAGGTGCAGCAGCCTTGGAGGCAGCTCCAAGCTCTTGGAGGAGGAGGAGGAGATCATGGAAGAAGAAGCGGATGGCCTCGGCTTTCCGGGTTCTTCCTCCCATCTAAAAGGGATACTAGCTGATACATGAAAAGGTGACTCTTGATTGTAGTAACCCACATTGGAAGTTAGCTTGGAAAACAATGGAAGCTTCAGCTCAGAACTTGCTCCTCCTCCTCCTCCTCCTGCTTCAGCCACCTCAGGATCCATATTTCCCTTTAAACCCTTTTCTGTTGGTGCTCTTCTTCTCTAGGTGTTGAGAGTTTTTGTCTACTTTTGGATTTTGTTTTAAGTAGTGAGACTTTTGTACCAAGGGAGAGACATAGTGGAAGTGGGAGGAAAGTCTATGTGAGGAATGCTAGAAAAAAGGCCAACCTTTGTGGTAATCATGCTTCATCATCAGTGCTAGAAAAAAACCAAATTAATATAAATTATGTGATTAGAGCTGCAATAAAGTTATTGAATATTCTTAAGCAAACTTTGTAAGTTCCATTTTTTTAATAGAGTACATGCTATTATTGGTAAAATTGTTTTTTATATGAAATTCAATAATATTCGACTGAAGACTAGTTGTTAACATTTGATTCAGCAACGGATACGGATACAGATACGAGATCAGTAATCGTATGTATATATATATATATATATATAGACTTTAATAAAGAAATTGGAGGTTGTAATATATAATCAGCTATTCGAAAAGTTGGTCCAAATAATAAAATACTTAAATATCTTATAAAATTTGACAGTATTTGATTCCGAATAATATATATTAAAAATATATATAATCTTGGTGTAATTGGCTTGTTAATTGGCTCATATAATAAAGTTGGCCCGTCATATGATAAAAGCAACCGCATGGCCTTAATTTCTGGTCCATGGTGTTTTTTCTGATTTAAAAATCGACAAAAAGGAAAGGAGGGGACAAAATAGATAAAAGAACTTGCGCTAACGGGCAAATTTCTGTGACGGCGTGAGCTTAGGTTTTGCTCTCGGTTTTTTTTTTCGGGTCATTTTTTTAATTTAATATTTTTTGTAACAGTAGGCATTTTTATTAAAAATTGCAACCAATATCAACATTTGGACGCCTGGATTATTTTGATCAGTTAACTTATAGTTAATGTTAAATTTGAGACAAAGCTCAGAAATCTTCGTTTGGACTCAACCGGTGGGGTTTAAGAAATAGAGAGTTGCTGTCTAGTGTCTAATTTATTTGCGATCCATCCACTTGCATTAAAGAGTGAAAAAAGGGTTGGTAAGTTTTAAAAGCTAATTAATTATTTATGTTTTAAGCGAAAAATAAAACAAAGCAAATATTTTTAGCGAAACCACTTAGTATATGTATATCTATTTTTTTATAAGTAATTTGTATTAAAAAATAGGTTCAGAAGAGTACCCGTTACAAACAATCCAAAAGGCAAAGCCAGTAGCCGAAACCTATAGCAATGCCCCAAAATTACAAACCCCTGCCCACGCCCCTAAATAAAGATGAACAGACACTGCATGGGGCAACCGAATCAAGGAAGAGGAAGGGATCCTGATCCGCCAGAGAAAGAGATGCAATTCGACCGCTTAAATCATTCTTTAGTTCCGAGTATATGTATATCTATTAGTCCAATTAATTTAAATTTGATCAATATATAAGCACAAAGATAAAAAAAAATTCATATTTTAATACAATTACGTTCTTAAAATTCGAACATGAAATCCCTACCTAATACTAATTTATCTATGCATTATGTGATAAGCAATTAATCATGGACACATTGGATGCTAACCACTAGTTTTGTCCCAGTATTGAGTCTATTAACTTCTCAGATTTTGCTTGATTCTACGATTAGCCCCTTCTGAGAAGCCACCACTCTGCTCCACCAAACTCGTAGTCAATTCATACTGTACTATAGCGGCAATGATCTCGTGGGTTTTTTTCTTATGTGGAGTGGAATTTTCCGACAAATTCCATAATGGGGTTGTCAGAAATTTTTTTTCCTGTCTGGGGTTGTGCTAGAAACCGCACAAAATTGTGCATTTTTATTTGTAAGAAACCGCACGATTTTGTGCAGTTTTTGCACAAAACCGCACAATTTTGTGTGGTTTTGTGCAACACAGCAACTTGATACATTATTTGATTTATTCTACTTATAACTCATCGACTCTTGACTTTTAAATAATTTTTTGACATTCTTAGACTCCAAATTAGGAGAAATAATAAACATCAAAGTTGTAGATATATGTCTCAACTTCACATAGCAACTTGAATCACCTCAAACGGACTACGGAGTAAAAAGTTACGGTCCCCCAACCGAAATCAGTCGATGTAATTCGGTCAACTCTTTGACTTCAAATAAATTTTTGTCATATTTATACTTTGAATTTGGAGAAGTTATAAACTTCAAAATTGTAAATTTGCGTCTTAACTTTATATAACAACTTGAATCACTTCAATTAGACTCCGGAGTAATAAGTTGTGGCTCCTCGACCGAAATTACTTTCAATTTTGATTGGAGGACCGTAACTTCTTACTCCGCAGTCCGTTTGAGGTGACTCAAGTTGCTGTGTGAAGTTTAGACATATATCTACAACTTTGATGTTTATTACTTCTCCCAAATTAGTGTCTAAGAATGTCAAAAAATTATTTAAAAGTCAAGAGTCGATAAGTTACAAGTGGAATAAATCAATTGCTGTGTTGCACAAAACCGCACAAAATCCAAAACCGCACGATTTTGTGCGGTTTCTTGCAAATGAAAATGCACAATTTTGTGCGGTTTCTAGCACAACCCCAAACAGGGAAAAAAATTTCTTACAACCCCATTCTGAGATTTGTCGGAAAATTCCACTCCACATAAGAAAAAAACCCTGATCTCGTTCTCTCTCTCTCCATGGGTTTTCCTTCGAGTTTTACTACAGAGGATTTTGACAGGACTTGTGAATCGCAATCTCGTGCTAGTTGACGCTAGCACCGGGGAGTTCCGACTTCCATTCGGTAAATATGTAAGTATTTATATATCTATTGAATAAAACAAATTTACAATAAAACAAACAACCAAACTGCACTCTTTGGATCAATTGCTTGGGAATTATGGAGACATTGGAACAGCTTAGTTTTCGATGGTAAAATGCCAGATTTTGATCTCTTGATTAACAACATCCTACGCCAAGCAAGAGACTGGTTATTTTGGTCTGGGGCGACCAAAAGCATTTGTAATCAGGAGCTTTTGATATTTATCGAATCGGACGGGATTAACTTAGTATAATTTTTCTTGTAATTTTATACTGTTTTGGTCATGTCACGGTTCTTTCTTGTAAATATTATTCTTCTATAATAAAAATTTATTTTAAAAAAAACCATCGCATGAAATCCCAGAGCTCTTGATTAACAAAATCATGTATATTTTTTGATGTGCGAGATTATAATATCCAAAATCGAACACTCTTTTTATAACTAGAAAAATCTTGATGAATCCAACTAGCATCCCATTTTACCAACTCCTACCCGTGAAATCTAGATATTCAACAGCGGCCGAAGTGCATGTAACATGAAAAGAACGTCCAAAGACTTGTACAGGGGATCTAAACTTGGAAGCTTTTATTTAAAGAGAGATTATTATTGGCATAATTTTTTGAACTTGGAGATTTATTTAAAGAAACCCGGGAACATATTTAATTTCGTTTTAGGTAGCATATATTCTTTCGACAAATTCACAATAAATAGTGAGCGGATTATTTGTTTTTTGGAGCAATAATCACATGTAAATTAAACAAACTCTCGTTGCCGACAATAAACCACTAACTTGATACAGCTACTAGAGATTCATATAAATTCAATTTTACGTCTCTAACCCCACTCCAAGTACCAACGGTTTAAATAATTAACGAATAGATCTATATTCTAAGGTTTCAAATTCAAAATAGCTTCACAAAAAAGGTTTAAAGAATGTTGGGATGATTACCTTAGTTGCCGACAATAGCTTTTTTTTTTGTTACGTGGGAAGCTCAGTACATTACACAACATGGGATAATTAAATCCGACTGCGAAAAATCAATTATCGGTATACCAGTATCTCACTTACTCTAAACGTGTTGCTAACTAATCATAAAGGACAATGATTGTTACTAACCAAATATAAAGCAGTTCGTGGAGCTAATCTCGCCCAGCTAAGCTACCCGCCGTCCCTAATGCTGAAAGTCAAAAGAGAGCCATTCTTCTAATTAGTGTTTTTAGAATCGCTTTCAAAGCAAAATGAAACAGAGGAAGCGTGCCTAAAGTGGACCTGTTGGAAGAAATGATGCCAATGCATATCCTCCCACGTTTGAGCTGAGGCTCAAGTGTGTAAACTCCTTTTTGTAAACACCAAGTGGATTGACATTTATATGTTTGACTCAGATCGAATCACAAAAATTTATGCTTTTAACGTGAATACTATTTATGAACTCAAATTTGAGACCACTGAAATATTAAAAAAATACTCAAATTGCTGATTAAGTAAAGTAACCTTGTCTTTTTATCTGTTGTGGCGAGAGAATTTAAAGAGAGTCTACGAACATGGCGAAGAATAAACTTCGAAGAAAATTTGAGAAAATGATTCTTCAGGCGTAATGTAACTACTATTTAAAGTGTTATTTTGCCTTCACTTAATATTGTAATGATTTTAGGCAAAGACTATTCTAGAATTACTCAAAAATATTAGAAAATCAAATGAATAGCAACTTCTTTAATTTTCAACTCAAGAACTACAAGCAAAACGCATGAAAGAACAAATGGAGAAGAAATGAACGGATAAATAAATTGGTGTGAATTATGGCAAAAACTTTTTTCTGTTTATAGAATTTCGATGAGTGCAAGAAAATTTGTTTCAAAAATCACAATCCACCATATAAAAAGTTGCATCAATTTTTTCTTATGAAAAGTCATCCCTTCATCCAATTCATCCTTGTTTTGTCATAGTTATTCACTTAATACCATTAACGTTACTCTTCTCGAGATGTCGTTTGGTTGAAAAATAAACCAAACAACACCGGTAGCCACCAAGCAACATCAACATTAACTCGTTTTGTATATTTGTTCATATCATTCGCTTGGCGTGGGCATAATTTTGGACAATAAAGGAATGTCGTCATTGGAGTAAATTCAGAACAAAGCTTTGGCGCAACGGACAATCTCTGTGTTTGGTGAATTTGTGTGTTGTTAGTTAATTACGTGGGTCATGCATGGGCAATTATTGTGCAACCGAGGTTGAAATTAAATAGCGCAAGCAATCTTGCGTGAAAATTGACAATACAAGTGAACAACTTCAGCCAAAAGAAACTTGGGTGGTGTTTTGTTCTCTCCCTGGACCATCGCTCCTTTTTTTTCTAAATATAATGCGTTGCTAAATTCATGAAAAACTTAAAGTTGATTACAACCCATAACTGAAAGTTTTATGGTGGTCCCTCCACTCCACTCACTTGGTAGAATTAGTTGTTAAATTCACTTCTCTCTACTAAATTTTATCAAAAATTAATGATCTAAATATTATTACTTAAAACGGAAAAATTGCCATAGAATTAATTATTGGTATCTTAGTACTCGTTGCTAAATTTACGGAAAGTTTAAAGCTGAGCAATACCCAGTTTTATACGGAAGTTACTCTCTTATAAATACTTTTGGTTCATTTACGAAACTTTTTTGGATAAGTAAATATTTTATTGATCATAATATTTACATTTGTAACGGAACCTCTCGTGCAAGTAAGTACTTGCAATTAACTGACCTCATCAAAATTTTGAGCGATACACCATGAAGCGGTTCACGATACATAAAGTTTCAATATTGATTGTAGCACTCTAGTTAATATCTCCATACTAAGAAGAACCCCATTTGAGAATTTTTATCAGTTGGTCATTTACTTGCAAATAAAACAGCTTTGGGTCTACTGGGGATTAATCTTTCTTATCTTGAACCCGAACAATATGTTTGGCTGAAACTTATCACACAGCAATAATAAAACATCATTATCACAAATGATAGTGGAAAACACTGAAATTAAAGCACTTAAAACATGCCCTCGGTACTCAATACCATGAGGAGACACGAACTTCATAATTTTGGTAAATATGAACTCTCAAAAGATGACGATGAAATGACATTGGAGCTGTCATTATTAGTTTCTTAACAAATGAAAATGCAATCTGATTTCTCAAAGAGAAAAATGGGAAAGAAAAGTTCCAATATTTTTTTATAGGTAAAAGACATTTACTAATAACATAATATATAGTAATATGTACAAAAATGATCCTCGTGAGTTGCGCCTCCCCCTTAAAATAGTAAGAGAATCGCAGTCGAGAGAAAAGAGCTACCTCGATTATATTGTGATACAAAATCTGTTATTCGTATATTCTAATAACGAAGATGCTCGCTATGTACAAACCAGTAAAACCAATGGAGAATGAAGCATCTGGCCTACGAGGAGAGCATCACCTAGCCCATTCCTGACTTTATGATTTTTGAATAAGAGGAATGATAAAAGCTCACAATTCTTCACCCCAAAACAAAATCATAAAGTTTTTTTTTTTGTAACGTTCAAGTTATAAAGGTGGCACTTTATTTCAAAACTCAATTGGAAAAAGAATACAGCAACTCCGATCCTCAGTTTTCACAATTGCTGTGAATATCTTATGGCATGAAGAGCAACTTGTGCGTGGCTAAATAAATATAAAGGAATATAGGGATACACACTGGTAGAATCCATGATGGTTGGGCCAACTTAATGGACCAAATGTTTCCGGCGCATATTGAAATAAATGGGCCTTTAGACCCATCTCCGCTGTAAAATGAACATTTCTGGCCCATGTGAGCAATTAAATGGCTGATGTGCCTCTAAAAATCAGATTTAGTAAAACTTGGCAATTAATGGAAAAGTCAAAACGATACTTCCTTTCTAATAGAAGGAATAACACATCTACGAAAGATCCATAATCACGGAGGACAAACAGACTAATACAATATGAAGCTGAAGAGCAATTTTTATATAAATAAAACTACATTTAACTGTAATCTATCAAATTAACTAATGCAAATTTGAACTGAATCGAATCGCAAAATATACACTCTTAGAACCTAAATTTCAGAACTCCAATTAAATTACAATTTGAAATCCCTGTTCAAAAGGAGGTTAAATTAGTAAATGACGTCAAGAAAAATTATGAGTAGAATACGAGGGTCAAATCTCCGTACTCTACCAATAACTTGCAAGGAAATTAAGATAATATCTTCCCCTCAAGGAAAAAAAGAAGATATCTTAACATGCAAACAATAAATATTGGGAAAAGTCCACATTAGTACATTGTGGTTTGCTCGATTATCAGAGATAGGTTTGTGGTTTCAAATTCATCAAAAAGGGTCATGTGTTTTCACGGGCTCATCAATTAAAGGCTCGGATAGCTCCCCGAGCCTAGTCAGCGTCCATTGGGCTCTCCACGTCAGAACAACATTATTTTTAATCCTATGTGGCATGCCATGTAGGATTTTTTTCTACTCGAAAATGATGATGTGGGGTTGTTTGAAAATTTTAACTTGCCACGTCAGCATTTTCGAGTTAAAAAATCCTACGTGGCGTGCCACATAAGATTAAAAACAATATTGTTTCTGATGTGGAGAGCCCAATGGACGCTGACTAGGCTCGGGGAGCTATCCGAGCCTTTAATTGATGAGCCCGTGAAAACACAGGACCCTTTTTGATGAGTTTGAAACCACAAACCTATCTCTGATAATCGAGCAAACCACAATGTACTAATGTGAACTTTTCCCATAAATATTTAAAAGGATTAACCTCGTTCCACTCTTACGAAACGATTTGGAGAGGGATGAACTGTCAATAATCACAGCTTTTTTACTAGAGAATCGAACAAAAGTAAACTGATGTTCAAAGCGTACTCTTTTGCCTTCCCTTTCGAGGAGCTAAACACACAACTGCCCATGCACGAAGACATCACTACACCGATGCTGCTACTAAAGCTAATCCAAAAATGCATGCACAATGCAATGAGAATGAGAAGTAGAAGTGCGAGGGGTTTGACTTGCTCGCTTTAGACGAATGGTTCGCGGCACTGCGATCATAAGATTTACAGTACTTGCTGAACAACAACATTCATGAGGAGCAGCAGATATTAGACCAGAGTAGATGAGGATGCAGAAAAGGTTGCTATCTTCTCCCAAATGCATGCTGGAAATGAACTTCTCCATGCTCCCGCGCTCAACATCGGAATTCGCAAAATTCTGAGACTCAGAACAGAATGGAGCAATGTTAGTTTCAGTAATGCAAAATGAGTTCATCAAAAACAACCAGATGCGAGCACATTCTCAAACTTAAGGGTACTGGAGGTCCGAGAAATAACTAGAGCTTGGTTCATGAAGTTCAATCGCACAAAATTAAACCCACTGTCTACATCGATGCACATCAAGGTCTGAAAAGTATATGAACATATTCTAAGGTAAGAACTAAAGTTGACTTCCTATCGTTTTGGTGATACCGAAGTGGAACATAATCACAAAAGCTCAAAGGAGCAAAGATCAGAATGTACAAGTTATCCTTTTTGCAAGACTAACAAGGATCAAATGACAGATTCTATACATATTCTTTACAGAATGCTAGCTTTCCTGCTTGTAAAGGAAGAGAATGGCCACATATCGTTCCGGCTAAGGAATAGGACACCTTCCACAAAATGAAAGTAAAAACTCCACATCAAAGAGTATGATACTTGCACATTTTCCAGAGGATCCAAATGAGCAATCTAGATTAAAAGAGGACCAGAAAGCTTCCAATATTCAAGACAAAGCACAATGTTGCCAGCTTTTCTGGAACAAGACCTTTAGTCGTCTTCCTATTCTTCAAAAGTCACCAAGGCATGCAAGGACACAAAGACCTTCAAACATAAAGCGGCCAGAACTATGTTTTTTTGGTTCACTAGCATGAAAGAACAATAGAATTGAATAGCTTGTTGGAAAGGTTTTCTTAGCAAGCAGAAAATCTTCCGTGACAATACACAGACCGCACATATTATCAGGGGAAAGTTGAGAAATGGTATGATAGCCAAAGCATTAAATTTTAAGTGATCTGACAAATTTGTAATACCAAAGTAAGCTAATAGTAAACAGGGAACATATACCACCAAAGAAGGGAACATGACAGGAAATTTATCAGGACAGTCACTTACTCAAACAATCGAGCAATTATAAGCGCTACATAGCTCGAGTAATGCAGATTGATTTGCTGGATCAACATTTTCACCGATGATCTGAGGGTACTTTCCTGGAGAAACAGTTGAAACCCTTACCAAGGAAGCTACCAGAAACTGCTTAGGATCTGCGATGTCCTTTAGAGGATCCACCTCTTTCTTACCAGCATTATACAGACTGGCAAAAGATACAGTGTAGCCAACAGTCTCCGCAATGTCAGGTACATCTGGTTCCTCTTCAACTCTCTTCTCCTCTGGCTGAGACAGCAGGGTAGTGATGCTATCCAACATTTTTCCCCAATGCCTAACAGCTGTAGGATCCAAGAGGGCAGGACATTCACAAATAAGTCTGGTTGCCGCAACTGCGGCTAACTTAACCTCGACATGTCCTGTAATTAGCTTCAGGTTTGGTATCCAGAACTGCTCCAATATTGCAAAGAATATGTTGGGCTGAACAGTATTCATTGTCTCAATAAGATTTGAAGTACCGTGCTTGATACTGAAGAGTGACATGAAGATTATAAACGACTTGACAAACCTCCCAGTGCGTCTATCTTGTAAGCGATAAAAAAGGGCACTCCAGATGCGAGCAATGAAAGGTGCAATGGCTCCATAATCCAGATACTCAATCACAGTATTGAGAACATAGAAACCTTGCTCGTCGGTGCTTGATACAGAGACAAGCTTGTAAAATATTTCAAGCACCTGGCTTAACCTTCCCTCCTGGATGACTTCTTGTGGGGCTTTCTGAAGGAAAGCTTGAAGCAGACGCACAAGAGCAGGAACATTGGAATTTCTCTTCCATGATTCAGGAGACAGAAGAAGAGTAAAAATCTGCATGTAACTAGGTGCTAGGGGAGGTTTACTCAACTCAACAAGTTGAGCCAGGAGCTGGAATGCATATGGCAAGAACTCAGTGATATCATTGGCCAAGATCGTTTGAATGCTGGGAAAGAGGCTATTCTCGAAAGCAGAAACAAGAGAGCTATCTCTCTCACATGCACGCCTAACGAGACCAGCTACCGACTCAAATAGATAGTGATTGAAAATGGGATTCTTCGGGTTTTTACAAACTTCAACTAGAACAGATGTCAATCCCGAAATGCAAAATCCAGCAACCTCAGTGGTTATCTCTGCAACACCTATAACTCGCATGATACTCTTCATAACATATTGGTTTTCCTCAGACTCGGGTAACTTCAATGCATTGAACAGGTTATTCATAAGCGTCGCAAGAAAGGGAGCTAGATCACTCGAGGTATACCTTGCCCGCCCACCTTCATCCTTCACAAGCAACAATTTCTCAATGCAACTAGCAGCATAAGAATGAACCACGTTGGATTCTGCAGCGAGAAACCAAACCAGATTTGGAAGCAATGTCACTGCAAAAGGCTTTGGTAATAGACTCCTAAATGTAGTAAAGAACTTGAGAGCACCAGCCTTGAGCATAGGAAAGCCGTTTATATCCTGGCTTTGCAGCTCAGGGATTATCACTGTTGTGAAGAAGTTCTCAACATCTACAAGATCAGTCGACACTGATGCACTACCAGCCTTCTTCATTGCAAGGGAAACAACCAAATATATTGCACAGTCCTTGTCCTTCCAATTTGCGACCGGGTTAACAGCAAAGGACCTTAACAGATTCTGAATCTCAACAGAAACCATTCCAGTCACCTGCTGCCTAAAATTTGTCGCTATCCCTTTAAGCAATTCGCAAGCAATCCTCCTCCTCGTATCTAAGTCACTACCCTCCATGTCCCTCCTAATGAATTCAACATAATTCATCTCGAATAGTTCCTCATCCTCCTCCCTCAACCTCACGTTAGGGATCACAATCCCCTGACAAATCTGGGGAATGACCCCATCCCTCCCCAACAAAGTGTGGTGCACACTAGTGCTAACAGTGGTCAAGAACTTCATCGCCATAACTGCCAGCCTGTCCCGGCTCGAAGACTGAGACACACTAAGCAACAGCGTCCAAACAGCCAACATGAACCCCTCGAGAAACTCCCTAAACTCCTCCTCGTTCTTCTCCATGTAAAGACTTATATTGTCACACACCGCAGCCCTGACATCATCTACCAAAGACAAGCCATTGGGCACACCCTCCACAGCGGGGTAACTAGTGGTCAAATACTTTTGAAACTCTGTCATCCACTCCCTCATATGGTCCTCGAAGAACTCCGGGAGCTCCTGGAAGTTCAACGAGTAAAACACCCTACAGCACAGCCTCTGCGACTCAAACAACAACTTAAGAGTATCCACATTGGCGGCCACACCAGCAGCAGCAGCCGAGTCTATCAACCCCGCCGTGTGCTGGAACACGCACAACAGCGGCTTGGCAAACTCATCAAGGCAGTGTTTCAAATCAAGCAGCAGCTCGTTGGTCTTATACTGGTACCGGAACTTCTTAAAGATAGAGTTAGCTGTTCGGAGTATACCATTGATGGAAACGTAGTCGTTCACGCGCATCTTCGCCTCGAGGCTCGCAACGAGCTCGGGGAGCAGGGTGGGCCACTGCGTCGGGAAGTCCTGGGCACCGATGAGAGTCAGGGCCTCGCTGAGCTGGGACTGGATGCGCGGGGGTGACGTCAGCATGAGTGAGACGATGGAGGCCTTGATCTGCTGCTTCTCCGGGCCGGGGATCGGGACGGCGGGGGAGTCCGGGGAGGGGGACCAGTGCGACTTGAGGTGGTTCTTGAAGTTCACGGCGGCGGCATGGCGGATCGCCTCGTCGGCGTTGTCGAGGGCGACGAGGTTGAGGACGGCGAGCGCGAAGTTCGGCTGCTCCGAGAGCTCCGCGAGCTTGGCCTCCGCGGCTCGGCGCGGCCCCGGGGAGAGCGACAGCGTGTTTTGGAAGCATTGGGAGAGGAGCTCCAGGTGCGCGTCCATGGCTCGCTAGGGTTTCGGGATGAGGAGACGGCGTCGTCTAGGGCTATAGGAAGTGGGGGTTTTAATTTGAGATTTGGTAGACGGAGAAATAAATCAAAAAGAAGAAGAAAACGGGAATCTAGGGAAAAAAGCCAGAGGCGGTTTCAAGTTTGGGAAAGTGAAGAAATGTGACGGGGGGGGAGGAGGAGGAGGAGAGGGAAAATTTTGGGAGGGGTTTGGCGTTTGAGGGGCTTCTTTTGGAAATTCAAATTACGGAAATTGTAAAATTAAAAAAAAAATTATTATATATATTTTTTATACGTCTCGAGTAATTAATTTAGTGGACGTTCAAATATCACTATATTAAAGAACTGGGGTTTACAAATGTTCATTTAGTAAAAAGGACTGACAGTGTTACAAAAATATCAAGAGGTTCGAAATAGAGGCGTTTAGCTGAGGAGCAGCAACATAGTGTCTTTGGGTTAAGTAAATTTCCCGCATGAGTTTTACCGGAGTTTTCATGTAATATTTTTCTTCTTCTTTTCTTTTACTTTGATATTAATAAAGTGTTAGCAGATGTTCATCAGGGTTTACAAATGTCCATTTCTAATTTCTTTTCGTAATTATTGGGAGATGGAAATTTTATGGGTTCGTGGGCCAAAGATCTTTTTTCTGTTGCGGAAACAAATGGGCCTAGATCCCTGATCCAAAAGAGGGCAAAGCGAGTTTAGATTGTCCATTGGGCACAAATTAGTTTATTCCACCTATCTCAGTCCTAATTAACGAATTCTGAACATGACAATGGACAAATACATGTTATAAATATTAACGAGATGCACAAAAATGAAAAAAAAGGAGAATAGTACCATTATGATTTGTCTCGAATTTTTTTTAGGGTGATTTGTCTCGAATTCTTGTTACCGTTTATCGGACATTTATGTATATTTTTTCTCAAAATTATATTAAATCCAAACATTCGCCACATAATATTCTAGATTTGTCGAAAATGACATCAACTGTAATTTTGAGTCATTTTGGTGGCCTCTTGATCACGCCTAGAGTAAAGGCCATTCGTGAGCCATGGAAAGGGAATATCAATTATTTATTTAGTAGAAATAATATAAACTCATTGATAAAATCAACGATTTCTTTGGTAGAATATAATAATTATTCAACCAAAATTACTTTTAATATGTTGGTCCTACTAAATTAAATATGTGGGTCCGCCCCTCCTAATTTTCCCTTTACAAGTTCATTGCACCAATTTTAGTCACTGTCAGAACTCACATTATAAATCACAGGAATATCTCCACCACCAGCCTTCCCACTATTCGGCTCATCCCCGCAATAGTACCAGTACTCGTCGTCCTTCACCGGAGTCTTCTTCTTCGGGGCAATAGCCCTCGCGCTGCCCGTGCCTCCACCAGCCTTCGCGGGTGCTGCCTCCGCCCTCTTCTTCGAGGCACTAGCCCCCACACTGTTCGTGCCTCCACCCGCCATTGCAGGTGCTGCCTCCGCCCTCTTTTTCATGGCACTAGCCCTCACGCTAGTCGCGGCTCCACCCGCCTTTTCGGGTGCTGCCTCTGCTGGTGGAGGGTCATCAGGGACATGATCATCACGAGCTGCACACTTCTTCTTCTTCTCCAACTCCTCAGCTCCACCTTTGGAGATGCTAATTTCCATAGGATCACCTTCTGCAGTACCGGGCATGGAATAATCCCAGCTCTTTCCGTCGGCCCTCGACCTGAACATGGTCCTCTTTCTGCTGCGTTTCCTAAATGAATAGCGAGGTGGCGGCTCGTCATCCGCCGGTGGCAGCTCATCATCCGCCGGTGGCATGTTTAGGTCGAAGTCGTTTACCATTCTGGTCTTCTCGTTATTGGCGGCGTTTCTAGAGCTCGAACCAATCTCTTCTTTTTCAGCCTCCAATGATTGTTGCTCTGCGAGTTAAGCACAATTTTACGATGGTTACAACGTAATTTCAAGGTTTAAACTATCAACTGTCAATGAAATTTAAAAAAAATGAATCATTTGTTATCGAAACGAATGAAAATCTAACCATAGAATAAACCAAATCATATATATGTTTCAACCATAATATAATTTTTTGGTAAGATACGTATAAGAACTGTAATATGTGTTAGTATTGTTATTATTGTTATTTCTTAGTTGGAAATCGTGTTAGTAACCTACCAAAAAATAGGTTTAGTATTTTGCAAGTAGAACAGTATTAAGCAAGAAATTTAGGTGATTATTTGCTAGGGAGTCGTAGATAGAAAAAAGTTGTGCACATTCTATGTTTGCTTGATTCGTTAAATTAATTACTTCAGTAATACTTTTCAATCTGTTTGATAAGATTCTGGTAGATATGTGGAAGAAGATCGACCGGTTTCACTAATCCATATTGGATACTTGTGATATTAGCATATAACAACTCATATTTTAGAATGATGTACCCTTATAATTAAGCACATTGTTAAAATTACAAAAGTACATGTGTATATGTATGTATGTAATATATGTAAGCGTGTGATATATGTATACGCGTGTGTCTGTGAGTGCGCGTGCACATTAACATCTGCGAGTTGCCCATGTGAACGTTTCAAGTCTTGAAATACATATATCAAAATAACCTCTTTGTTAGCATTTTTGAGGCAGCAAAATTCTCTATCTCATTAGAGCAAATGTCTCAAGTCAATAAAGATGATAAATTAATTAATCATAATTAACCTAATCAATTTTGTTTTAGAGATAATACCTGGAAAGGCTGGTTTTCCATTCACCTGTAAGGCTATGGCTGCAGAGAATTTCCCACCTTTGCGAATTCTCATAATTAATGATGTAGTAGTAGATCTAATGCAAGGAAGAGACTAACAATTTCATATACTATTGATTCACAACTCAGAAATGATAAAAGGGATGGGGAAGAAGGAGTTGGGACTCACCTTTTATGTTCTGCAGAATTGGTGAACTTGGTTCTTGTGGTCTGCAATATTGTTACATTTGACTTGTCCTAGATTGATGACAGTCTTGTAGTGAAATGCACTATGGAGTTTCCCATCTTTTACTGTGGGCTATATAAATAGATCAAAGAATTGGAATGAACAGAGATATTTATTACAACTAGTGAGACTAAAATTTTCACATACGTGTTTATTCGGTGTGCCTTGTTAAATTTTTAACCTAAAATTTTCACATAATGATGAAACGTAAGTACGGTTGTGTCATCAATAAATTACGCTATATGGAAAATTCGTTAAAGATGTGTTGACCTTGACCACAATGGAGTAATAATTCAAACACAGCGAATATCGAATAACGTACTGCCACGTGTAAAGTAATTCAACCTTCTCTTCCTTTGCAAGACCAAATTTTCAATTTGGTTAGACCACAAGAAAATCTCTTGTTTTCTTTTTAGTACATGTGAATTGCACAAGTAACCCGCCATTTTACGTAATAAAATTGAAACCATATCGCCCCCTCTTGTCCTCCTCCCCAACCAAAAGAAAATGTGAAACATAAAATAGGAACAATAAAGCTTATATTCCAACACTAACATGTCCAATATGTTATTGGTCGAGATAATCTTCAAAATTTATCGATTCACCGATCATAAACCCACAAAATTTCATTGAGAATAGATGTATGTGATAAAAAAAAACTTGTGTATTTAAAAAGAGAGGGAAAAATGGCGTACACTTTTCAAGTGAGCGGCCCCAAACTGTTGTTTCGGTTACTTGGGCTACACGAGGCCCATTAAGTTACTCGACAGCGATTGCTAGGACTTGGGTTTAATTATTCGGGCATCACCATTTGCTCTGTAAGATCTATTTTCGGGATTATGTACGAGTTATTATCGATTATGTAGATTAATTAATAAAATATTTTAAAAAAATTAATTAAATATCTGGATTTCGAAATAAGAAACGTATTTCGAATTCGGTAATCGGGTGGTTTCGGATTGCGGATTCCATTGACAAATTCATGGTGCCAAGCGATAGAACACAAAAACAAATTATTCGCTGAAATTTACTTAGCATCTTCATATATGCAAAGATGAGTTTCCTGACGGGAGGCTCCCAAAGTTATTGTTTAGCCTCTTTAAATTTTCTTTTGTTGTCTTTGTAAAAATCACAAAATCTTGAAATATTAAATATAATATGCTTGTTTATTAAGTATTATATTTTTGGAAGTAGATGTATATTGGCTTCAAAAAGTTAGAAATATCCATATTACATAAGAGTTGCAGAGTGAATCAACTAAAAAAAAGCGAGAATACATCTTGAAAATTATAAAGAAATATCTTAAAGGAAAACATAGTGTCTTGGCATTCAAATTTCCTTCTCGAATCGGACCATCATTCCAACCATTAGGCTGTTTAGAATCAATTCTGACAGGAAAGGAATCTCATTTCTAATTTCTAATGATAATAGAAATGAATCACTTTCATATTTTCTTGGTTGGAACCATAAGTTAAATTTCGAGAATTGATTTGTGTTGGAGCAGAAAATTAATTCTCGGATTTGTTTGACCATGTTTCAGTAAAATAGCCGTATCTTCTTACTCGTATATCCGATTGATACGATTCCAAAAGTTACAAAAAGATAAAATACAGATCTAGAATTTTCTAGTTTGTGACTTATTCAAATTCAGCACAAAAAGAGGTCAGACTTAGGTCGGAAGTTTCAGAAGTAGATTTTTCCTTATTAGGCCGCAGATCTGCTGAACTTATTTTGGTAAAAAAACCGTAACTTTTGGATCAAGTATACGATTAATGTGATTCTAAAAGTCACAGAAATAGAAGACAGAGATCTACAACTTTGTAGTTTATAACTTTTCCAAATTTATCACAAAAAGGGATGAACTTTAGGTTATAAGTTTCGACAGTTTATGTTTTTCATATTAGGCCGGGGCTATGTTAAGTTTTTCTGTTTGAAAATGGCCTAGGGTTTTTCTATAGGGCTGGAGCGAGCTTATTCTATATAAGAAGAGCTAGGTACAAACACGAGGACACCCACAAACAACACATCAAATATTTAGCTTCTTAGCTTTTATCTTAGCTTTTATCTTATATAGTTATGACTGGGCAACAAGATTTAATTGGTTACATTAGGTGGTTGAGGTCGATTCCTCTTAGTCAAGAAACTATACAAGATTGTGAAAGAGATCTTCGAAATGCCGGGTATACGGCAACACCAGTGGTATATGTTATATTCACCAAATCAAAGCAACATCAGGTGTCGTACATGAAGTTGGAGATCAAGTAGTTTTCAAACTCTATGACTTTGAGATAGGTACCAAGGCAGTTGTACATGAATCGGTTGAGTCTACACAATATTCTCTCCCGGCTAGCCAAGACGTCGTACAAATAACTAGTTCACAGTTGGCCGACACTACGGCCATCGAGCTTGCAATGCCCGAATTCGAGGAAAAGGAGATGGACATACAATCAAGTGACATATGTGAAGATGAAGATCAAATAGTTTTTGAATCCCACGATTCTGAGACGAGTATTAAGACGGTCGTACATGAATCGACCGGATATACATAATCTTCTTTTTCTATTATCGAAGAGGTTGAACAGACGACTAGTCCACAGTTGGCCGACAGCACGGCCATCGAGCCTACAGGGCCCACATTTGAGGAAAAGGAAGAGCCATGCCCAACACAAATCTCATCGACAACCGAGACAACCCTAAGTGCTGTATCAACTATGAAAGGCATCCTAAGGCCTCCGCCGACTAAGAAAATCTTTGGGCCTTTACCAGAAAAGGGAATTTTAGGGCCTCCGCCGAGTCACCTGTTGCAAAAATCTGAGTCATATTTTATTCCACGAGCAGTGAGCTACCTTCGCTTGCCCAATTCTATCTCAGCTCAACGACGGGACACTAGAGGGCAAGCCCATCCTCAAAATATTATTGAGAATTCTATCTCACCCGGGGGGCATGAAGAGCAATGCAACATTGCAGATGAAGCTCCTATTTTGGTCAAAATTATCCCGGCCGGGGAGCAAGACATGCACAAAGTGAAGAAGGTAGATGATGATAAAGTCAAATATTCAACTCCTCCTTAACCAAGCAAGAGTACTGTGAAGTAGCAACCTAATGGGCCAGCTCAACCTCGGCCATCAAAGGTTTTAAATTACAGGGAATGTCCTCAAGTCACATGGTCAAAATCGGCCAGCAACAGAAAAAGGCCGCCTGAGTACGCATGGGTTAAGAGAGACGTGGTCACTCAATTGGCAACCGAGCAAGGAGTTCTCTAAAGAAAGAAACCCTTCAAAGTTTGGGTACCTTAAGAAGAACTTTCGCGGTCCGAGAAATAACCATGTGAGACACGATCCATAAGGAGTGATCGGCCTACAAGGTCTCTAAGTGATCATACGAAGCCTATGCGAAAGGAGATGCCAAGAAAGCCAAATTCACACTCGGGGGCAAGTGTCTGGAGTCTCATCGACCGACTCTCACGAAGACTCAACGAAGAAGGTTGGAGCAAAAAATTCAAAAGCAAAGAAAAAAGCTCAGAGACCTTCAACAATAATTGTATGGTCGTTATAATGAAGGACATATAGCTCCCACTCAATCATATAGGCCTAAATCAAGTTTTTGCGATAAGGCCGTGAGCACACGGATATCGCGAGATGAGTGATCAACTGCACGCCTACAACGGCTAGGTCTCGACCAGTTTGATGGTACATTCTTCACATATTTACGGTCTTACCTTAGCCAGTTATTTTTTGAGTGGAGTTAATTTTTCGCGTATTCAAGGATGGATACACGTCAACGCTTTTTCTAGCGTCAAAATATTGACGTGTGGAGGGCATTGTTGGAGCAGAAAATTAATTCTCAAATTTATTTGACCATATTTTAGTGAAATAGCCGTATCTTTCTACTCGTGTATCCGATTAATACGATTCCAAAAGTGACAAAAAGATAAAATACAGATCTCAAACTTTCTAGTTTGTGACTTCTCCAAATTCAGTGCAGAAGGAGGTCAGACTTGGGTCGGAAGTTTCGAGAGTAAGTTTTTCCTTATTAGGCCGCGGATCTGCTGAACCTATTTTGGTAAAAAGGCCGTAACTTTTGGCTCAAGTATCGGATTAACATGATTCTAAAAGTCACAGAAAGAAAGACAGAGGTCTATAACTTTGTAGTTTATGACTTTTCCAAATTCATCACAGAAAGGGACGAAATTTAGGTTATAAGTTTCGGCAGTTTGTATTTTTTTTATTAGGCCGGGGCTATGTTAAGTTTTCCTGTTTGAAAATGGCCTAGGGTTTTTCTATGGGGCTGGAGCTGGAGCGAGCTTATTCTATATGAGGAGTGCTAGGTACAAACATGAGGACGCCCACAAACAACACATCAAACATTTAGCTTCATAGCTTTTATCTTAGCTTTTATCTTATGTAGTTTCGTAGCTTTTATCTTTCATGTTTTTCATGTTTTTCTCTTATCCCTATCAATAAAATCTTTCCTCCCCACTCTCTTTCTTCTCCTCTCTCTCATCCCTTATTTCATCTTTTCTTTCTTTCGTTTGAATCGCTCTTGGGACGACCACTCCGGACCCGTTCTAAAGATCGTTTCTGACATTCTACCACAATTTATCAGCAATAATTTAAAATATTATATAAACACCCTTCTAACAATCCTAGGTGAGATAGAAAAGTTTTACCAAAATTTATAAAGACTTCGTAACATTGAGCAACCATAGTACCCAACAGCAAGTTGACAGTGAGAAACAGCAGCTAAAGATTGAATCCGACGACATCTCCATGTCCCAGTACTCAAAACTAGGTATAAGCACAGCATAATCTCAAAGAACAGAGCATACAACCAACTTGTAGAAGTTAAAATTCCAATGGACAACCTGTATATGGCCTTCTCAAGGGCAGGGGCTTCATAGAGCCATCTGTTCCCATCAACAGCTGCAAGAAACCGAAGTTGCTGCTTTGCAGCAGCGATAAGGTCTAAGCTCAAACCGATCTTCTGACCTTTGATCCACTCTAGCTCTTGCTCCATCTCCCATTGTGTCTCCATTCTTCAAAAAAATCCGGTTGAGGAGGCAGAGGAGGGGTTCTAGTCGCTGCAAGTATTAAGGTTGAGTATATAAGTAAGGGTATAATAGATATTTTAGGCCAAATCATGTTTAATTCCCTACAAATCTGACCTAATTTCAAAGAAATTTTAAATCTGGACTTTAAAAAAAAAAAGGAATTCCTTTCCGAAAATATTTGGTTCCAACATTGACAATGTCATGGTGTAAAAATTTACCTTTGGTCATCTTATTTTTGCGTCCCTCAGTTTTCAGAAATAATCTTCTTGTCTCATGTGTTTGGTTTTATTATACTCTGTGGTCACTGTTGCTGAAATATTTTATTTTCTCCGGCAAACTCCCACTTAAAAAATAAAAGAAATATTCATTTTCTTCCGTCTTCACCTTCTTCCTCACTTCATCTACCTTCTCCCACTTTCAACTAAAACTTAAACTCAAACTTTTTTCATGAAAATCAAAACAAATTTGAAAATTAAAATTTGAAAAACTCTAACTTTGAAAATTCAAATTCGAATTATAAATTCAATTTAGAAAAACCAATCAAATACTTTGCATCATGGGAGCATCGGCCACCACCTTCAACCCTAATCAAATGCAGTGGAAAAAATTAGGAAGGCGCTTGCTTGCACTATGAACTTTTGTATGAACCCATTTCCCCTAATTATCAACATTTTGCTCTTGCTCGCCCTTGAAATCGATTTTCTTCTTACCCAACTATAATCCAGAAAAAGGGTTGGCAACTACATGGAATATTGTAGTTTTTATTGATCGGATGAGGACCCCTAAAGAGAAGCAGCTTCCACCCGGCAGCCGCTCTCCACGTCTAACGATAGTGAAGTACTCCCAGGTGCCCCATTCCCCCCCCCCCCCCCCACCAAGTCTTGCAAGGTTGAGTACTCCCAGGTGCTCCATTTCCTTAATACATTACTAGTAAATACGCATATGCGATGCGAGTGCCGTTCGATTTCAAAATTCGTAAAATATACTGTTCTTTAACTTTCTTTTTTAAGCTGTACAAAAATAAAAATAGAATGGGGCTCGGGGTCTGGGTCCGCGGTTAGAGGTCGGAGGTCCGGAGTTGGGATCAGTGGTTGGGGTTCAAGGTCGGGACTCTAGGGTTAAGGAGTCCGCGTACCGGGGGTCGGGTGGTTCGATGGTCCAGGGGTCCTCGAGTTCTGATGGCCCGGGGGTCCGGTGGTCCAGGATCCGTGGGTCCGGTGGTCCAGGATCCAGTGGTCCACGGTCAGGGGGTTAGGGGTTTCGTAATCCGCAGTCCAGGGGGTTCGTGGTTCGGTGGTCCGATGGTCTAGGGTCCTGTGATTCGCGGTCCGGGGGTCCAGGAGTTCGATGGTCCAGGGTCTGTGGTTCGGTGATCCGGGGGTCCTAGAGTCCAGAGGTCCGTGGTTCGGTAGTCTGGTCTGGTGTCCAGTGGTTTGAGGGTCCGGTAGTTCGGGGTCCGGGGTTCGGTAGTCCGGGGTCTGGGGGTCCGATAGTCTGGTGGTCTGGGATTCAGGTATCTATGGTCCGGAGGTCTAGTGGCTGGTGGTCCGGGCATCCAAGAGTCCAGAGTCTGTGGGTCTGGTGGTCCAGGGTCTGGGGGTCCGTGGTTCGATGGTCCATGGTCTGCGGTCTGGGGGTTTGGGAGTTCTGTGGTCCGGTGGTCTGGTGGTTCGAAGGTCCGGTGGTTCGGGGATCTGGGGGTCCAGTGATCTACGGTCTGGGAGTTTGGTGGTCCGGTGGATCCGTGGTTCGGTGGTCCAGGGGTCCTAGGGTCTGGGGTCCGCAGGTTCGTGGTTCGGTGGTCTAGTCCGGTGGTCTGGGGTCTGAAAGTCCAGTGGTTCAATGGTCTGAGGGTCCGTGGTCTGAAGGTACGGTGGTTCAGTAGTCCAATTTTTTAGGGGTCCGGTGGTCCGCTGTCCGGGGGATGGGATTTAGGAGTTCAATGGTCCGGGGTCCAGAGGATTGTGGTTCGGTGGTCTAGTCCGAGGTCAAGTGGTCCGATAGTCTGGGGGTCCGGTGGTCTGAGGGTCCAGAGATCGAGTGGTCCGGGGTCCAGAAGTCCGGTGATCCGTGGTCCGGGGGTTTGGTCGTCCGCAGTCCGGGGGTCTGGAAGTTCGGTGGTCTGGGGCTTGTGGTCAGGGGGTCCTAGGATCCGGGGTCAGGAGGTTTGTGGTCCGGAAGTCCTAGGGTCCGGAGGTCCATGGTCCGGGGGTCCGGTGGTTTGGGGTCTGGAGGTCCGGTGGTCTGCGGTTCGGAGGTCTGGGAGTTCGGTGGTCCGGGGTCCGTGGTTCATTGGTCCGGAGTTCAGTGGTCTAGTATGGGGGTCCGGAGGTCCGGTGGTTCGGTGGTCCAAGGTCCAGTGGTCTGCAGTCCGAGAGTCTGGTTGTCTGGGGGTCCGGTGGTCCGCTGTCCGAGGGCAGGGGTTCGAGGCTGGGGGTTTTGAGTTTGAGGTTTGGGTTTTTGGTTTTTGGTTTTTAGTTTGGGTTTTGGGTATTAGATTTGGGTTTGGATTTTGGATTTGGGATTTAGGTTTTGGGTTTGGAAGTAGTTTAGACATTTTCACAATGTTAGACCCAAAAAAAAGATTTACATTATTATAGTAAAATATTATCAGATTTTTTTTTAAGGGAAGCAGCTTGTAGAGTTCCAGTGGCTATTAATTCGTTGATTTTATTTACAACTACAATCATTCATCGGGTAAACAAGTCACAAGCATAAAGTTCTTTAGAGCTGTTTTACGAGGTAAAATTAGATTAGAGTTGAAACAAAACTTGAAGAATCTTAATATTGATTCAACTCTAATTAGAAATTTTCAATTTTTTATTATTTGTTATTTTAGTTGAAGGTGAGAGAAAGAAGAAGTGGGAAGAAGAAGGTGAGGGGAGAAAGAAATATGATATTTTTTGTTTTTCAAGTAGGATGAGCATTTTTGCCTTTCAAGTAAATGTTCACCGGAGAAAATGCATATTCTAGCAATAAAAATCTCAGAGTATAATAAAACCAAATACGAGAGACGAGAAAATTATTTTTGAAAATTGAAGGACGTGAAAGATAGAATGACTAAACCTAAAAAACTTAAAAAAAAATTACCTTTTGTTAATACTAGTACTGTCACGTTTCAAGAATGGGATAATATTAAGTGAACATCGGTGCAAGATGACAACTTTTTTATTATTCATCTCGAGTTAAACTTTTATCAATAACTAACAAATGCCGAAATCTTATTTCAGGTGAAGAATTTCATATTTTAATAAAAATAAATCAAGCTACACAATGTTTCGATCAAAGTCTACCCAAAATTATATTGAAAGGTACAGAACTTCTTGAGCTGTTTTTTTAGTTGCGACGTAAATGAAAAATAGACGATGCCAGTGGGTTATCCTAGGTGAATCACCAAGAAATTGTAATTTCAGCCCTAAGTGAATAAGTTTGGGCACATACTTCCATTATTTATTTATTTTAAAATAGAGCTTCAAATGGGTCAACGAATCGGTACAAAGGCTACAGCTGATTACTCTTGGACTTTTAATTAAATTATAACTAAACAGCTATTAATTAAGTGACTATACTTGACAAAGATATTAGGATAAGAACTAAGAATTGAATCACGAAGGATTATTGTTCTAGGTTAATCAAAAAATTAAGTCTGAATCCTTATGAAGGATACATTGTTAATTTTTTTTATAAGAATGTTAAACATTTATTGGAGAATCATCTTTCAAATGTCGGAACCAATTCAAACTTAGATTATCAGTACGAATACAATGAGTGTCGAAACCTAATAGTATCGACCAAAAAAATATTAGGTTAAAAAAGTAGTTGCACAAGTGTTTGAGAAAAAAGTAATTATCAACAGGGATTTCTTGATAAACGTGTTGTCTAAAGATAATCATCGTTAATTATCAAAAAAGAAGCAGCTAAGCATCGTTAAGTTCCAAGTCAAACACACAGGTTTAAAGCAAAATGACATAACTGGATACAGTACTCAAGCTGTCTAGTCAGGGTCAGACCCAAAAATATAGTTGTAGTTTATAGTTATATACATGTTACGATAAATCGAGTAAAACGGCCCTCAAAAAATATATCGAGTAAAACTATGTTTATTTGGGCATTATTCTATGATTGACAAGAATTAAGAAACAATAAATGTGGCTGTCTCATCTAATAAGTAAAAAAGCCATCAACCAAAGCATCTCAAATCTAAGATCCTTGAAAGCAATAGTATTAAGTATTTGTCGGAGAACTTTACGAATTTTTAAATATCCTATTTTACTTTTATTTAAATTAATCGATTTAGTGAGTATTCAGTACCACATGGTATAAAAAAAGTAATAAGTAAAAAATATTGCAGAAGGTGAGCAGTATTAAAGGATGAATTGGTTGATTCGTTGTTGTTTGTCAAAACCAAAAAAATCGAAAATTTTGGTTTGTGGGTAAGTTTTGAGAAGAAACAAACAAAAATATCTTTATCATGAATTCTTGTCCATTGTGATCATAGAAATGTCAAACTTAATTATAATTTTCTCTGGGACCAAGAAAATATGAATTTGAAACTGTACACTTATTATTTTATTTTTTTTAAATTGTGTGTGTTATGCATTCATAAACATTACAAAGAAACTTAACTTAGAATACCTGCAGCGATACTGAATCTATAAACCGTACACACTTATTGTTGTAGTATTTTATCGGCTTGTAATAAATCGATATTTCGTTGTCATAATTTTCGTAATCGAGTTAATATACGTTATTGAAATTTGGTCTGTGATTGTATGATTGTGAGGAAGAAAAGTAGATGATGGAACATGTACAATTGGGTTGTGGGCATCAATACAGAAAGAGTTATTCTATATTAATTAAGAGGTATTGACTTTTAGTCTTTAAAAATGCACGAGTAACAAATACTTATTGAAAAGATATTATAATCTTTTAAAAGTATTATCTAATTTAAACCTCGATTAGTTAGTTCAATGCATATTGAGATCGTATAAAAAACATGTACTTTTTTAAGCCGATAAAATCTCATGTATTATTACATTTTAAAAACACACGTGTACTTTAAAAAAAATATCGTCAAATTTGTGGGTTATTAAAATTTCAAGCAAAAATTGACCGATTATTTAGGCGGATGTACTCTAAACGCCAGTTAAAACGATTTTTTAACCGCTGGATTATCCGAATAGCAGAGAACAAAGGAATATTAAAAAAAATTGATGTGAACGTGACACGTTGTTTTCTTTTTCAAACAAGCAAATCTTAGAAAACACTCGCACATTTCCTTAAAAAAAAACACTCGCACCTTTAATTGTTGCCCACTAAAGACTAACTCTTTAACAGCCGACATAATCTTTCTCAACTTATGGACTACAAATAATCTCCCGAAATTCCCATATTCTATCTAAAAATATCAATCTGAAAAGGGATATTTACTTTTGAAAATACATACATCCACTAAATTTGACTAATTTAAGTTTAAACTAGGTATAATATCCCTAGATAAATGGTAAAACTCTAATGTCGATTTTTTATATCATTGCATTGCCCTCTTACTGAGCACCAATTCAAAGCTTTTTTGCTTGCATAGTAGTTATACATATATATTATGTACAAATAAACACTTAGATGTACCCGTAGATATTAAATTATAGCTTAATCAAGAGGTTTCGATGTTAAATGGTCGAAAACGAAAGATTGTTAAATACTTGTTAAGAAAAAAAAAATCAGTATAACTAGCGTTTTTACCTTTTCAGTTTTTCCTCATTCTCATCCCAAAGGCAAAGGCCTCTCTCTCCCCCTTCTTTTAACCATGGTCAAGTCAGTCAATTAACGCGAGTTAGAAGGAGGAGAGGGAGAGTAAAAGCCCATTTCCCCTCCTCGTACTAAAAGACCACTCTCTCCCTCCCAATCTCCCACCACGCGTTCCTCATAAAAGGAGGAAAAAAACCCAGTCGAAATAAGAAACCGGATTATAAAAAAAACCCACAAAAAACACAAATATAAAGCATACCCACCCCACCCCCTGTTTCCCTCGGGAGGGAATTAACGGATTGTTTGTTTGGCTTAAAGTTTCCTCCACCCCAACATTCTCCGCCGGTGTGTATTAATTTTTTGGCTGTTAATCTCACTTTTGGCATTTGTTCTTTACTGGGTTTCTCTGTGTTAAGTTGATAAGTGGGTGAGATCTGGAGTTGTGAGGATGGGGTAATTTTATTGAGGGGATGTGTGTTTTTGTACCTGGCTTGGTGGGTTTTCTTTGGGTAGTGGAAAGGTTGGAGCTTTAAACAGTTGGTTGGTTTTGATCTTTTTTGGGGGGATTGTTTTGGAAGGATGGGAGCTGGGGGTGGGTTGTGGAATGATGAAGATAAGGCCATGGTTGGGACTATTTTGGGTGCCCGGGCTTTCGATTACTTGGTTTCGAGCTCGGTCTCTAGCGACAATCTGTTTGTGGCTATGGGTGGTAGTGATGAGAACTTGCAGAACAAGCTGTCTGATCTGGTGGAAAGGCCTGGCATTTCCGGCTTCAGCTGGAACTATGCCATTTTCTGGCAGATTTCGTGTTCCAAGTCCGGGGAGCGGGTGCTCGGATGGGGGGACGGTTCGTGTAGGGAGCCTAGGGACGGTGAGGAGTCTGCTGCTGCTGGCGTGAGGATCCTCAATCTGCAGCACGGGGATGAGATGCAGCAGAGCATGAGGAAGAGGACTCTGCAGAAGCTTCATACTTTGTTTGGTGGGTTGGATGAGGATAACTATGCTTTGGGATTGGACCGGGTTACTGATACTGAGATGTTCTTTCTGGCTTCTATGTACTTTTCCTTCCCCCGCGGGGAGGGTGGCCCAGGAGGGTGTTTCGCGACGGGGAAGCATGTTTGGATCTCTGATGCATTGAAGCCTGGAACTGATTACTGTGTGCGGTCCTTCCTTTCCAGGTCTGCTGGGATGCAGACCATTGTATTGGTTGCAACTGATTCTGGAGTTGTTGAGTTGGGTTCCGTGAGGTCCGTTCCAGAGAGTGTTCGAATGGTTCAGTCTATAAGAACATTGTTTTCTTCCCATGCCTCAGTTACTAGGCAAAAGGAAGTACCCGTGGCAGCTGCCTCGCCGGTGTTGCATGATAAGAAAGACGTGAATGGCCGATATTCTGGCCCTGGGATCGCGGAGAGGGTTGAAGGAGCTCACAAGATTTTTGGGCAGGAGTTGAACAACTCATCTCATGGTCGTGGTTTTGGTCATGGACATGGTAGCCGGGAGAAACTTGCCGTTAGGAAAATGGGCGAGAGGCCGTCTTGGGATGTCTACCAAAATGGCAGCAGACTCTCTTTTCAAGGCTTGCGGAATGGCCTTCATGATTCAAAGCCACAAAGTTTTAGTTTCAAGCAGGGGAGTCCGAAGGAGGTTTGTGGTTCAAATTCCACAGTTGGTAACGTTCAAGAGGTTGCCAATGGGGTAAGGGACGAGTTTCGGCTTAACCATTACCCGCCCCAAAAGCAGGTGCAAATGCAAATTGAATTTTCAGCGGGGAGTTCGGGGCCTTCTATTATAACTCGACCAATTAGTGCCGAATCTGAGCACTCAGATATTGAAGCTTCATGCAAGGAAGATCGGCTGGGGATAACTGATGATCGGAGGCCACGTAAACGGGGCAGGAAGCCAGCAAATGGAAGAGACGAACCACTCAATCATGTTGAGGCTGAGAGGCAGCGACGGGAGAAGTTGAACCAGCGGTTTTATGCTTTACGGGCTGTTGTCCCCAACATTTCCAAGATGGACAAGGCTTCTTTGTTGGGAGATGCTATTGCTTATATCAATGAGCTTCAAGCAAAGCTCAAGGTGATGGAAGCAGAAAAGGAAAAATCCGGGAGCTGTTCACGGGATACCTCAGTAGGAGACCCTAGTTTCAAGGGTGAAGATCAAAACCAGTCTCTGGATGTGGACGTCGAAGCATCCCACGACGAGGTTATAGTGAGAGTGAGTTGCCCTCTGGACTCGCATCCGGCGTCGAAAGTGATCCAAGCATTCAAAGAAGCACAGGTCAACATAATTGATTCAAAGCTCGCTGCAGCAAATGGCACCATGTTCCACACATTCGTGGTCAAGTCTCAAGGGCCTGAGCAGCTGACAAAGGAAAAACTTATGGCAGCTTTTTCGCGGGAGCCCCCCAACTCATAGCGATAGCCATCGCCACCGCCACTCGGGTAGCTTCCGAATCTCATTTAACCCAACAGTCCATTCCGCACATGTAATGAAGAAAACCTTTTGAAAGCTTCCTCGTCTTCTGAGATTTTGACATGATGCAAGGACTTGTAAAAGGATCCAGCTAAAGTAGACTTCTACCTAGCAACTGATTAGGCCAGGAAATTTTCCTTCATTGTTTATAGTATACATGTTCTGTCATAAGAAAGCATTCTTGCAAAATCAGAATAAAGAATTTTTTGCAAGTTTTAGCCATTTTGTATTGGTTGTTGCTAAGTTCTGACATTACCAGTTTCGATATTCTTTTGTTCTATTTCTTGTTTCAAGTCCCCTTCTGTACTTTTCTTGTGCACATAACCTTGGACCCTTCCATTGATTGATTAAGCTTTGTGCTTCAATTCAATGTTCACGTGAGAGTGTAGGCACAAAGGACTGAGATCCTTTTTTTTGCTAGGTCATTTCTGGACTTCGTCTGCTGCATTATCTTGCTCTTCTTGTCATCAGCCGATCATTTATGGTTCTGGGTTACTGGGGCTTAAAATTGTATGTCTTTTTATATCAACTATATCTCGGACAGCGAAATTAATTCAGATTTGAGCTGAGTAGGATCTTTGTATGGTGGTAAAATTATCCTAACAAGTATCTAGTATTTTGATGCGCTCTAAAAATAATTAGAACTCGAGACATTTCAGTTAAGTTAAAATAATTTTATTGCAAATTGATTTGAGTATTTGTTGGAGGTGAAAATTACATACGTTAGTGCCGGTACTGATCGGGTAACTTCCACGCATCTAATCAATGGTTTTCACGTGCCTCTCGTGGAATTAACCACGAGTTTAAAGAGACGCGACTCTCTTTAATTGCTTGCAACCTACCAACTTTACAGTGAAAAGGCTTCAAGTTGTCTGCTTAACCACTCTGCAGTTAAACTGCAAGCAACAAAAGTTCTCCACTCTTCTTCGGCTGAAATGTTATACTTCACACTTTTGGTGTTTCCGCTTCATGTTTAACACATGAGAATGAATTCATTACTTGATATTTTGGATTTGAGCTCTGAACAATTGCATGCAAGTAGGAAGGGTTTGACTATATTCGATTTTAAATTAATCTGTCAAAATAAACATCTGAACGAATAATAGTTGGATAATAGGTGATGTTAAAGGAAAAACATCCTACACTAAATTCTATTTATATCCCAAATTGTGTGTTTAAAAAAAGTCACATTTTAATCAAAAATAACAAACAGTGTATTTTTTTTAAAATTGTTTGTTCAGTCGAGTTGATCCAGCCGGTCAATCTGATTGATTAAAACGACCATCCAGATTTATATAAAAAAAATAACCGGTCTGATTGTTTGAATTGTAAGTGGAACTACAATTTTTAGTAGCAATATGGGTGGTTGCCTTTTGGCCTTGTCATGATGTGAATTGGTGTCGGGAAGTGTTTAGGAAAAGTATAAATGAAATAGAGGGACGATTGACCAAGTAATAGAGTGGACGCAAACTTCCATACACGTGATTTTTGACTAATATTTGCACCGTCAAATAAATTTCCAGTTTTACCATCTAGTTGAAATTTTTTGTAAGATTGAAACATGTTCTGTGTTCTTATTACAGACCAAACATGGAACAAAAAAAACGTTGGAGATTCCTCTTCCAGATTACTTTTCTTCTTTCCTCCCTTTGACTGGACTAAGCTCCTTTAAGATGCAACATGAAAAAGGAGGGAAGAGAATGAGATATTGCCTTTATTTGCCAATTACCTGCCTTACAAGGAAAGGAAACTTGGATTTGCAAAAAAAAAAAAGAGATCGGAGGGCAATGAAAATCACACAATTTAGTACGGTGGTTAATATTTTATAATCGTTAGAAGTTCCGTATCTAACTTAAAATCAAGTATGATGAGTTTTATAAACACAACAACGGGTACTCAATCAACTAACTGTGATATCATATTATAATTTTCGTAAACAATTTTATATTTAACACAATAAATTATTACATTTTTATATTTAGACAATCTTAACAAACTTGGAATTAATAATTTGGAAATAAAATGTGCACGGGAACTACGAATATTGGTGATAGAAATACATACAAATTGAGTGGTGACAAAAGGGTCATCAGTGTTTTGTGGTCCAATATTGTTTCACAATGCTATATCCCGTGAGTTGTGAATTGAATGTTTAAAAGTGGTGGGCTTTTTTTTCTGTGAAAATATTATGGACCGTAAGTGGTGTGACAAGTCCATCCTAAATGGTGCCGCACCTCGTCGATGTGATAGAGAAAAAATGGGTCTTTTAACTGTAAATTTTATATATTAAAAAATATAAATGGATCTGGACTATAAGTACGAGTTGCACCTAGTCGTATAATTATTTTAAATTAATTAAGATGTCTTCCGTTTGGGAAGGTAATATAGTGTTCAATATTAATTGACAAAATTTTGTTATCTTTAAATTATTCTATCTGTTTTAAATTTGGATTAATTAGTCGATTACATAAATGTTCCGATACAGTATTATAAAAAAATGGCCAAAAGGACTTCTAGCCTAACAACACAAGGTGTTGTAAATACTTAGAAAGTCTAAGGTTCAAACCTTGGCAATATCATAGTGTAATAATTTACCTTTCAAAAAAATATTATAAAAAATGAATGGTACCTTGATTTGATGGTTGATAAATGAATCCAACAACTTAAATGGCAAAAAAAAAAGTAAAATGAGAGAGAGAAATGAGAAGCCCGTGTCCAATTCGTGTGGACACGAGACCTTTGGGCATTTGTTTCCGCGTGTTCAACAGTTCTTCTTCTGAAACCATTGACCGCGACACCCCAACTAAAACTTAGAGCAACGAGATAAATGCTTGTAAAAAAATAGAAAAAAGTCTAATTAAGTACTCTATAGTATCACAAAAAATTAAACGTATCAATTGAGTCAAATTTATTTCAATTAAAATTAATTAGAGGCTCGGGCAACTGCCCAAACCCTTCCCGTCCTGCCCGAACCTTGCCCGGTCACCTGGATCAGACACGTCATAATTTGATGCTGACATGACGACACGTGGTGCCACGTGGCATCCCCTCCCCTCCTTCCCCTCTCTCTTTCCTCTCTCTCCCAATCCAAAACAGAAGCTCATCATCTCTTTTCCCAAACCATCTTCATCCTGCAAACAGAAGCTCTAACTAACCAAAACCCAAAAAAAGACAACATCCCATTAATTGTTAAATTAGCTCACCTCCCGATCCCGAAGGTCACCGCCACCGCCAAAACTCACACTCTCTCTCTCTCTCTCTCTCGCCCCCTCCCTTCTCACACCCTAATCTCTCTCATCACTTTGGAAACTCCCTTCTCACCGCTGGATCAGCCTTGGGAAGTAATCTCTCTCTCTCCCCACCGATCCCGGTGTTCGAATTTCTATTCCACACCCTAATATTCTACAGTGTTGGTAAGTAATGGTTGTCGCTGTAGCACGATCCCAGCAGTACTTTTGGATCGGCATCACCGAAGATGACTTGGCTAAGCATGGAGTCGAGGTGGGTCTCTGAGGGGCGACCGCGGAAGGTGATGGCGGTGATCTCAGAACAGACGACGAGAACGCGGGCGCCACGATTGCTCTCAGGAAGGTCCTTGGCGAGGCGGGAAGAAGAAGAAGTTCACGTCGTCCTCGGCGGTCTGCTCCTTGGCCTCGTCGTAGCCGGTGTCGTCGTCATTGTTCAACAGTTCCTGGAGGAGGTCGCCATGAAGGGGAGACGCCGACCAGATCTCGATAATGGTGAGGCTGACCCTAATGGTGGCAGGGGACCTTTTCATGAGGGCGAGGTGCTCTTCTCGCTAGAGTTCCCGACGAGAGCCCCATCGGTGGTCATCGCCAGGAGCTACCGAAGAGATAGACGGCCGGAGAGAGGAGAAGGTAGGAGAGGAAATTTTAATTTTTCTCTCATTAGGGAAGAGAGGGGGGGGGGGGGGGGGGAAGAAGAAGAGAAGGGGAAGAGGAGAGAGATTGGGTGTACACGTGGCGCCACATCATCAAAGAAATCTGACGTGGCTGATCCGGGTGGCCGGGCAAGGTTCGGGCAGGAAGGGAAGGGTCCGGGCAGCTGCCCGAGCCTCTAATTGATTTTAATTGGAATAAGTTTGACTCAATTGATACGTTTTAAACCACAGTGTACTGACTTAATTTTTTGCGATACTACAGGGTGCTTAAGTGGAATTTTTCCTTAAAAATATTGACAGGGGCTAAGAGAAACAAAAAAAATATAAGAATTGTGAAAAATATATCGATTATTTATTTTAATATTATAAAAAAAAATTCAAATTTAATATGTTACCAGAGTTTCCAAGCGGGTTAATTTTTTATAATATTTTGTTTAATTGAAAATAGAAATTTTACCGATAAGAGTGACTTAATCAACGTGAAAATAAAAAAATAGGAAAAAATTTCACCAAGAATGAAATAAAGACTAACGGGTGGCAATTCTAATTTTTTTGTTATTACTTTGTGTCGGCCAGAGAAAATATAGATGCAAACATATTGCGTATTAGATATCAAAGAAAAAAAACAGTTACCACCATTAAATGATTGATTAAAGGACCACGATTATAAAGGATTGGTAAAGTGCCAACAAGGTCTCCTCCGTTGGTTGGTGGCCGTACCTCGTGTCTGCCCAGGTTGTGGGCCAACTTGAGGACAGATTGATAGACAGATGTTTCACCGGCCTACTGGTTGGGCATCATCGCTCAGGATTGTCCGAGGAGTGTGTAGGTCGGTCTGAGGTAGTTTTGAATAGGCCTTAGTGACATTCTGTTTAGCCTATTGGTTAACGGAAAATCACTCTTAACTATCGGACCTGTGGATAGGCGTAGGTGGAGATTGTGTTATTTTGTACTGTTTTTCTTTTTTCTTTTTTTTGAAATAAATGTCCACAATTTATTTAAAAAATCTCAATAAAAAATAATAATTAGATTGTTGTTAATAATTAATAAAATTACCACGATTATCGCTAACGGTTTACCATGCCTCCACCCATTTTTTTAATGCAATATCAAGAATTTCCTTTTCTTAAGATAGGTGGTAGATACTATTTATAATCTTTCTTAGTGCTTAAATAGTATTATTGTCGTATGCATTTGCTGAAGTTATTAAAAAATAATAACACTAATTTTTTTAATTGATATATCAAATAGAATCGAACCCCACCGGATGGGTGTGGATTAAGTACGGAGAAAGATAGAGGGTTCATGTACCTTACATGATTTATTTTGGTTTATTGATCTTGATAATTAGGCATACGTCAGAAATTTTTTATTTTAGAAAAGGGTGGTGCGAAGCTTATATTAACATACAGATTACAAACAGGAATAGAAAAACGTAAACGTAGAACAAAGGAGCTAGAACAGAACACGGAACCAAGCCTGTCGGACACAGAGAGGCATGGGTGAAGGCGAAGGGCGGACGAAATGTTACAAGAGCAAAACGTCCAAGGCGAAAGCTGCCGAGACAAGCTACAGCTAATAACCACAAAGTCGCATCATAGACACAAACTCGTGGGCATTTGAATGCATACAAGATGCACGCAAATGAATGACAAGATCGAATAAATTCAATCAAGCCAAGGCTGTCCACCTGCACCAACATGCAATATTTCGTGAACCGAACAGATTCTGCATCAAGCAAAGATCGACCCAAGCAAAAGCATACACAGATAAAACAAACCCAGCACCCAACGAGGCCACTAAACAAAAGTGACTCGGGGGCTAAAATAATAGGCAAAACAACCAGACAAAGCAAGTTGAAACCAAAGTAAATATACGAGAGACAAAACAAGCCGAAGCCATCAACACAAGTGATCGGCAAACAACAACAGAACCCAAATAAAAGGACAAAAAAAAGCCGACCCCCCCCCCCCCCCCCGGACCATCGGCGGCCCCAAAAGGCGCTGGGGACAGCGAGGACAGGAACCACCGACCGGTGGTGCGGGAGGAGGCCTCAGTGGTGACGGTGGTAGTGGATCGAAGTCGATGGCAGAGGAGGCGGATCGACGGTGACAACGACCTGGGACAACAACGGTGACAACAACAGAACTGAAGTCGACGACGGTGAGGTTGAAATGACGGTGGAGGTGGATAGATAGTGACAATGATTTGGGATAACAGAGATGGTGAGAACGATGGTTGAGGTGGAGGTGGATGGACAGAGGAGGTGGATCGACGGAGAGCTGCGGACGACAGTGACGTTGATGGAAGGAGGCGGAGGGCGGCAGATGAAGGTATAGGGGAGGAGACGACGTAAAGGGAAAGGTGGATCAACAGTAACCCTAAGAAGAAAGAAAGAAAGAAAGGAAAGATACGCTCTCACTGAGGAGAGAGGGAAATTCTCACAAGGGAGAAGGGAAAGTCTCAGTTTGACGAAAGTTGGGTGCCCCAAATGCGCGTAAAAAATCTGACGGTTGTAATTATCTAGGGGTATTTTTATCTTTTGGTTTCCTCTCTCCTCCTTTTTCCCCTTTTCCTTCTCTTTCCTGGCTCACTCCCATTTTTCCCTTTCTCTTTCCTCTCAACTTTCCTTCACTGGAGCACTTTCCTTCCTCTCCCTCACTATCTCTTTTTCCCAAACCTAAAATAAAATCGACGCCGACGAGGAGTGACGCCGACGAGGAAGAAATTTTCTTCTCTCTCATTTTTTCTTCCTTCATGTTTCCCTTCTTATCCCTCACACACACTCTCTCTCTCTCTCGCACTCTCTCTCTCTCCCCTCTTTGAAATAGTTTTTTCAAGTGTGTAAAGTTAGATTTAGTGGATAGTTAAATCGTTTGTTCTTATTTTTTGTTCGTGATGTATGTCCAAAGTGATATGCCCGTCAATGAAAAATTGGCTGTCCCGGTGATGATAAAATAGCATGCTCGATTACGTTCAAATGACAGACCCGGTTATGTTCAAACGGCAGGCCTGGTTACGGTAAAATGGCATACCATGTTACGATAAAACGGCATGCTAATTTACAATCAAATGGCATGCCCTGTTACAATCAAATGGCAGAGCCGGGTACGATAAAATGACATGTCTGGTAACAATAAAAAGGCATGCTCATTAATGACCAAATAGCAGACCATGTACGATAAAATGGCATGCCCGTTTGTAATTAAATGGCATATCCGGTTATGACTAAATGGCAGAGCAGAGTACGATAAAATGACATGTCCGGTTACAATAAAAATGCATACTTGGTAAAGACCAAATGGCAGGCCAGTTACGATAAAATAGTATGGGGTTAATATTTAATAAATTTATAATTTATTAAATAATATAAATTGAAAGTTGAGATTTCAGGCACGCGTAGACCTGGCCATGAATTGAATCTGATTGCGTAGACCTGGCCATGAATTAAATCCGATTTGTGATTCGATTTGATTCGATTCTTGAAAAATTCGATTCGACAATAATTCGATTCGTCAAAAGTTCGATTCGAATTCGTCATAATAAGAATTGAATACGGTTCAAGTTTTTTGTAATTCGTCAAACCGGCGAATTCAATTCAAATTTATTTCGAGAATTCGATTCGAGTTGAATTCGTATCGAATTCGATTCGAATTCGTTAAAAAAATCAAAAAAGGGGGGGAGGGGCGCGCGGGCAGGAGGAGTTTGAATTTCGCTGACGTCAGTGCTTGCATCAGCGTCAGGGCAAATTACCATTTTTTTCTTACCTTTTTTGTTACCGTTTTAATCCTCAAGTTACCGATTTTTTTACTGTTTGTACTTTTAATTTTTTTTTTATAAATTTAAAATTTCTTCCAAACTCTGTAAATATCACCTCTTATTCTTCAAATTTTACACATTCCAATCTCAATTCTCTACTTCTCTTATTGAAAATTTGAGCTAGATAAATTCTCCATCGAGTTTACTAATTAGATATATTAGTCATATTTCTCATATAATTACTCATATTACTATATAATTATGTCATCAAGTAGAGCAAATAAGGGTAAGAAAAAATGTGTGGAACATCACGATTCTATTGAATCGGATTTTCTACTGATTTCTACTTATCCTATTCCGGAAGAAATGATGAACGTCCATGATGAAGCTCAACGGGAAAGTGTTGATTCAATATTCAACAATCCGCAAAAGGTAAAAAGATCACATTCATTACTTTTTACTAAGTATTTCACAAAAATTTCTTCCGGAGAAAAAGGTATCTTTAAAATTACATGTAATTATTGTGGTAAACAATATGAATTCAAAACCGGGAATGGATATGGTACTTATACTATTCATTTGAATACTAAACATCCACACGAAGTTAGTTTTGAAAAATTACAAACTCAATTATCTACTACACCTAATATTTTATTTCATTACACCGATCAAAATAATAGAGAGGAATTAGCTAAATTAGTTGCTACCGAACATTTATCTTTTAGTTTTGGTAAAAAACTTAATTTTATAACTTATTGTCAAAATGCTTTAAATTCTAGTGCAAAAAAAGTTTCATGAAGTACATTAACACGATATGTAAAAGATTTATACAAAAAAAATAAAGAAAAATTACAAACTTTTTTCTTTGATTTTGATGGTCGAGTTTCTATATGTTGTGATATATGGAGTGATCATTGGCAAACACATTCATATTTTGGTGTTACATGTCATTGGATTGATAATAAATAGAATATACAAAAAAAAATTGCATATAGAGTTTTTGATGATAGTCATTGTGGAAATAATTGTTATAAAATACTGCATACTATTTTACAAAAATATAATCTAGTTCGAAAAATATTTTCAATTTCTATAGATAATGCAAGTTCTAATAATGTTATGGTTAAAGATTTAGAAATTTTTTGTACACGATTCAGAAGAAATTTTTTTCATATTAGATGTGCATGTCATATATTTAATCTTTGTACCCAAGATAGAATTAAAGCTTTAGACTCTACATTAGGACCAATTAAACAAGCACTTAATTTATTATGAGCTCGCCCAAAATTGCTAAAAGATTGAAAAATTGTTTGCAAATTAAACAACATGAAACCAAAATATTTTCCACAAGATGTTCAACATCGTTGGAATTCGACTTATGAATTGGTAAAAGAAGCTCTTCCATACAAAGAACTTCTATGTAATTTTTTTGCATCTAATGATCAAACTAATAATATTATGTTACAACCTTACCATTGGGACCTTGTAGAAAAACTAAATGAGCTTTTAGAATTTTTTAATTATGCTACACATCTTTTATCGGGTGTTTATTATCCTACATCTCATTTACTATTTTTGGAATGTTGTAATATATCGGAGGCAATATGTAGCGCTTATCAAGATTTTGCATTGTCATCATGCATTTCGAAAATGGTTAACAAATGGTTAAAGTATTTCAAGGAGATTTCCCAACTTAATTTAATTGCAACCGTTTTTATGCCGAACATTAAAATTGATGGTTTACAAAATTTATTATATGCGTATTACACAAATTTGAAATTTTTTTTGCAAGTTCCTAATCTAGAACATCATGTTGTAATAATTACAAATAATGTAAAAAAAGATATTTTGGATTTAATGAGTGAATATGGTATTAGGAATAATGCTTCTACATCTAATGAACCAACTCCCTCTCCCTCACAAGGTGAAAAATTAAGTTTTACAGAAATATTGTTAATGAAAAAATAAAAAAGACCCCGAAGAATAAGTTTAACCAATTTGGAATTTTATTTATATCTTAACACACAATTTGATATTCCATTTGTCAAACCTTCTAGTTTTGCTTTATTAGAATGGTGGAACAACCATGTAGAATAATTTCCGGTTATGTCAATTGTTGCAAAAGAATTGCTTGCTTGTCCGATTTCGACGGTTGCCGTGGAACAAGCATTTAGTGCAGGAGGTGATATTTTGGATGAACACCGGTACTCAATGACACCGCAATCTTTGGAGGCACAAGCATTGGTCGCCGATTGGACCAAGGCGGAAAGACGACAACAAGAATTGGTCCGTGAAAATTCCGACCAACTATACGACCTCGATGATGCCACAATCGGTGAAAGCACAAACACATCCGACTAGGTGAGTTAGCTCCATAAAGGTAAGAGAACTACGTGGGCTTTGGTTCCTTCGGAGCTAAGCATACGTAGGCAACTTAATTTGGTATATTAAGTGCAAGCCCAATCTTTAGTTTATTTCTTTTCCCCCAAAAATGTTAAACACTGATTCCTAATATTTTTAATATTTGAAGCAAAAATCAAAGTTTTTGAATTTTTTAAAAAATATCAAAACTTTTTAAACTTTTTCAAAAATATTACAAAAATATTCAAAATATCTAAAAAAATTAGAGGTTTTAGAATTTTTTAATTAAGTATTAAAATTATAGAATTAATTCGAATTCGATTATTATTCGATTCTAATTCAAAAATTCATAATTTGTATTCGATTCGTCTTTTGAAGAATTGAATATGGTTTAATGTTTTGATAAATTCGAATTTGAATAAATTCGATTCGAATTCGTCCAAATTCGAACCGTGGTCAGGACGCGTTCTCACACGCGTCAGCCCCACCATCACACGTGTCAGCCCTCTAACGCGTCCCCCTTTTTCTATTTTTGGACTATTTTACCCCTATTCTGTTCGGTACAGGATTAGACTCTCTGTACCCAATCCATGCCCCCACCGGATGGCATATTGGCATGTGGTGGCTCAACTTTATATATCACAACAACAAAGACGTCACATGCGGGCTTAAAAATGAATTATCCGAAGGTAATCTTATTTTAATTGCAATTATCACCTGGAGCCAAAAAATCTAGCCACCCAACCTATTTTTTAGAGTTGGTCAAAGTCAACTGACTCGTGGTTAGTGCCACTATTATTGGTCAAGTAATTTGACAAGATCCCACGTGTATTGATTTTGGTTAAAGTTTAGTTTAATGTTTTGCAGTTTGGCCAGACAAAACTATCTCGTGCAATTTTTCAAAAAACTAGCAGGGGGGTAACTCTGAATCCTTCCCCAGAGTGATCTATCAGACCAATTTTTTTAACTAATGCACATATACTGTTAATCATATTTAGTATTAAAATATCAAATAATTATAGATATATTCTAAATATATTACAAAATATAATTTACAATTATTAAAATCCTAAGTTAATCACTATTAATCTATTAAACTAAAAATATATTTTTTAAATTAAGTTACGATTGGAACAGTTGGTTCAACCGGATGAAGAGATTGGCCTGCCTGGTTGAACCACCATCCAAGTGTAGGCACAGAAACGACCTAGGCTTCGTCTCGGGTCACGATCGGGCTTATCAGACTGCGTTTCTAAACCTTGATCTCATGGTTTAAAAATATATGACTGAGTGACCAAAAATTTATTGAAATAATGGAGTATCAACTCGGTCGGGCATTTTTTAACTGCAGGAGGATAGTGGTGTGCAAGTCTATCTAACCACGATAATGAAATCGATTTCATCTAGATTTTTTTCGAAAATATGATATATTTAATTTAAATCATATTGAATAGTCATCAGATATCTACATAAATAATTATGAAATACCATTCCATAAAAAACAGATGTGGCTCTTGGCTTGGCAATGGACTTTCTCGGTCTTACCATGTTGGACAAATGATCATTTTCGACATATAGCTCATCTAAGACGGGACAAATTTTATATTAGCATTAATAGAAAATATATGATTGCATGGTATAGATTTAAATATATCTATAAAAGGAGAAAAATAAATAGAAAGGTGAGGAAAACAGAGGAGTATATCTTAATTAATCGTGATTTTGTAGGATTAGTTAGTCATGATGGGTCATGGATAATTTTGAAAAAATTAAAGATATTTAGGTACTGTGTGTTATTAAAAATAGATACTTAAGATATCGTGCTATAAAAATACCAAAAAAAACCTTTGACAACACTAGAATTTTTTTTTGCGGGGAGACAACACTAGAATTTTCATATGAAGCACAGCTGCACAGTGCATTTATTAGAATAGTTTCCTAAATGGAGGCCCATTAGGATCTATATTTGGTCCTGTTGGTGTTAGTCTCTGGATACAAGTCTAACGGGCCTGATCTTGTAGAAGGTGAAGGATGGGTTTGGTTGTTGGGTCCTAAATATTAAATATTCCCACAGTTTGGGCATACTTTCTATTTTTAGCCTTGTCAGGAGTTAGCTTTCTTTAATCGGTAGAAATCTATTAGTAAAATGTACATATTACATATACCAATGTAGAACTAGTGTGATCATCAATTGAATCAGATTATGATTTTATTTGTCGAAAATTCATCTTCAATTCAAAATAAGTAATATGTATTTGAAACTGCATTCGAATTCGTCCGGAGATAGGTGCCGTTCCGTCAGGCGTATCTGCATCTCTTGATTTTTTTGGCGGTGGCAGAAATGAGATCGGATTGAGTGAGGACTAAAAAAAATTTGTCCCCATGTGGGGACTAAATGTTAGGCCGTCAAATTTGATTGTTAAAAAATATCTATAAATCCGATAGTCAATAACCTATTAGGTGATAATGTTTGCATGTGAAATGATATTGATTTGCACGTGTAATAATATTGGTTAGTTTGTATGTGCAGTGATATTGATTTGTACTAAGCTGTAATATTGGTTTGTTTTAATCTCCGGTGGGACTAACCCATCAAATCCGGCAGAAAGGTATTTAGGAAATGATGAGGCGGCTATGGAGCAACAATCACCTAGGATGCTTGCAAGGTTGTGCATGTCAGTGGCGAATCACGTGCCTCCATGCCCACAAGAATTGAAAGCCCAAGCAGCATTGCAGATTCTAGCTGACACTCCCAAAGTTCAATAACTCCAAAACATGAAAAATTTTAAGTAAATAATTAAAAAGAATTTAAATTTAAATAAGGTTTAAATTTATGACAATTCGAATGTGACGTGTTGAATCGTGGTCAAGTCTAAACCTAAGTAGAACTTTTTTGAACAAAATTAGAACCATAATCTTATTAAAATTCTGTCAGAGCAAAAAATTCCAACAGAGAAAAAATCCTAGATAATGATCCAGCTGTTTTTGATTAAGTTGATCAAATGCACTTCACGAAGTATTTCTGAGTTGGATAAATTGTGATACAACATTGAAACGGACTTAGGATCAGATCTGGAGTTGTCGTTCCAAAAGCGATCAAATGAATAGGGAGAAGAGATGAATATGGGGAAAGCAAGAGGAGAAGTAAGAGATCAGAATTGGTAGAAAAGAAAAGAATTGATAGAGCAGCAAGAACTTTATTGAGAAATTAAGAAGAAGGAGAAAAAAAAATATAAAAGATAAATACTTGGATAAAAGCTATGAAGCTAATGATTTAATATGTTGTTTTGTGATGTCTTCTTCCTATGTCCAAGTTCTATTATACAGAAAACCTAACCCCAGCCCATGCAAGAAAATTTTAGGCCCTCTTCAAAATAGGAAAACTTAAATTGGCTCAGGCCTAATCTGGGAAAATCTAAACTACCGAAACTTTCAACCTAATTTTAGTCCCTTTTCATGCCGAATTTGGAGAAATCATAAATTAAAAAGTTGTAGATCTTCGTCTTATATTTTTGTAGCTTTTAGAATCACATCAATTAGATACTCCAGTAGAAAGATACAGCTATTTTTACCAAGATAAGGTCAAATGAATAAATTCGCGAATTAATTTTCCGCTCCAACAACTTCTAACTTCTAAACATAGTTTTAAAATACGGGTTTTAGTACAGATAATTTTTATTAATCTTTTTACTATTATTCGAATAATATGTAGACTAAATAGTCAAAATATAGATTTCAAAATCTACATTTTAGAAATATCAACATAAAGTCCACTTTCCTTTGTTGATTTAGAGAAATTGAGCATATGATATGACTTTTTTTTAATTTTTGCTTGATTTGGATAAAATTCTGTCAAACCAGGTGATATGAGTCAAAACCTAAGTACGAACTACCTGGTCCGAGCAGATTTGGGGCGGTCTGACTGGAGACTATTTTACCCCTAAAAATGGACCGCTCTTCTGAATGATTCGCAGTCCGACCGCAGTTTTTAAAACTATGCTTCTAAGTACCTTAAAAAAACCAAAGTACATCCGAGTCCTAAGGCATTTTGGATGTTTTATAAACTATAAATTACCAAAAAATAACTCTGGATTTTGTGGTCAGGAAAAATTCGGAAAGTTAAAAATGATCAATTTTATATAGCTCTTTTTTGGTGAAGAAACATTTTGTACGATATTTTTTCACGACTATTATGAATATATCTAGCTATTGCCAATTAATAACGTAAAAAAAATCAAATTTCTCCTTTACCCTTAAACATGCCGAAAATCTGTGTGCACTTATGCAAATAGCTACTTTTTTTCAATATAGGAGAGTCCAACAAATTAATTACATTTTGATTTATGAGAAGGCAAATGCTCCTGTTACATTTTTTTTCAATAACTCTAATTGGGATTAGTAGATCACCAAATTACCCTCCCTTTAAATTTTGAATCTCTAAAGCTGTAAAACCTCAAGCCCGAGACAGTGAGAGTGAGAGAGTCCACGAATATGTCAGGACAATGAGCCAGGTAAGTTTCTTGTTTCTTTTTATTTTATTTTAATTCCATTAAATGGGTGTTTCCATGTCTAAATTTTTGTAGTTAGGGTTAATTGGTTAACTGGGATTTTGTTTCTGAATGTGCATTCAAGAGGGGAACTTTTTATAGACTTGGTATGTGAAGCGGAGGGCAGAAAAAATGAGCTAAAACCCTAGAGAGTGAACGATTAAGCTTCACCCCAGACTAATTTCTTTCATCCATTTTTTCAAAATTTTCCGTTCATTGACCGAGAAGAATTGTAATGTGCTTTCTATGTTCAACATCTTCGTCGTGCACTTTGGTTAAGGTTGAGGTAAGCTCCATGTCTGTCACCTTTGGAAAGTTGGGGTTTAATTTTTTCGGAACTGTCCATTTCTTCCTTCATTTGTTGCTTCTCTGTGGATATATACGTTTCCATAGTTTCAGTCCATTCGCATGGTATACCATTGTCTATTCGCATGGTATACCAGTGTCTGCTTTATGGTATACCAGCGTTTACTGCATGGTGTATTTTTATGCATGAAACATGGTGATTAATGTTCTTGTGTACGTTTCATTTGTTGACAGATGGCTTCTAAAAAAAGATTTTAGAGTTTTCTGCAAACCTAGTAAAGTCATCATCGCAGTCAATAAAAAGCTTGCTCGTATCAGGCATAGGAGATGCTAGGAGAAGCATGATACAAAAAGCAGGATTTGGAGATTTGTTGGACTTGGATGCGACTGATTCCACTTCAACAGATGTGAAAAATTTGTTGGCCAACTGTGGTCCAAGACAATTGGAGGTAACAGAAGACTTTGGTGAGGAGAGTTTACGACATCCCATCTGGGAAAGAAGAGATTCAGATTGGTGAAGCATTCAATGAAAAGCCAAAGAATGTAAAAAAGGTGGTTCAGAAGCTTGGGTTGAAACCTAGCTATCCGGGATTTGTTGAAGTGAAAGAGATAAAAGAGAATTCTCTTAGGGAAGAAGTTGGTTGCAAACACTGATTGGGTAAAGCTATATATTCTGTATGCTATAGCCGTATTTCTTGTGCCGACGACATGAGGAATGGTATGGGGAAAATATTTGGACCCTATTTCGGAGATTAGGGGATATAACTGGAGTAAACATGTTGCTGTGAAAGCAAATGAGGGCTTTGCCAAATCTCTACAACGAATAAAGAGGAAACGGACAAAGACGAACACACAGCTTCTTAAAATAGATGGGGACGTTCATGTTCTGCGGAGATACTTTGATTACATGAACGTCTGCAATGTTCAACCACTTGCTCTAGACTCTGATCCTGAGGCTACTCCTGCTCGTGCCCCCGCTCCCAGCCATGCTGATGACCCTGCTTGTGCTAGCGCCCCCGCCCCTACTCTAGACTATGATCCTGAGGCTACTCCTGCTTGTGCCCATGCTGATGCCCCTACTCCCGGCCATGCTAATGCCCCTGCTTCTGCTAGCGTCCCCGCCCTTGCTTCTGCTAGCGCCCCCGCCCCTTCTGATGCCCCTGCTCTCTAGACTCTGATCATGAGGCTACTCCCGCTCGTGCCCTTGCTGATGCCCTTGCTCTAGACTCTGATCCTGAGGCTAATCCTGTTTGTGCCCTTGTTGATGCCCATGCTCTCGGCCATCCTGATGCCCCTGCAGATGCCCCTGCTCTACACTCTGATCTTGAGACTACTCCTGCTCGTGCCTTTGCTGATGCCCCTGCTCCTGGTCATCCTGATGCCCCCTGATTCTGCTAGCGCACCCGCCCCTGCTGATGCCCCTGCTCTACACTCTGATCCTGAGGCTACTCCTGCTCGTGCCCTTGCTGATGCCCCTGCTCGCGGCCATGCTGATGCCCCTGCTCTCGGCCATGCTGATGCCCTTGCTTTTGCTAGCGCCCGCGCCCCTGCTTGTGCCCCTCTTTATGCCCTTCCTTCTAGGGATCAATTTAATACCGTGTCGTTGAGTCAGGTGAATCCATATATATTTCTAATGTTTAGTTTCTCAGTAATTGATAAGAGGGTTAACTTAATTTAGTTATTTTCATTGCAATGTAGCTACGTGCAAGAGACGTGGAACTCACACCGTATATTCTAGCATACAAAACAGCAAATTCAAGCTTGGAAAGCAGAGAGACACGTGTTAGATTTTCCATTTCTGAAAGGGGAGTATTCTAAGGAAAGATGAAGCTTGAAGAAGTTCATAAAGAGGAGGATGAGGAGGAGGAAAGAAGATGATTGAGAAGAAGATGATGTTGGAAGATAAGAAGAAGCTGGTGGAGCAAAAGAAGAAGCAACGGAAGTTGAAGAGAATGGAGTGAGTTACAAATACACATTTTTAATCATTGCACTGTTCGAGTGTAGCATCCCATACCTGTGTCCACTATATGTTATAGCAATGTCCATAACATGATATACCAGTTTACAAAACATGGTATACCACTACCAAGCTACCAGCAAGGTGTACCATTGCTTGCAGCATGATGTACCGAGCTCTGTTAGTGTGGTGCTGCTCACCCTTTTCCGAGATCTCGGTTGAAATACGATGTGGATTATCGATTTTGTCATGTGAGCAGCTTGGAGTCATGCGATTCTTAAGATGATGGGGTAATCTTTCTAAGAAAAGCTGGTCTTGGTTTTGTTTTTGTTTGTTGGTCATAGCTTCGTCATCTTTTCAGGGTGCCCGGCGAAAAGAGATTGCAAGGCACCAAGAAAACCCGAGACTTTTGAGGTCAGAGCCTGATCGCTTGGATGAAGCTAGACTTGATCTGAGAGGTTTACTCTTTATCTTCTCGTCTCTTTTTGCTGGGAAGTACAAACATGGTTCATGGTTGATAGGTTTGAGATCTTGAACTGCCATGTCGTTTAGAGCTCTGGATAGAGACATCCTCCGTCAAAATAAATCTTGAACCAAATTGTTTTTGGTCCTGAATAAGTTGCATTTACAGTTTCGCCTCACAAGTAAAGATGTTGCACCAACACTTATCCTCAGTTTTTTGGGAAAACATGTTTCCGGCTGAAAATATACCGAACCGGAGGAAGAAACCATACAACACATTCTACAGAGGTGGCATCCAAACAGTCCTTTACGAAGGACGTAATTGGCATCGTTTCCACCCTTGCCACGGTTGACCAATGACAATCTTAGCAGGTCAGTTCATTGTTCAGCCTGTCTGCTTACAACCACACCTTGATAGTTACCGTCGTAGTACCTAGGTTGTTGTTTAACATCAATGAAGTAATGCTTCAAGTGGCAACTCTTGCTCTTCACTGAGCCCTTTACTAAATGCGACAGACTACTGTCCGAGTTCTTGGGGATAGAAGCCAAGCCATGCAGGGAATCGTATGCAGAACACTTGAGGGTGCTAAAGACTTGGTGAAGTATGGCACTGAAGGGAATGGCAGTGCCAGTACTGGTCTATATGCACTTGCTTCGTTAATAGGGCGGAAAATTGATAGTAGATTTCTCACCATTTGCCTTGAAGACTTGGTTGTAACTTGTCTTTTGTTTCTGCTGATGGGTATGGTCTCAGAGAGACATTGTTCTACAATCTATTTTCTGGCCTCCAAGTTTTTAGTACCAGAGCATTGTCCTTGGATGGCGGGATTATACGGGAACCCGATAAGGGTCTTTCGTCTTGGCAAGAGGTGAGCATCTCGTTTCGGATCTTTTGCAATTTAGAGAATGCAAAGGAACAAACATCTATTATCGACGTATTTCTTGTGATACATATTCCTTCGGTAACAAATATCACATCCATATGCCTTCCAGGAAAGATGTAGAGGTCAAGCTCCCAGTGGTCTCCTGCAATTCCGACTGCAACCGATAACGAGGTTGAAGAAAGGATCAAGAAGCTGAAATGGGAGAGACTAGATGTTTCCAAAGATACAACACGTAGAGAAGAGTAAGAAGCAGTAGATATGTTGCTGTAAGCCAAGCCTCTTAGGTGCAAATGTCCTTGGAGATTGCAGAGAGAGAAAGAGTCTCTAGTAACCAAATCGTTAGGCATTCGATTAGAGGTAGGCCTTGTGATCTTGTAAATGTTAGATCAAGTAAGAATGCGTTCGAAAGTGAAACTTTTGAGTTCTCTGGTATTAGGTCAGGTTCTCCTGTGGATACATCAATCTGTAGCAACAAGAATGAATCTGCATTAATCGCAGATGCTTTAGTTCGAACTAATGACATCATCAATATCTACTCTATGTTGCAACAACTCGCATTAGCTTCCTTGTGTTTCTTGATTGAACAGATTCTAGCCAGGCGACCCTTCTTCCACAAGAGAGGCAAACCAATGGCTTGCTACCTCCTCCATTGCATCTCTTATTACACACTCTTATATATATATATATATATATTTTACAATACACACTCTTATATATTGATCATTGTGTTTACATACTTTTAACAGACTCCATGATCGAATTCAGTCATTGTCCGAGACTTCAGATGTAGGCAGGATTTGCCAGGTGCCTGCGTTGCTTCCGCTGCACGCTCAGAAAAATATCCTTCACCCTCTGAAGTTTCCTAAGCACATCTCCGAGGTTTGCCCGCTGGCCAGGTGATTCCGCCGAACAGGAAACCCCAATCTCCAGAACAGACAGTAGACAGCTGAGCTCATGCTCATGTGGCCTCGTCATCTTCCTACTCATCGCTGCTCTATATCCTACATATTCTATTTCCTGGCCACCATCCTCTTCGTCCGTCGAGGGCGGAGTCAAGCTTGAAACTGCTTTTGCTTCATCAGCGTTTGTTACAAAAAGAACTGGATCTGCAACTTGCATTACTCTTTCAGGTAATGCTTCCTTGATAAAATCCACAAGATTTAACCCGTCTGTGAAGATTCCATCGGTTGGTCGTCTCCCCGAAAATATCTCCAACAGTAGGATTCCGTAACTGTAGATATCACCCTCTTTTGAAGCAGCAGCACCTAATCCATATTCTGCAGCTCAAGAGTTCACATTAACATCAAGACTCTGAATTTTGTCAACTCTTGTTGGTCCTCAAGTTGGGGTCTAACTACCAAAAAGAACTCTTGACATTGCAAATGGATAAATATGATGAGCATAAATAACATAGCATGTACCTGGTGCAGCGTATCCAATCGTCCCTTGAATGCCAATTGTGCTGGTTTGGCTCTGTGATGAACTTTGTGATGTTGAAAGGAACTTTGCTAGTCCGAAATCTCCGACGTGTGCAACCATGTCATCGTCAAGAAGAACGTTGCTCGGTTTCAAGTCACGGTGAGTAATTGGTACTTCGCACATATCATGAAGATAGTGCAGTGCAGATGCCACGTCGATTGCGATGTTTAGCCTTTGCAGTATGTCCAGTCTCCTTGGTTGATTAGATTCTGAATGCAACCAATTCTCCAAGCTCCCGTTTGGCATGAACTCCAAGACGAGAGCTTTAAAGTCGTTGCCTTTAGAGTCCAAGCTAGAACAGTAGGTTATGAGCTTAACCAAGTTCCTATGTCGAATGTTCCTCAATGCATTGCATTCAGCTACAATGCTCTTGGAGGCTCCTTGCTGCTGAAGGTTGAGGACTTTGACTGCCACTGGTCTTTCGACTTGGTCGAGGAACGCTTTGTACACAGATCCGAAACTACCACATCCCAATAAATTTTGAGAAGAGAATCCACTGGTTGCCTCATGCAAACTCTTGTAAGATACAGTGATATGGGGTTCGGGCCCCAAGGTTGAGCCAGATGGCTTCGGTTTTGACTGCTTCTTCTTGAAGAGAACTAAAAGAGCTGCTGCTACTAGGCAGACAAACAACACTAGACAACCAATTATGATGGACAATTTGAGCGTAGTAGCCTTTCTTTTTTTCGGACGTCTGGTCGGACATTTTGGCAAATGAAGTTCCGGGATGCCACCACAAAGCCTACTGTTTCCTACCAAGGAGATTGTGCTTGCATTCCCAAAGACTCCACCGGTTGGCACCTCCCCCTCGAGATCGTTTGATGAGATGTTTAAATGCTGCAAGTAGGTCAGATTTTGCAGAGCTGTTGGAATTTTTCCTGTCAGGTTGTTATGTGAAAGATCCAAGATCCTGAGGCCCTTCAGAGAGACCATAGCTTCAGGAATGCTTCCAAGAAAGAAATTTCCACGCATGTATAGTTCTTCCAAGCTCAAACATCCTCCGATGGTCGCGGGGATTTCACCGGAGAGTAAGTTGTATGAGATATTCACTATATTGATTGATGTCAGCTTTCCTATTGTTTGGGGTAGGCTGCCTAACAAATGGTTATTGGAAATTCCCAAGTACCGGGATAATGCAGGGATTTCCAGGATCTCCTCGGGTATCTGTCCAGTCAGGTTATTGAAGTCGACACCAAGATTGTTAAGACCTCGACATTCGCCAATTGAGGAAGGAATGGACCCTTCAAGGTTGTTGAAAGACAGGTCGAGCAGTGACAGCTGAGTTAGGTTGCCTATGGAGAACGGTATTCGACCCGATAACTTGTTACCGTCTAAGCTTAGTACTTGCAGTTTCTGCAACTTTCCAATGTGGGAGGGAATCACACCCATTAAAAGGTTCTTCTCAAGGCCTAGTACAATCAAGTTTGTGAGATTTTCTATGGCAGGAGGAATTTCACCATAGATTTGATTGGTCCCAGCATACAAGCCATTGAACTGGCTTGAAAAATTGGCTACTGCATCAGACAGAACACCTCCCAAATTGTTGACAGTAATATCTAAATCTTCAAGATTTCTACATCTTGTTATAGAAGCTAAAAAGTCGAGGTCATTCGTGGAGTTTCTTCTCAGATTGTTCCTCCCAACGAAGAACTTCCTCAAATTGGAGAGATCTCCTATGTTAGAAGGAACTCCTCCAACAAAATTGTTGTCACTAATGTCAAAATTTTGCAACTGAGATGCATTAGTTAATGAGCTTGGAATCTTACCGGAGAGTTGATTCCCCGGAAATACGGCTCCTACGAGGTTTGGAAGATTGAAACCTTTGTCAGGAAGCCTTCCATAAAATCTGTTTTCGCCGAGTGACAAGATATTGATCGAAGAGATGTTGAACAGAAACGGAGGGATGACTCCAGAGAGATTGTTGATTGAGACAGAGAACCAAGTTAGGTGTGTTAGCCTACTCATCTCACTTGGAATCTCCTCCACCAACTTGTTACCTGCCACTCCAAATACTTGCAGTGATGAAAGGTTGCCAAGAGTCGACGGGATCGTTCCTGTCAGGCTGTTGCCGGCAAGTGCAAGTCTCTGTAGTTTCACCAAGGAACCTAGCTTTGGCGGGATCTCACCGCTGAAGTTGTTTGCCTGCAAATACACGGTCTCAAGGTTGGAGCATGAGGTCAAGTTGACAGGAATTTCACCTCCTAACGTGTTGTTGTCGAGCGAGAGATGTTGCAGGAACAACTTGCCAACTTGTTGAGGAATTGAGCCGTAGAAGCTGTTGTTTCGAAGGATGAGGATGCTCAGAAAGTTCAAGTTTCCAATGTGGGGCGAAATCGGACCCGACAGCTTCTGCCCTTGCAAGACCAAGGATGCTACCCTTCCGTGACGCTTGTTGCAAGTGACTCCGGACCAGTTGCAGTGATGGATGGAGCTGTTCCAGGTGTTCAAGACTCCCGTACGACCGCCGGCTACACTCTGTTTGAAATCGAGCAGAGCGAGTCGGTCAGTCTCATTTCCGAGGGAGCTCACTTCCACCGGTTGAAAATGGATGGAACTGATAAGAAGTAGGTGCAGATACATTAGCAGTTGCAATGAGCATAAGCTTATATTATAGCACTTCATTGGGGTCGATCAGAGAGTTTTAAATTACTAGAGCAATTGGTTTCTGTTTTGGTTACTAGAGCAACTTATACATGTTTTTGGCAGATGAATAGTTTAGTCCAGTTTTTGTCGAATACTTTTCGACGTAGTCTACACTCTTATTGGAACCTTTTTTTTCCAAGGAGACCCAAGACTTTGGATCACCGGGCATGGAAAATAGAACAACTTGGTTGCTGGAGTTATTGCTTGTCTTGGTGGAAAATGACAATGGCATGACGACGTTTTGATGATGTTTTGTCGAGGAATTTTTTTTTCATATCACGAACGCTCAATTCAGATTCGAGCAGAATAAAATCGTGACAAAATTCTCCCAACAAATATATAACATTGTCCTATCGAACTCAAAATTGATTAAACTACAATAACTCTCATTTTATTTCTATCTATAATACTTTATCTTTTTGGACGTGGTCGACACTCTGCACTCGGGCTGGAAATTTTCGACAAGTCAACAACTAGTCTCCTGCCTATATTGAATAACTGGATAGACACTATGGAAGATTAGTAAGATCATGTAGAATGCCAATCCACCGCACCTCAACTTAGATCACATAATAAATAATTAATTTTTTTTTCATCCACATAAAACTCAACCCAATTAAATATTTTTCAGCTCTAATAACAACCTAGTCCAACACAGGTGACAGAATAAAAAATTAATTTCTCTCTCACCACATACATGAATAAAAAATTAAACTCTATACAAATTGAAAATATTATGCTCAATTTATAGAGAATAAAAAGATACAAATTTTTATATTTTTATTGAATAACATTATAACAAGTATCATTAAAATAAATTAAAATAATAAATTAATATTATATTGCCCGGCCCGGGCTGTCACATCTCTGCACGACAGCCTGGCCGGGCTTCACATTTCATTTTCCCTTTTTTTCTTAATTTTTTTTTTACTCAAGCGGGCGACCCAATCCCAGGGTCGCCGCTCTGAGTAATCTAATCGGTTTTAGGATACCAAGTCAAAATTGTGTAGACGATGAATTATTTTCTTCCACGAGAGCAAGTCTTCCTCGAAAAAAAAGTCTTCCTTCTTTTTTTAGGAGCATAAAAATCAACGAAGACATCGACATCCCTCTACCAACTATGTTTTAGGGGCGTTGGCTGGCGGAGTCTGTTGTGGTTTGGTTTGGGTTGTAACAAGGCGTTCTTGTGGTTCTTAGGAAACCAGTGTAAATATTTTGCCTTATATTAAAATTAACTAATCAAAAAAAAATCTAACGTTAATCTTAGAGTGACAAGATTCTAGTTATAAAAAAAACACATCAAAGTAGTCAAGAATGCATCAAACTATAACGTAAGAAAAGGCAGATAATGAACCAAAAATTGAACAGCTTCTCCGCCTTCCCTCTTCCTTTCTCAGGGCTTCATCGTCGCCGTCGGAGATCCAGACCGCCGTCCGCCTTGTGCTTCCCGGTAGCTCGCCAAGGGGGAGAGGCGCTCGGACTCTCCCAGGGCGGCGGCGGTGGACTCGCGGCCACCGCTCATTCGGACTTCCAGGGGACGGGTTTGGGTACCTCCTTCGGGGTTTAATGACTGTGATTGAGAATGAAGAGGGTGAACCCGGGGGTAGGTAAGCCTGGGACGATGCGGATGAAACGGGCTAGGATCTTAATTTGGTGTCGATTTTGTATATAACGATTGTATGACGATTGGGTTGGGATCTTAATTAAATGACGTCATTAATCTAGAGGAAGAAGCTTTTTTTTCTACGAGTATTTTAGTCATTTTATTGAGAAAAAAAATTGTTAACTTGTGATAGAGATTAGAAAGTATAATAAAAACAAACTAAAAAAATATCGGCGTATATTTTGTGAACATGAAATTTTTTTAATATATTTAAGCAAATCTCATAAACTACATAATAATTTTCCCAAAAATATTTATAAAAAAATTCCTCCAAGATTTGAACTCGGGTTACAGGATTCAAAATCATGTGTCCGGACACTAGACCATAAAACCGTTGTTGTCCTTTGTGTTATTGTCCATTTTTGGTCTCGTCAAAACCTATCGCGTGGAAAAAACTCTTGATATGAATATTATTTTAATTGACACTACAAATATTCACTAGGCTGAGTAATCTATATTTAATTTGGATAAAATTTAGAGCAAATTGCCCTCAGGTCTCTGGAGTTTGCTTAAATACTGTTTTACTCTCTCTTGTTTCGAAATCGAAACTTAGATCCCCATAGTTTGCTTTTATAGTATTCTTAAGTCTCTCGCTGATGTCAGCATTTTTAATATTTCTAAAAACACAATTTTACTCTTCAAAAAGGGATCCATCTTCAACCTTCGCTCAACTCTTCCCTGTCACTCCACGGCGTCGTCGCAACTCTAGCCTGGTGCCGTCTGAGGCCTCTTGACGACCCACTGGCATTTCTCGCGTACCACCTTCGTCCGACGGCGAGGTCCTTTTCTCGCGTGGCCTCATCGGTTGCTTCTGCTGCGTCCCGAGCCGAGCCGGCCAAGCCGCCGATTCTGAAGTCTCCCTCAAGAGGCTCTTCGACAGGCAGTTCCCCAGTGTGCTTAAGATCTCCGTGGACAAGCCAACCGCCGGTGAGCAGCCATCATTCCCGGTGGCGAAGGACGCCGAGTCCAGCCTGAGAGGTTTCCCCAATTTCAATTTCAATTCCGATGTCCGCTGCCCGAGGACCGTACCACCTTCGTCAGGGCGTTTCCCGCGTCCAGGAAATCGAGTTTGTCTCGAGGAGCCGCACTTGCAGTGTTTCGCCTTCAGGGCTTCGTCGGTCCTTGAAAAACGGTGGCGGTGACGGTGACCCAAGCTTGGGCCGGAGAAGAGGTGGACGAAGGTTGAAGATGGATCCAAGGGTATAATTGTCATTTTAAAAATATTACAAATGATGACATCGGCAAGGGACCTAAAAGTACAATAAAAGTAAATTAAGGGGACTAAAGTTTTGATTTTGAAACAGCAGGAAGTAAAACAGTGATTTAAGTAAACCCTAGGAATCTGAGGACAATTTGCTCTAAAATTTATGAATTGCCACCGAACCAGGAGACCCAAGTCTCTGGATCAACGGGCTTGGGAAATTTCCCTGAAATGTAGAAAAACTTGGTTGCTGGAGCAGTTGCTTTTCTTTATGGAATATGGCATTGGCATAACGACGTTTTGATTATGTTATGTAGAGGAATACTTTTTTCGGTTGATACGATCGGTAGTAGTAGTGTAGCAACTGATCCATATTCGAGCCGAGTAAGATCTTAAAATGATTTAAAATTTTTTGATGACTCGAACTCAAAATCTCCATATTAAATTAAAATAACTATCACATATGATCTAATCGTAGATGAATACTTTAGTTTCCTGCCTATTTTGAAGAGCAGGATAGACACTAGGGAAAATTAGTAATGGATTCTAAGATACCAAGTCAAACTTGTGGAGACGATGAATTATTTTTTCCACGAGAGCAATACTTGCTTCTTTTTTCAGTGGAGACCAAGAATTGTGGTGATCACCGGCGTTGGAAAATTTTCTTGGAGAGCATTGTTCCTAAAATATATATTTCATATTTGTACATCTCTCTACGATCCACTAGGTGCACATCCAAACAAGAATTAAACAGAGAGTTATAATCAAGGCCAATGAAGAGGCCTATTTTGGAGAAAACATCTGTAACATGGATTCCTTAACATTATGTATGGTTAACTTTTTTTTTTAGGGGAAAAAAACATTTTTAACTTGAATATGTCAATTTCGTCGGCATAACTAGAATATGATGCTAGTGGAGTACAAAACATTTTTATTTTCAAAAGATTAAGATTTTTATTACTTTTTAAAACGTAAACCATATAAAATTTATATAATGTTACAATTATAACCGGGAAAAGTTCCACGCTGAATATGTTGTATATACTATACCAATTTTAATACATTTATCTTTTAAAAAAAATAATTATCAACTCTAAAAGATTCCAAAAAGACAACATCAAATAATCAAAAAGGCGTCAAACTACAACCTAAATTTTTTTTGAGGAAACAACTTCAAACCATATTATAAATCCTTAAGTAGGAAAGTCAGTGAACAAAAGAGCATCTAGCTCCACAGGTCGGAGACTAGACCAGTCTGAAGATAAAGAACTAAGTCTACAGTGCTTACAAACCCAATCGACAACAAGATTTTGCAATATATTGATTAGTATAATTGAGCAAAACGGAAGCAAGCTTAAATCTTCATGAAGATCCAACACCAACGTATCCATCTGCCACGGCACACTGGGACTTAGATCAGACAAGAAGATGAAAGCTAGTCTGTATCTGATTCTGTTGAGAAATAAGATCGAAACGAGTAAAGCACGAGACACAAGAATTACGTAAAAATCCCAAGACGGGGAGAAAACCACGGGCAAAGGAGAGTTGTCCACTATGCGAGTCAAACAGGTTACGAGGTCTCCGTGAGGGTTCTCTCTATCTCACAACTCTCGACTACACACAAAAGACCTAGGCTTAGGCCGATATATATATAAGAGATTATTACCCTACTCTAAATAGGAATAGAGTACTAATTTATCTAGAATTTGAGACAAACCCTAACAAATCTCTACCTTGGACTAAATTCTATAACTCCAACATCAACACTGCTCCACCTTCACCACCAGCCCCTAAGAACAATCAGCATCAATCATGAACACCTACCAAGTCCAAGCAATGCTCGAACTTAGTATCAGAAAGTGGCTTCGTTAACATGTCTGCAGGGTTGTCTTTGGTACCTACCTTGCTCACAACAATGTCACCTTGAGCAACATGCTCCCGAATGAAGTGGTACCTCACATCAATATGCTTTATTCTCTCATGATACATAGCATCCCTCGTGAGATGGATAGCACTTTGACTATCACAGTACACTGTACTGACCTACAGCTTTTTACAGATTTTATTGAAAAAACCTTTCAACCAGATAGCCTCCTTCACACCTGCAGTTATAGCCATGTACTCTGTCTCAGTGGTAGACAGCGCTACTGCGGCCTGTAGACAAGCTCTCCAACTGATCGCACATTCTCCAAGAGTGAAGACATATTCAGACAAGGACCTGAACTTATCAAGATCTCCAGCATAATCTGAATCCACGAAACCAACAACTCCATCACTGGTGCATCCAAACTGTAGACACACGCCCTTGGTAACTTTCAAGTACCTCATAATCTACTCCACTGCTCTCCAATGACCTTCTCCAGGATTTGCCATAAACCTGCTAACAACACTCACAGCATAGGTCAAATCCGGGCGCGTGCAAACTATGGCATACATCAGAGAACCAACAACAATAGAGTATGGAACACCAGACATGTAATCAACCTCAGCAGGAGCTGACTGTGAAGATAAAGCAGACGAAAGTCAAAAATGTGTACCAAGAGGAGTACTCACATCAAACCTGTCAAGTACCTTTTCAATGTAACTCTCCTGACTCAAAAATAATTTCCTTGCTCCTTTATCTCTGGCAATCTTTATACTAAGAATTTTCTTAGCAGGACCCAAATCTTTCATCTCAAACTCGCTACTCAACAGAGCTTTGAGATTCCTCACCTCTCATTTGTCACTTGCAGCAACTTGTATCCCTTCACTTAAGAAGCATAGCCAAGAAAGATACACTTCACAGATCTTGGCTCTAACTTGCCATTGTTCACATGAGCATAGACAGGACACCCAAATATCTTCAAATTAGCATAATTATGAGGATTTTTAGACCATAATTCTTCAGGTACCTTACCATCAAGTGATGCATGAGGTGAACGATTGACAAGGTGACAGGCAGTGAAAGCAGCTTCAGCCCAAAATGACTTAGGCAAACCAGCAGTTGACAGCATACAACGAACTTTCTCCAACAGAGTTATGTTCATTCTTTCAACGACTCCATTCTGTTGAGGTGTAGTCGGGATTATCTTATGTCTGACAATACCCTCATTCTTGCAGAACTCATCAAACCAACTAGAGCAAAACTCCAATCCATTGTTTGTGCGGAGATGCTTGACATCTCTCCCAGTCTGCTTTTCAATCATAGTCTTCCACTGCTTGAAAGTGACAAAGACATGATCTTTGCTCTTCAAGAAGAACGCCCACACCTTCCTCGAATAATCATCAATGATAGTCAGCATATACTTGGAACCATTCTTTGTTGCAACTTGAGACGGTCTCCAAAGATCGGAATGAAAATAGTCAAGTTTTCCCTTTGTAGTGTGCACACCTTTCTAAAAATTGACTTTCTTTTGCTTGCCAAACACACAGTGCTCACAAAATTTCAGCTTCCCAATACCCTGTCCACATAATAATCCTCTCCTATTGGTCATGCCTTTCTCGCTCATGTGACCAAGTCGCATATGCCACAATGAGGTATTTTCAGAATCTGTGAACGAGCTAGATGTAGCAGCAGCAGTCCCTATAACTGTAGAACCCTGTAAAACATACAGATTTCCAACCTCCTTATTGGCCTTCATATGCACTAATGAGTTCTTACTCACACGAAGAACTCCACCTTCTCCTGTGTACTTGTACCCCAGTGTATCAAGGGTACTCAACGAAATCAAGTTCTGCTTCAGATCAGGGATATGTCTCACATCCGTCAAAGTTCGAATAACACCATCATGCATCTTGATCTTCACTGTGCCAATACCAACAACCTTGCAGACAAAATTGTTTTCCATGAGAATATTACCCTATGCATGTTCATATGTTGAAAACCAGTCCCGGATAGGACACATATGAAATGTACAAGCAGAATCAAAGACCCAAGCATCATCAACTTTAGATTTTCCATCAATCACAGACAAAAGGTCTCCATCAGATTCTTCTTTCTGAGTGGTGGTGGTAACACTAGCACTGCCGCTATCAGAACTTTCTCCTTTCGGAGCACTAGACTTTTCGCCTTTCTTCTTGTTCTTCAACTCCGGACAAAACTATTTAATATGCCCAACCTTATGACAATTAAAACAAGTCTTATCCTTGTGCCTTGACCTTGATTTACTTCTGCTCTTCTTCCTCGAACCAGACTTAGCATTCCTCTCCTCAGACCTCCCTCTCATAACCAAGCCAGTCCCTTGGCTATTTTCAGAGGAAATCATAGTGTACTTATTAATTCTCTCTTTCTCCAAGAGCGAATCATGAACATTATCTCAACTCAGAGTATCATGGCTGAACAACAGAGTATCCCTGAATTGCTGATAAGAGGCAGGCAATGAGCACAATAACAATAAGCCAGATCTTCATCATCATACTTCACATCCAGAGTTCTAAGATCAGCCACTATATCTTTAAATTCATTAAGGTGGTCATGAACAGACTTATCTTCTTACATTCGGATAGAAAACAATCGTTGCTTCAAACACAGTCTATTGGTCAAACTCTTAGGCATGCACAACTTTTCAAGCTTTGCCCATAATAAGGAAGCTATTGTCTCCTTCAACACGTCTCGCAAAATATCATCTGACAAGTGCAACTGAATCTGACTCACAGCCTTACGGTTCTTTAACTCCTTCATCGAAGCATCCCAACTCGAAGGCATCGACTTCTCATCAAGTAAAGTCTCATCCATCTCTAAATGTGTCAGAATAGAACGCATCTTCACCTGCCACAAGAAAAAATTAGTTTTTCTCGTCAATTGAGGAATCTCGTACTTTGTCGAAGTCATCCTGAAATACCTCGAACCAAGAAATCAGCCCAAAATCGGTTAAAAAATCAAAATCAGCCCGAATAGTTGACTTTCGATCAACCAGTCAAGTAGTTGACCGAGTCAACTCGAAACTAGGGTTTTTCAACCCAAAACTCAGATGAGGCGGCGACCGTACGGACAACCACAGTGGATGACGGGGTTACTTGGCCTTGGTCAGTGCGAGCTGGCGAGCGCCAGCGAGTGGGCAAATGGCAGCGGTGGCAGAGTGGGGAGAGCATCTCTCTCCCCGACTTTCTCTCCTCGGCGATCTCTCTCTGCAAGACTCGACAAGCAGCGGTGCTACTTCAGGACGATGAAGGACGGCTGGCTGTCTCCTCCTTCTCTATGATGCTGGCTGATACCAATTTGTTAGGGCAGCAGAAGCGTAAACACGAATGTGTAGAACACCCATAACAAATAGTACGAGATAGAAAAAATCGAGGACACACGATATTACGTGATTCGGTCAATTGACCTACTCCACGGGGCCGAGACGATCATCACTATATATGTGAAGATACATGGTACATAAGCCATAGGCGAGGCAGTGCCTCAAGCCTAACTCTCTCGTGCCTATACTACCATTGCGTTATGCAAGGCCAAAGACTAAAGAACATCTAACCCCTACTCTCCTATATATAGAGGACAAGCCCAATATATTCCTCAATAGGAATTAGAGTTCTATTCTAATTAGGAATTTGGGACAAATCCTAACAATCTCTACTTTGGACCAAATTCCAAAATCAATCGTCTTCTCAAGCTTCAAAGCTCATCGTCCACATCAGACCATCTTCACTCTGTATGTGACTCTTCAAGTAAGCTCCATACTCAACATATCATCACCTGCCTCAATCTTGAAAACTCCACCTCGAATGGAATCTTTCATAAGTATCTCAACAACATATACTAACCTCGGGACTTCAACTCCAGAAGAACCAACACAATGGGAGAAAATCTTTATGCGCGCAACACGAGAGTTTTTTACATTGGAGAAACTACTCCAACGCCCACAACAATGCCTAAATCTTATAGGCCAACTTCAATCCCAGAAGCTTCAATCCCAGAAGCTCCAGCACAACCAATACTCATCTCAGTATGGTGTACTCTCACGGGGCACTCTCAAACCATTTCTCTACCGACATAGCAGACTCCACCTCCACGAAAAACCTCCACCTTCATGTGGATACCGACTGTTGGGGTTACATCATCGAGCGAACACCAATCTCAGTCCAAATAAGAGATGAGGACACCAGCTACAGGCCTTTACATCACCTTCACGTGAATACCTTCTGGACATCAATCTTGGAATTCTCTACCAACTACAGGACTTTACATCACCTTCACGTGAACACCTTCTGGACACCAAACTTGCTGTTGCTATTACACCTCACTCCTTCATCCTCGTGGGCAACCAGGAGACACACTGCATAACACGTGAGTCAAAATAAAACGGATACTTGTATACTTTCGCCTTCATCGTTAACGAGTAACTGGTCCAAATAATATTCAAGGTCTTTACACGATTTACCTCTTAGTCTAACATGATACGACCACTCTATGATCGATCAACCACGAACCCAAATCAAAATTCCATGGAACAAAGGAGTCTTCGGAGAAAGAAGTTACCTCAAGCTCCTCTAACTTTCCCATACCACTCTTGACTACACATATAATACCACATATATGTATAGGAGATACCATTAGACCCGAGCTCAAAGTCTAAAAAGATTTGGGTCAACTACCCAACTAGCCTTCACCTTGAACCAAATCACATGTTCGATCTTCAACCGTGAATCTCCAAGACCTGAATAATCTTCAATTCAATAGGACCCCAATCTGACTCTTCCTTGGTCAAATCTTCAACTTGGACAAATAAAATAACCATGCCCATCAAACCTGACACAAACTTCATGATCCAAACTAAGACCCAAGATTTTCTCCTCAAAATCGGTCTAATCTTTATGGATCACCAATAATCTCGCCCAAAAAATAAGTCTGGTTCAACTTCCAAACTATGACTAATCACATCCACCATGCCTCTATAACCGAATATGGTCAAAACTGAATTAACCAACCTCAAACTGGTCAAAATATCATTAACCAGCCCATTTTCTGGTCGAACCAAAAAACTAAATCGGTCACTCAACTCTCATTGACCAAAAATTTCCCAAACCCCAAAATTAGGGTTTCACTAAGGGGCGGCGGCCGGATCTTTCATCAACGGCGGAGGTGGCTTCACGCGGGCGGTCGGCAGTAAGAACGGATAGGCGGCTGGCGTGCTCAGCCTCAGTCGACGAGCAGTGTTGCTGCGGCGGAAGAGCAGGGAGAGCTTCTCTCCCTCTCCTGACTTTCTCTCTCCCTGACACAGGGGTATCTCTTCGCATCGATGGGAAGCTCCCGAATAAGGGCGACGACTGGGTCCTCTAGGCACGGCGAGGTGGGTGCGCGTGCCTCCTCCTCGCCTCAAGGGACGACCAGCAGCGGGCGTCTCTCTCCTTCTCCAGAACACAAACAGCGAGCTTCTTCTCCTCAAGGCGCGAGCTTCTTCTCCTCTCTCTTCCACCGATCGGTGAACAACGGCTCTCCTCCCTGGCGCGACGACGGAGCTTAGGGACGGTCGCCTCTACCACTGAGCGGTGATGGTGGCAACGGACTGGGGCGGTGGCCGGCTGATGTGGTGGCGGCTCCAAGGTTTTTCCAAACCTAATCCCCAATTTTCTTCCAATTCACCCCAAATTACGAAATTGCCAATGCCTAATTTTTTTTCGTATACTCAAATCTCAGATCTGGCTCTGATACCAATTTATTGAGAAATAAGATCGAAACGAGTAAAGCACGAGACACAAGAATTACGTGGAAACCCCAAGACGGGGAGAAAATCACGGGCAAAGGAGAGTCGTCCACTATGCGAGTCAAACAGATTACGAGACCTCCGTGAGACAAACCCTACTCTAAATAGGAATAGAGTACTAATTTGTCTAGAATTTGAGACAAACCCTAACAGATTCGATAGTGGTCACCACCTGTGAATAGCTTCGTTTGATAAGCTCAATAGTGGCTTGGAGAGCTAAGAGTTCTGCTTCCAAAGGAAATGAGGCAAAGGTTAGCGAGGCTTGACCATCAACGAGGAGGCCATTAGAGTTTCTAACAACTACAGCGATTCCTGATGGGGTCGAAGCTCCAATCCAAGACGCGTCACAATTGAACTTTAAGGCTCCAAGTTCAGGAGCAATCCAAGAAGTTGAAGTAGCAGCATTCACACCCGGATCCTCCAGTGGGGTTCCTAAAATCTGCAAAGTTTCATTGCCGAAATAAGTGGCCTGTGCAACAATGTTAATAGGATCGGGTTTAAGATCATCAATAATAAACTTATTCCTAGTTAGCCAAATAGACCAAAGCATATGAAAGACAAAAGACAACATCCGAATATGGAATGAAACTATCTGAAAGTCAAAAAGACACATCAGCTATTCACCAAGATTACAATGCACATTCGAATCAAACCTACACGTCTGAAGGCTGCTATACCAAGCAGCCCTAGCATAGGCACATTCAAAAAACATGTTTGAGAGATTCATCCGCAACCTAAATCTTCTAGTCGATGATAATTAAGACAAAGAAACTCGAATCTGGACGTCGTTGTTCGTTCATTTTAAAAAAGAAGAAGGTTCCACCGAGATTTGAACTCGGGTTACAGGATTCAGAGTCCTGTGTCCTGACCACTAGACCATGGAACCGATCTCGTCCATCTTCCAGCCCTGAATATATCTAATGAATAACAGTTGCGAATAATGAATTTTTTTGGGAAATAGTCACAAGGCCCTAAGATTTGGTACATTGTAATGGGAGATCCTTCCCTTAGTTTTTTAGTGCTTAAAGTTTTAGAAATCAAACTAATAAGTCGTTGTAAATATAAAAAGTTTTTTAATATGTATTGCAAAACTACCCTAATATTAAGGGGAATGTTGACTTCTCCTTCCCCGTTGGTCCTCTGCTGCGAACTAGTGTCAAATATTGATGCAAGTTTATGTCTAAATTGACGGGATTACAAATAAAAATCTAATAAGTTTACCAAAAAATAAAATAACCAATTGTCAATACTTTGAAAACTGATAAGCACCATCATTCCATCCAAGGCATATTTATATATCTCTACCAACCAGAGGAGCGCACGACAATCATATAAACCTATAGATATAGTAATTAAACGGACGGAAACTAAGTAAACCACCCAATACCAATCCATTTTTTCCCTCAAAAAAAAAAATACCAATCCATTTTAGTATCCATGGTCACCCTGGGGTCACTTCGACGAGGCAGGCGACACGAGGAATAGTGAGCGTCTGCAATTCCCCGTAAGCATTCCAACAAAAAGGGTCTGAAATAAACTCTCCATGAGCCGAAAGTAGCTCGATTTTTGATAGGGTCGAGTTGGTGCAAGGGATGACATCGTTGCATCAAAAATGCATTGGGCTCTCCACACTAGCTAGTGGGAAGGAGATGGAGAGCAGAAATGGGCGGTTGACCAATAAGGAGAGAGAAGGGAAAAAAAGACTTTTTTATTTCCGTTAATTTGGTAACTCACAACAATTTGTAATTAATAGTTAATTTAAAGATATTTTGATATTTCAGATAGGTTGTTTATAAAAAATTGATTCAGGGACTAACTTGTTCAATTTTTCAAACTATTGGGATAAAAATGTGAGAGAACGTCGATCGATCTCGTGACGGCCCGGAATGCTCGTCCCAAGGTCGGTCTAACGCTAAGGGTAACAAGGGTGGCCTAAGTCGAGACTACTATTAACCTAAACTAAGATAAAAAAAGCCGAAGCTTAATAGATATTGTGTGTTTGATTTGTGGATGATGTCCCTGCCTTGCTCTCAATGCCCTGCTTATATAGAAAAGTAGACCGCCTCAGCCTCCTATCGTCCCCTAGTCGTACTCGGAAACCTCAAGACTTATCTTTGCCAATGCTCATCCTCATACAACGCTTATCTCCGTCTAACTCGGTGCTCCGACGCTTATCCTTGCCCGACTTGAATTTTCAACATTTATCCTTGCCTGCCTCGAATTTTCAATGTTTATCCTTGCCTGACTCGGGTCTCCAATGCTTATCTCCATCCCTTGACAACCCAAGTACATCGAGAGTCCTAGAGTTCCTCAATTTCTTCGAGAGTCCGTCTCGAATACAGTCTCTATCATCATGAATCGTCAGTAACCATGGGTCGACAATCAGGCTCAGCCTTTTTCGTCGACAATCGCCTGCCTCCAAGTTGGTCGACAATCGCCCCCTTGATCACCGCCAACCGACGATCGTGGCCCCCCCAAGGCAACCGACGATCGAGGCTACAAGAGACGTAGCCGACGATCTAAGGTAAGTCATGTTGGCTGACGATCGACCCCTATGCGAGGTGGCTGACGATCGAACTCTGGATGGGATGGCCGACAATCGACCTCCATGTGAGATGGCCGACGATCGGTCCCTATGCGAGGATGGCCGACAATCAACTCATAGGCGATACGGCCGACGATCGACCCATAGGCAGGATGGCCGAAAATCGACCTCTATATGAGATGGCCGATGATCGGCCCTTATGCGAGATGGCCGACGATCAACCCATAGGCGGGATGGCCGACGATCGACCCATAGACGGGATGGCCGACAATCGACCTCCATGTGAGATGGCCGACGATCGGCCCTTATGCGAGATGGTAGATGAGCTGTATGGCATATTGGTCGTCAATTGGCCCCAAAGGAACTGGATCGACGACTACCCTTTTAGATTAATGACCCGAACATAAGGTGAGACCCCGATTACCTCGAAGTCATTTTTCCACTTCAACACAAATATTGGGGGACTAACTAACAATGTACATGATTTTTTAGTGTATGATATTTTTTTTTTGGTGGAATTTTTTTTAAAAAGTGTATGATATTAAACTTAGGACTAATGAGTTTTTTTCTCTTTTTTTATCAAATCTTTGAAACAATTACAAGATGATTTATAGCGTAAGATCTTTTTCAATTCCTGGATAGGTATTTCGTTGATAGACCACGCGATAATTAGCGTGACACCTTCCCATTCAATGTTAGGAATCTATATTTGTAGCAGTATTTATACATTTCGAGATACGACTCTCATCAGTAAAGAAATACTTAGATGTATGACTGAAATTTGAGATCCTTGGTGTCAAATGGAAATTTATAGTACCGATAGAGAAAAGTTCAAATTTTATTGTACCTGTTAAAGAAAAAGTCAAACTACTGTTACTAAAGCTAACTTCTTTAAAAACAAATATTGGACCGTGAATCGGCGGCCCATACTTGTTGCCCAAAACTCCTTAATGAACACTACCAAATGTCGGCTCCTGCTGGCTGACGTCAAAATAAACTTTGTGAATGCACTCAAGGTGACCCGCCAACTGTTTGCCGAAATGCCTGATCAAAAACTATCCACTTCAAAGTTGGGAGCAGCAACAACCGATTAGTAGCAACTCGCGGTAGATACTAACAGCTTTGCTTTTGTTTTCAGTTAGACGGCGGAAGTATGTTCCTCCCGCGATCGGCCGTTTCGTTCCCTCGTGCAAGGAAGTTTTTCAGCTCCCATAACAACCACGATCCGGCCAACCTCATTTCGGAGCTGAATCAGGTACTTCAGCAAACCTGTCGTGGTTTTTTTTACGTTGATTTGAACCGCGTAATCGCAGCTTTGTAGAAATCCAATCTGTGTATGTTTTAATTGGTTGCAAATTCTAGGAGATGGCAGCCATCTTTGGGGAGCCGCCCCCGAGTGAGCTAACTCCTGCTTCTATCAAGAATGATTTTGTTGCACAAGATCAGCTATGCGGTGACTCTCCTGCGCTCGGTAGATCAGTGGTGCAACGACCTCTATCTGTGTCCGGGAAAGTTGATGAGACTGCGGTGGGGCTAACCCATGTTGGCAGTAATGGAGAAGCCAGGATGGTGGATGTGTCTCCTAAAGAAGCTACTAAGAGGATTGCCGTCGCTAGTTGCAAGGTGATTTTGGGCAAGAAGGTGTTTGACATGGTATTAGCCAACCAAATGGCCAAAGGCGATGTCCTGACCGTGGCCAAGATAGCCGGCATTAATGGAGCAAAGCAGACGAGCAGCCTCATCCCGCTATGCCATAACATTCCTCTTTCAAACATTCGCGTCGATTTAGCCCTGAATCCAAATGATCACAGCGTGGAAATCGAAGGGGAAGCTGTGTCGACTGGGAAGACCGGGGTTGAGATGGAAGCTATGACTGCCGTGACTGTTGCTGGCCTCACAGTTTACGACATGTGCAAGGCTGCTTCCAAGGGAATCCAGATAACAGACGTACAACTTGAGCGCAAATTTGGAGGGAAGAGTGGATATTGGTCAAGGAATGATGACTGATGACATCTTGGAAAACCAAATAGCTTGGTTGCCGTAAGAGGGAGGTAATATGAACTACTTAACACGTAAGTGAATAGAACTTTTTCGGCTTGTAGTCATTTCGAATGAAGATTTAATGAAGCAAGCAAGCCATTGATGGTGTTTCTTGTAATATTTTTCGCAGAGCTGCGCTGATAGTTAGTTCTGACTTCAGTTTTCACATCTAGACTATTATGAACTGGAACCAGAAAAAAGAGCATTTTTTCTGAACCAATGTTGATCACTTCTTGCCTGACCATCCTCTTGTTTCTTACACTCAATTTGATGCAGATGCCAATGTATGTAAGTTTCTGCTCTCTGGCTGTTTCAGTTCATTGTCTCTCTTTATTAACGACTGTCGGAAATTATTCTTCACTTATTGCCACTTGATTATCTATATAATCTGTGATATAATGCATTGCACCCCAGTGTAAAAAAATGTTCTTGCTGCGTTGTACAAGAAAAGAAAGTATAGTATTCTTTGTTTGCTTATTGTGAAGGAACCTTCAATTGCTTTTTGTGATCATATTGCCTGTTCTTAGCTGGTTCTGATGCTTTAGCCCGACTTTAGAACAACCTTTGCGAGCCTTCCACGTACATCATGAGCATGTCTTTTCCCAACTATTTGCATTTCCATCGTCTGGTTGCCACTTTCTGGAAGCAATTTTTTATACTCCCGACCGGCTAATTGAAGTTCGAACTGAAAATTAGATGCTTATTTTCTCACGCTCAAATGTAGAGATTGTTTGTCTGAACTCTAGTATGTGCTTATTCCGGTTGTTATGGTTCATTATGACATTTTTCACGTAGAGACCGACATTGTTTCTATAAAATTCTTGTTTTGTAATTTTTTTTGGCAAATTACTCTCAAGTCCTTGACCTCTGGTCACCCTCCCCTAGGGTCCCTGATTTTTGGAAAATGATTGTTCCGTCTCTAAGTTTTGATGATAATAGACTTTCGGGTCCCTGGAGCCGGAATATTCCTTTAACTCTGTCGAAACCCCACTTGAAAAGACTAAAATGCCTATCCCACTTAAAAACAAAAAAATTCCCCCGCCATGGCCTGCCTCCACTCTGGATGTTTGAACACCTTTATGAAACAGGTTGGCGTTTGTGTGTCGGCTGTTGCTACACACGCCTTGGAGAGGTCCGAGCTTGGGACCACGTGCGCATGAAGTGAGTGCGCTGGACCAGGGCTGGCGGTGCTGGTGGTGGCGCTGAAGCCGTGGGCGGCGGTGGAGGAGGCGGTGCTGGTGGTGGCGCTGAAGCCGTGGGCGGCGGTGGAGGAGGCACCGGGGCCATTGTCGGTGTTGATGAAGGTGGAGCAGCTGCTCGCCGCTTGTACACCAGTAGGGGAGGTGGTTCCGTCTGTGCAACTAATTGATTTGGAGCAACAGTAGAGGGGCGAAGGGGGCTCTCCTGGATTGAAGTACTGATGGGCCGATTCTCTGGGCCTTGTATAAGTGAAGGGCCCAACGTGGGAACAATTGGTGCAGGTGGTGGGCTTATGGTCTGCCCGCTACTAGTGGGTCCAATTTCTTCGGACAGTAGGCTAGGAAGCAGAGGCCCAAGTACCGCGGGGTTCTCATGGGGATTCGACTCATGGGCCCAATGACCGGTGAACCTCGGATCTGTAAAAGGGAATGTAGACTCGTCAAAGAGAACATGACGGTTAATATGCAGCTTATTCAAATTTAGATCAAGACAGCGATAACCTTTGTGTTGCCTTCTATATCCCAAAAACACACATGGCGCCGAACGAGGTTCGAGCTTGTGTTTGGTTAATGGTCGAAGCCACTGATAGCATAGGCAGCCTATTACCCTTAAGTTTGTAAAAGACGGTAGTTCTCCAAAAAGCTTTTCGTAGGGTGATTTATTTTCCAACAAAGGCGTAGGTAAGCGATTTATTAGATATGTCGCGGAGTCAAAAACAAGTGACCAAAACCGTAATGGAATGGAGGCATGATGTAAAGCCTACTCCCAACCCGAAGCAATTTGATCCTACAACCCCTCGTGCAATATCCACATTATTTCAAACCTTAAGCGTTTGACCAGAGCAACCATTTCCACACTCTTTACCCTACACTGGATTGGGTCATGATCTGAGTTAATGAGCCATCATGCCTCTGCTTTTGACACCAGAAAAAGATCGAGCCATGTCTCCTATGTTAGACATTAATCCAACTTGCATTCCAGTGTAGGGTAAAGAGTGTGGAAATGGTTGCTCTGGTCAAACGCTTAAGGTTTGAAATAATGTGGATACCATTTTTCAAAAAATATTTGGTCAGTGCTTGAAATTTTGCTCCCCAATCGGATTGAAAAACTTTTATTGGGCGATTGAAAAACTTTTCAACATTTGTGCGAAATCGGACAAATGCGACAAATAACTCAGATTTTTGGTTCAAAAAATAAAGCCAAACATATTTGCTATAGTGATCGTAAAAGACTGCATAATAACGAAAACTGTCATAGGAAGCAACAGGTAAGGGACCCCATAAATTACTACAGACCAAATCTAGGGGTCCCGACGCTTGAAAAGTGGAAACAGGAAACACGAGTTTGTGAATTTTCCCGACACTACAGTCATGACACAACGATGACAACTTTTTATTGGAAAAGGAAATAGACTGCGAACGTAAAGCAATCTTGACTGTATTAAAATTTGCATGACCAAGAAGCTGATGCCATATATGGAGTGATGGCACAGCTGATGCGAAGTTGACTTGTGGACTAATGGACGAGGAGAGAGGGTAAAGTCCATCCTTACTCTAGCCTTGGTATAAGATCCTTTTCGTGACCTGATCTTTGACAAAAAAATTGGTTACCGACAAATTCAACAATGACATCATTATCACGAGTAAGAGCACTTAATGACACAAGGTTAGTTCGGGCATTTGGAACGCATAAGACATTAGATAGAGATATGGATAATTTGTCTAACGGAAAGGACATGGAACCAGTATGAGATATTGGAAGTTTATGGCCATTACAGAAGGCGACTTCATCTGGACCATTATACTCCGAGTGGAGCTGGAGGTTGGTCAAATCTGAGGTCAAGTGGTGTGTGGTCCCCGAGTCGAGAACCCATGGCAAACCCTGCGGTGACGTTGTATGATGGGTTTGCGGCTGTGAAGAGTGAGTCGACCCAGCTCGCCTTGCTGATGGGCATTCTCGTGCGAAGTGGCCCGGCCCAGTACAATTGTGACAGCGGACTTCATCTTCTGGGCCTTGATTCTGTTTGGGCCCATAATAAGGCCTGTGTGCTCCCTGTCCACTGTGATTGGTGGCACTGTACCCAGCATTTGATGGACCAGACTAGTACTGTCCGGATCTCTAGCCCGAGCGTCCCCCTCGCTGGCCAAATCGACCTCGTCCCCCTCGTTGTCCTGAGGAGCGAGAGGTGTAGTTGACTGATGGCACCAAGGACGCCGGCTGTGCAGTGGCATTCCGTCGGAGGTTCATCTCCTCTATAGTCAACAACCTGTGTAGCTCTTCTAGTGGCAGTACCTCTTGCCGTGCTTCAACAGTTCGGGCAAAAGAGCAAAAGTTCTTGTCAAGCCTGTACAGGACGCGCTGCACCATATCGTCATCGGAGTACGGTGCTCCTAGGGCAGCCAGCTGATCGCGCATCAGGTAGGCATCGACGCTCTCTGCTGGCCCTTTGGATAAATCACAAAGTGCTTGCTTCAATTGGTATATCCGGGAGCGAGACCCCACTCCGTAAGCTTTCGCCAGCCGATCCCACACCTCCTTGGCAGTGGAGCAACTAATCACCTCTAGGAAAACAGCGTTGGACAGCGAACAACTGATTAACGTTTGCACCTTTTTGTCATTTTTGAACCAGGTGGTGTACGCCGGGTTGGGCGTGGCCTGTTCTTCGCTTGAGGTGGCCTTGTCGGTCTTGGACGGTGCAGCATTAGTGCCATCCACGTGGCCATAAAGGTCATTGGCGTACAGGAGATTTTCCATTTGTGTTTTCCAGTACAGGTAATTGCTACCTGCTAACTGTTTAATTTGTGATAACTGGGCACTCATGTTGGGTAGAAAGGAGGAATTTTCAGAAGCCATGGAGCAAGATTGACACTCGTTAGAGACAAGGCTCTGATACCATAAAAGGTTGTGTATTTTCACTCAATCTCATTTGTACATCAGCAGTGTTTATATACACATTTACAACGTAATTACAGCTGATTGATTGTAACTGTGGCTTGATTCTAGGCTGAAGATCAATGACTGTTATGGTCAGCAGATATGGTATGATCTCGACAGAATATCCGTGGCTGTTACACCAAATCTGGGACGAGATGATTGCTAGAATCACAGATGACAGGTTGGCTGAGTATCTTCCTCATTATTTCTCTCCCTTTCCAAAAAAAAGTTGAGCTTTCTCTCTAGAAAATATCTAGATTTTCTTTCCCTAGGTGGAACCCTCTTTCTCTTCCCTTTCTTTCCTCGGTCCGTTCACCGCCTCTTTGCTCAGCCTCGCCTCTCCGCCGGCCGTTCGCCTCCACAGCTTATCCTCATGTGTCAAGTTTCGCCAGCCGTTCGCTTTCACAACCTCGCCTCGCTTGTCGTTCCCTTCCGGTCCTGCGACTGCTTCTCTCCTGGCTTTTCGCTCCGGCCGCTTCTCTCCTCAGCGACCAACCTCGGCCCCGTCGCTGCTCTGTATTCTTCTCCAGAGTCCCTCTACTTCTCGAGGTGTCCGGGCTCCGCTTTGATCCTCCCCTTTTCGATCTCCTTCCCCAGAGGCCTGCCCGCTCCCGCTTGCCGTCGTCTCAGACTTGCCGCCGTTTCGTCCCTCAGCTCCGACTTCTGATTGGTTTTGTTTTGAAGCTGCCGGTGGTCCGACCAACCCCGGGAGACTCGTCTTCAGTTCCCCCTTTCATGTTTCTGACTTGTTTTATGCCTTGGTTTTTGTTTTATGTCTTTCCTTTTGTGGTCATCGAGTCTCTGGCTTAGTGTGCTTAACTGTTGTGCTTGGCTTGCTCTGGATGACTGCACTTTGTCGTTCTATGTTATGTTGTTCACTCTAATCCAACCACATCTGTTTGGTGGTTTTTCTAGGATCATGTTTTATTATCTTTTGCTGTCGGTCTTTTGTTTGGATCAGCCTTTGCCTGGTCTGATTTCCATGTGGACGTCGATGTCATTCCTGTGGTTGCAGGTGGAGAACCTTGTCTTGGTTGACTTAGGTCGACCTTGGCTCTCATTTGCGTGCATCTTGTATGCATTCAAATGCCTATGAGCTTATCTCGTGGTTAATGGCCGTAGCTTTGTCTCGGCAGATTTCTGCCCGATCGTTTGGCTTCACCGCCTTCTCGGTTGTCCCATCGCTCCCCCCCCCCCCCCCCCCCCCCCCCCCCGTGCCACTCTGCAGCCTTGGTTTAGTTATCGTCTTCTATTTGATCTTTATCGTCTTATGTCTTTGTATTTTCTTTAGTGCACTGTAATCTTTTTCTAATATAGGTCTCGCGCCACCTTTATCCCTCAAAAAAAGAAATCGAACTGATATAGCTCCACCGGATGACCAGAAAGAGATAACATGGTATGTTTAACTTATTTGAAGAGCAATTTCGTCATATGTATTGGTTTTTTTTTGAGAAAAACTCGTCATATGTATTGGTTGATATATATCAACTTGTTCGAGTTGGATAAAATTTGAAATAATATTTTAATAATAAATATTATACGTTCAAATCAGCAAACTAGATATTTTTCCAAAATAAATAACGAAAACAAAAAGAAGAAGAATTGCCTACAGATGGGATGGGATAATAAAGAAACGCCCACCCCTGACCCCACTGTCGATGCAGTCTTTCCCCCTCTCTCTTTCTTCACAAATGACAAGCCCACTTCCTACAAAAAAAAATTTGATGAGAAGCCCACTCCATAATCCCAATTATTATTTAAACACACTCTCTCCCTCCACTTCAGCCACCTCTCCCAGTACCGTGTCCTCTCTCTACCTTTCTTGTCCAAAGACAATGGCAACCAAACCAAGAAGAACCCACCCCACCACCACCACTCTCTCTTCCCTTGTACTGGTCCTCTTCACCTTATCCTCCTCCCTCCCACTCTCCACCCAACTCCAACATCAAACCCTAACCCTCACCTCCCTCCCGGCCAAACCTTCCTTCACCCTCCACGACGACGACGGCTCCTCCCTCGTCGTGGACCCCACAGCACCCTCGGATCTCTCCCTGGAGCTACACCACGTGGACGCGCTCACCTCCTCCTCCACGAGGCAGGAGCTCTTCGACCTCCGCCTCCGACGCGACGCCGCCCGAGCGGCCTCCCTTGCGAACCGCTCCTCCGCGGGGTTCAGCAGCTCGGTGATATCCGGGCTGGCCCAGGGGAGCGGGGAGTACTTCACGCGGATCGGTGTGGGGACCCCAGCCAAGTACGAGTACATGGTCCTGGACACAGGCAGCGACGTCGTTTGGATCCAGTGCGCCCCCTGCAAGAAGTGCTACTCCCAGGCGGATCCGGTGTTTAACCCGGCCGCCTCCTCCTCCTTCGCCGGCGTCCCCTGTGGGTCCCCCCTCTGCCACCGCCTCGACTCCCCCGGCTGCAACACCAAGAAGAACGTCTGTCTCTACCAGGTCTCCTACGGGGACGGCTCCTTCACCTTCGGGGAGTTCTCCACCGAGACCCTAACCTTCCGCCGGACACGTGTCCCCCGCGTCGCCCTCGGCTGCGGCCACGACAACGAGGGACTCTTCATCGGCGCCGCCGGCCTGCTAGGGCTCGGCCGTGGCAGGCTGTCGTTCCCCTCCCAGACTGGCCGGCGCTTCAGCCGGAAGTTCTCCTACTGCCTCGTCGACCGGTCCGCCTCCGCCCGGCCGTCGTCTCTCGTGTTCGGCGACTCCGCCGTGTCCCGGAACGCGCAGTTCACCCCGCTCCTGACCAACCCGAAGATGGACACGTTCTACTACGTGGAGCTCCAGGGGGCCAGCGTGGGTGGCACGCGCATCCCCGGGATAACCGCCTCGCTGTTCAAGCTCGACGCGACGGGGAACGGCGGGGTCATCGTCGACTCCGGGACGTCGGTGACTCGGCTGACCCGACCAGCATACGTCGCCCTCCGGGACGCCTTCCGGACCGGCGCGTCGTACCTGAAGCGCGGCCCGGACTACTCCCTGTTCGACACGTGCTTCGACCTCTCCGGGAAGAAGGAGGTGAAGGTCCCCACCGTGGTGCTCCACTTCCAGGGTGCCGACGTGTCGCTGCCGGCGTCCAACTACCTCATTCCGGTGGACACCGACGGAACCTTCTGCTTCGCCTTCGCCGGGACAATGAGCGGCCTCTCCATCATCGGGAACATCCAGCAGCAGGGCTTCCGGGTCGTCTACGATCTCGCCGGCTCCCGGGTCGGGTTCGCCCCCAACGGCTGCGCCTGACCCGACCCGGATAGACCCTAAATAAAAGTGGGCTCTTTTAGTGTGTGTGTAGGCTCTTCGGTTTTTTTAACCGCTTGGGTAAGGGACAAAGCTCTGCCCTTTTCACACTCCTTTTTTTGTTATTTTGATTATTATATTAATCTTTTGCTGCTTTTTCTTTTTCACTTATTTAAATTTTCTAGTTTGGCGAGGAACAACAAAAGAGAGAACACATGTGTCCTTTCTTTGTACGGATGGTGTTTTTATTATTACATTGAGTTGTTGTATGGATGTTTTTATTTTAATTAAGTGACTCTAATGTTGATTGCTTAATTATGGATTTGTTAATTTTAAGCCACAAATAAGAGAATTCTGTGATTAACGGTCGAGTTAAACTTGTTATCCAAAAAAACTCTTGCATATTGCTTCCATAATCTCGCTATTTCTTATTTGATAAAATCTTTTAACTATCAATATTTCTGATGATACTAGATATTTGTTGTCCGATATTTACTATATAAGAATTAAGCTATCATTTTACTTTTAAGACGCACTGGTATCTTGTCTGTGGCCTTTAAATATTTTGGTTGATATGGGTCAGGTAAGTGGGTAAAAATGCAGAACGCTCTTTAAATGCCGACGACTAAAATATATCATCCAAGCCCAAGAAGATATTCTTTTGGGTGTGTTATTTCTTGAGGTTTCTGGTTGGTAGTTACGAAATTAATGGTCTCTGGCTTTCCTTGTGTATTAATACCCTGCTTAGTGTGGGTTTTTGTCCAATATGGTATTACTGTACAAGTTTATTTACAAATATGGTGTTACTGTTTAAAAATTTTCCAAAATGGTGTTCCTTTCTTAGGTCGAAAAATATTTTCGAGCTAGGGAGTGCAGGTCGAAATTTTTTTTCGACCTGGGACCAAATCAAAATTTTTTTTGACTTCCGTAGTCGAAAGAATCTTTTCGACCTGGGATCAAAATCGAAAATTTTTTTTGACTTGGGACCAAAAGCAAAAATATTTTTTGACCTGGGACCATTAGTGTACTGCAGCAAATAGTAAAAGCGTACTGTAGTACGAAAATGGAAAAAAAACTGACGAAGATAATGTAAGTACACTGTAGCAACATTATTTTTGTTAACATAATAAAAAATCTAAAAAAGCTCGAATTTTTTAAGACCCATTTTTCGAGTTTTTTAGATTTTTCATTTTTTTACCAAAAATAATGGTGCTACATTACGAATTTTTTCAAAAATATAAGAAGAATCTAAGACTCATTTTCGAAATTTTTTTAGATTTTTCATTATTTTAACAAAAATAATGGTGCTACAGTACGAAAATTTTGAAAAATAGAAGAAGAATCTTTGACTAATTTTTCAATTTTTTTAGATTTTTCATTATTTTAACAAAAATAATGGTGCTACAGTACGAAAATTTGCAAAATTAGAATAATCTAAGACCCATTTTTCGAATTTTTTAGATTTTTTATTATCTTAACAAAAATTTTCAAAAAAGCTACAGTACGAAGATTTTTCACTATTTGCTTCAGTATGAAGATTTTTCAAAAATGCTACAGTACTTGGTCCCAGGTTGAAATTTTTTTTGATTTTGGTCCCAGGTCGAAAAAAAAATTCGATAATAAAAGCCGAAATTTTTTTTCGATTTTGGTCCCTAGTCGAAAAAAATTTCGATATGAGGAGAGAGCAACACCATATCCGAAATTTTTTCAATAGTAACACCTTTTTGGGGATAAAGTTGTACTGTAGTACCATTTTGGGCAAAAATCCCTTAGTGTCACGATTTTTACTTTCTTATATATTAAAAATATGGTCCTTGTGTTTGGTGTCCACTGAGCTTTATGTCACGGGCGACTTAGCGGAAGACCCGATCCAGCCAGGAGAGTTTGTTCGTGACATTTGGGTTTTGGTCCTTACGCAATATTATTAATATTTATTGGATCAACTAATTCTATTTTCAGTTAGATAAGATTTTTAAATGGTCGTAAAAGTATTCCTAGTTCTAACGAGATCTCTTTGTTAAATTGGTTCATGTTTTCTTTGTTGCCTCAATTTTCTACTTTCGTGTGGGAACATGGTGGAGTGGTACTAGTTGGCTGGCTATAGCACGCCCCGGAGGCGGGGGAGGCAATCAGGCCGCCAATTGTTGAGAGATAATGAACGTGCACATGAGTGGGTCAATTAGCCAACAGTTTAGTTTAGGTCCTGGTACTACGGGGGAGGTTGGTTGGATGTCTCCGTGTCCGATGCAGCCGTCTCGTGCTTTCGTGCGATTCCATCCGATGCTTAATAATATAATTCGTACTTGAATTAGTTTGTTTAGTAGTATTCGACTATTAGGTTTATAAATTAAAAGGAGCAAATCGCATTATGAAAAATCCAAACAGATGTCTTATATTACCTTGTATTTATTAAAAAAGTTTGAGGAAAATAATTCATAAACATTAAACAAATTTCTAAATAACTTATCCGAGTACAAAAAAGTTTTATAATTCCAATTTTTAAAATATTAAAAACCCCGAGGTATTTATCCAAGGACTCTCAGTCTACTTTGTTTCTTTGGGGTCGGATTTGATGATCTTCGAATTCCAGCAGCATAAAGTTGCTGGCGAAAAATAATAATACAACATGCAAAAAATAGATGAGATGAGTAAAAAATGGTACAACATGTTAACAATAGTACACATTTTTTACATAAAAATTATGAAAATAGTCTCTAGTAATTCTGATATTACAAATTTCAGTATGTCGCTCCCTTCTCATCCAACTTCTTTCGATCCAAATCTGATGATGTTACCCCCAATTCAACCTCGTTTCTCCTCGGTACAGGATCAGTTAACGACAAAATTGCAGGTTTTTGCCCAATATGGTGTTACTGTAGATGTATAATACCCAAAATAGTGTTACTGTTCAGAAAATTCTCAAAATGGTGTTCCTTTTCCAGGTCAAAAAAAAATTCGACTTGGGGACCTTAGATCGAATTTTTTTTCGACCTGGGATCAAATCGAAAAAAGGTTTTGACTTCTGTGGTGGAACGCTTGTTTTCAGCCTGGTACCCAGGTCGAAAAAAATTTTCGACCTGGGTCCCAGATCGAATAAAAAATTCGACAGAGTCCCTAGGTCCAATCAGAAAATTATATTAATTAACAAACTTAAATCCAACGGTCCAATTATATCCTAAAATACAACGGTCCAATTATATACAAAATCCAACGGTGTAATTATATCATAAAATACAACGGTCCAATTATATACTAAATCCAACGGTCCAATTAAATCAATAAAATTAATTAAAACTATTAACTCATAATATATAATCAACAAATTATTGTAATTAACAAATTTAAATCTCATAATTCATACCATACTTATATCTAATAAATTCATACCATATCTAATAAATTCATACCATACTTATATCTCATAATCCATACTTATAATAATTCATACCATACTTATAGAAAATTTATAGAAAATTTTTCTCGATCTGGGTATGCCCCAGGTCGAAAAAAAATTTCGACCTGCTCCCTATCCTGACACAAAAATTCAACTGAAATCCACTTTCCAGATTTTTTTGTGGATAAGGCCCATCCACCTAAGTCGAAGGAAAATTTTGACCTGGGTCCCCAGGTCAAAATTTTTTTTCGATTTGGTCACAGGCCGAAACACGCGTTCGACCACGGAATTCAAATCCTTTTTTCGATTTGATCCCAGGTCAAAAAAAATCGATCTAAGGTCCCCAGTTCGAAAAATGGAAAAGGAACACCATTTTAGAAATTTTCCGAACAGTAACACCATTTTAGGTATTATACATCTATAGTAACACCATATTGGACAAAAACCCCAAAATTGCTAAACGTTGATGTCGTTTTGTGTGCTCACGGATTAGAAGCCCATACACGATGCACGTGGCCACCGCCAAAAATCGCGACGAGTGACGCCTTCGTATCACATGCGGAGCAGAAGCAAAGTCAGAGAAAGTGGCCACCGGCAACTACAAACATCTCTTCTGCACCATTTCCGTGGAAAATACCGGCCTATTAAAAATTTGGGGAAATTATTCTCAAATCTATCAAATTTATTTAAAAGTCTTCCCTGTTTATAAAAAAATGCCCACAATTCTTTTTTTTATTTTTGTCTATGAAATGACCAAAATATTTTTAGAACAAAACAAAAAAATTATTGACATCATCAATGACGTCATCTCGTCTCCTACCCGGAACCACTCTATCTCGTTACTCACAGACTAAAGTAAACAACATAGAACACCAACAAAATCAACTGTAAACTAAAATATATAAAAAATCAAAACCAACAAACTGCTACAATTTTAATCCCCAGAAATTCGCCCAATTTTAATCCCAAATCAACTTTGCAATTTTAATTCAAAAATCAAGAATTTTGCCCAATCTGCCACCAAAACCCCAATCACCTCCAAAAATGCCAAAGACCTCTAAAGGGAGAAAGAAACAAGGAGTAGAAGAAGCATCCATGTCGTGGCTCTTCAAGGCGTTGCCGGGGTTAGGAACGATCTGGCGGAGATCGGGGGGAGTTTGAAGAGCGGCCTCTTAAAGCTGAGGTCGAGCTTTTTACCGTTACGGAATCACCGTATCGAAAAGTATGAAGAAGAAGAGAAATAGGAAGAGGAAGAAGAGGAGTACGTGGCAGGGACGGTCCCATTATTCGGGTGGGGAGCTCCGTGATGAATAGATAAACCTCGGAAGTAACGAATAGATAGAGAGAGAGGGAGAGGGACCTCGACGTGGGGTGCCACGGTTGCGATGGTAGCTCAACTTTTTTTGTCAAGAAATTATTAAGACGATTTTACATTCTACGAAGTAGAAGAAGAGATAATGTTAAATGATTTTTTTTAAAAATATTTTTGTCATTTTGATGACAAAAAAAGAAAAAGTGAAGGATCTCAAAATATAATAAAATTAAACATGAAGGATGTTACTATGTATTTTATAAATAGGAGGAACTTTTTAATTTATTTAAATAAATTCGAGAGACTTAAGAATAATTTTTTATAAAAATTTTATTTTTTCCAAAGTATTATGCGGCTAAAGTTTAAACACAATTTTATTTCGGAATATATAAGTTGTTGGAATATATATATTCAATCTAAATGTTTAAGTCAATGAGGTTAGATTTTCAATATTTATAAACCAATCCGACCATATTTTTATAAGTGTTCACCAGTTCTTTGATTTGAATTCCTTATTTTTAAGTTAGGTGTTCTGAATATCCATGATTCCACTTACGTGAGGCATTAACTGATGCAGAATTTATGAACGAGGATAACAAATGTGTCAGCTTGAGAAAGTTCAAGCTTGTTGGAGTACGAAAATAAAAATAAAAAATCAAGGCCCTCATGTGTTTTGGGAATGGCGAGAAAAGAAGAGAAAAATGGGGTGCAATGGGTATGTAATGCTCATATTTTGTTACATATTTTGTATGCGTCTAGTCATATTTTTGTCCCATTGAGTTTTCTGTCGTTTCTATGTGTTTGAGTCTTGGAGTGGACTTTTACCCTTTGTCGTATTTTTTTATAGGAAATGAAACTCATTGAAGGCCGTTGAAGAGGTGATTTAGAGAGATCATATTGCAAGAGTCACAACTTTCTTCTCGAGCATCAGATTACAACAAATGAGATACCATTGGAAAGTTTGAAGAGAGATCTACATTTTATCTTTTATAGTCGAGGCCAAATTTGGAGCAAAGAAGGGTCAAAAATAGAAAATACAAAGACGTGACAAAGCTGTGCAGCCCAACTTGCGGCCGCAATTCTGGCAGATTGGAGCTCTCTGACCAAAATTATTGGCGGGCGCCAATTAACTTGCGGCCGCCAGTTCCCGCGATGCCAGTTTATTTCGACTATTTTGTTGGGTATTTGACCCATTCCAAATTTGGACGACTTGTGGCCTCTTATTTCGACCCTAGGACCCTAGATATATTTATTTTCCTTATTCTAGACCGCTTGTAATTGGCTAGAAAGACTTCTTGTTTAGGTTAACCTCCTCTAGATTTTTCTATTTTATAGTTAGATGCTTGGCTATATATAGGCCATTAGCTCTTAGGTTTTATACACATTATTCTAGACATTGAGACTACTTTTGATCATTAATAAAGTCACGATCTCGGGTAGCTACATGGAGGAGATTGGCAAGGCTTGCTCAAACGACTAAGCTTTCTCTATCTTTATCTTTTATACTATTCGTTATTATATCTTCCATGAATATCACGTGCTTTATGATTATGCTTAGCTAGTAGTTCTCTTGTGAGTATGATGCCCTAATTATATGATTACCTATCTATGCTGGGCTATGGTTTGATTATCTTTCGTAGTAGTTGTCAATTGATGATCGTAATGCTTAATCTAACTTGATCACTTAGATTATGATGTTAGTTGATGATAATAGACCGAAAGACATTAGAATTAACGGAAGAGCCAATTGGCATGTCTTAAGGTATTAATGAGGAATCTTGATACTAAGGGATAACCCGCTAGGAGTTAATTTCATAATTGAGTTTAGTTTGATTCTCGATCTAATTAATGAGCAGAAGTGTTAGTTAGTAATCGTGAACTAATCTAGTTTAGTTTTATCATCCTAATGAGCGGAAGCGTTAGGGTAATGCACTATAACACTCCGAGTACTAGTTAGAGCTTCAGAAAAACCATAGTCTCGACATAGATAGGTAGTCCATAAGGGTATCGTGCTCATTTGTCTCCATCGAATCACAACTCTTTTATTTGCATTTCCAATTTCGTTTATTTACTCGCAAACTTTTACAACCTTATAAATCTTTAAATTTCCACGCTTCGCATAATTGATTGTTTAGATTTCGTGTTCCAACTCTCAGTTCGATAACTCTACTTTCCACTATACTATTTGTTTGTATGTTTAATTACTTGTCAATTTCTCGTACATCAAGTAGATTTATCTTCGTATCATTGCCTATTATTATTGTTACTGTTATAATATGGAAGAAGAGTTAAAACTAATAATAGAACTTTAAATTACACAAAGAACTTGGGTCCTGGATTGGGTCCAGAGAGTTCATATTCTGGCCCGCTCGGAATAGGGGCAAAAATATAAAAGATTTGTAAGGGACACGTGCGTGTTTGGATGTGTGGTGGTGTTGGGCAAAGCATAGATGGTTGGTTGGTGAGAGCGTACCTGTCAATCTCCCATTGTTTTATTTTTTTTTATCTTGCCCTTATTATTTTAATAGAAATTTGTCGAATTAGTATACTGCAGTGAATCAAATTGATATATTATATTGAAAAAATCAAACAGATATATTATTTAATTTTTTATTATAAGTATTATTTAATATCAATTATTTAGACATAATCGAGCATATCACTAATCATAATCGGACATGCCATTAGACATAGTTAGGTATGCCATTTAATTAATTATAAGTTTTATTAAATACTAACAGGGCATACACTTTAGACATAATCGGCATGCTGCTAATCATAGCCGAGCATGCCGCTAATCATACCCGGGCATGCCATTAGACATAGTCGGGTTGTCATTTGTCATAACCGAATATGTCATTTAAGTTTTATTAAATATTAAATGGGCATTCTCGTAACCCATTTTTGCCATTATTTATAATCGAACATGCCATTTAATTAATTATAAGTTTTATTAAATATTAATATGACATTCTCGTAACTTGGACCTGTCATATTCGTAACCCGGGTTTGCCATTCTCGTAAACCGAGTTTGCTATTCTCGTAAACCGCTCATGACATTTCTCCTAACCGCTCGTGACATTTCTCCTAACCTCGGCTTGACATTCTCGTAACCCGAACATGCCATTTTCGTAACCCGAATTTACCATTCTCGTAACTCGAGCATCTCATTTTAAGTTTATTATCTATCTTCATTATCATTTCAAGTCAATCATAAAACATCGTCCATCTATCAATAAAATCTATGGTTAATCATGACAACAGTTTCATGGAAAATGGATAAAATCCCAACTAAAAGGGAAAAAATAGACAAGGGTTGTGAAGCTATAGCTTTTGAACAGGAATCCCGAACTCTAACTGAAAAAAATTCAATTGGATCCTGCCGCTCTCATGGAGGTCCACCTTAGCCGAGCACGACAACTACTTCGTCGTCACGGCGTCTTTCTTCCATCAGATCCCATCGCTCTTTTGTTCACGAATTGCAATCGTGAAGATCTTGCAACACTTCCTCCACGAACCAACAGAGGCATAGCTTACACAGTTTTTTAGGTCCGACGCCATTTTTGAGTGTCGGAGACCGACGCCATTTCAAATCTATCGTCTTCTTCCCGCGACCTGTCCAAAACGAAGCGGATAGCAGCGTCAAGGTTTGGCCGGAGCAAGGGCCGCCCATGAGTATCCTCATGTCATAAACCCTAAGCGCTCCCCCGGGCTCGCGCCTGCAGAAAAGGGACGGACGACGACCACCGCAACAGCCAGTCTCAGTTCCTTCGTGGCAGTTACACTAAGGAGGCAGAAATGTCGAGCTGGGGATCAAAAGTCGCCGACGTGAAGGTCCAATATCCTAGATTCGACGGCGATTTTCAGTTCGTGCTCCTGTCGACGTCATGCTCTTGCTGGCGTCATCCTCTACCAGCATCGTCCTCCACCAGCATCGTGCTCCTTGCGACGTCGTCTTCCTGGATCTCCATCACCGACGGCGTCTTATTGCAGGGATCTTGTGCGAGAGAGAATGAGAAAGATGGAGAGAGGAGAGAGTGATGGAGAGAGAAGGAGAGAGGAGAGAGACATAGAAAGGATAAAGGTATATGAGATTTTTTCTAAAATAGACAAAAAAATATACATATTTTCTCTAAATAGGCAAAAAATTATACATATTTTTTAAATAGGTTAAAAAATTATTTAATATTAAATTTTTTTGAAGAAGACGATGTCGGCACCAACCTCTCAGGGCGCCTCCTTTCAAATTTTTTTGTGTGAATATTTTAGTACTAATATAATTCGATATATATCCTAGTTCTAATATATGTTACAAATATATTTGAAAATATATCGATTATATTTCGATAATATATTTGATAAGGTTTTGAATTTGTAATATTTATCGATATATTATCGAATATATTATCGATAAGATTTTTCAATGGTGAGTAAATGGTGGATAATATATATTCGATAATATATTTGAAAGACACTTATCGATAAATTTGTTGATATGTATTATATTAGTATAATGATAATGATTGAATTATATTATAGATCATTTAGTATTGAGATAAATTTATGATACAATAATTAAATTTATTAATGTATAAATTCAGATCATTCTATAACCAAATAATTTTTTTTGGTGACCAAATAAAGTTGGCGCCTCCAAGTTTTTTTTTTTGGATTCGTAAATTTATCGATATATGTTATCCACCATTTATCGATAAGTTTTTTTTGGATTCGTAAATTTATCGATATATGTAATTTTAGAATAACGAGAGTAGAGATAAATATTTATCAATGAATTTAGACGATTAAATTTATGGATAAATATTTATCTCTACTCGCGTTATTCTAAAATTACATATATCGATATATTTGGGGATAAATTTACGATACAACTATTAAAATTCGGTATCGATAAATTTTCAAAAAAAGTTAATTTGGTCATAGAATGATCTGAATTTATACATCGATAAATTTAATTGTTGTAAATTTAATTTATTTGAATTTATTGATATATATTATATCAGTATATTAGATTATATTAGTACTAGGATATATATCGAATTATATTAGTACTGGAATATTCAAAAAAAATTTTTTAAGGGAGGCGCTCTGAGAGGTTGGCACCTCCACTATATTATTATTATTTTTTTCAATTTTCCCTCTCTCCTAACATGGGCACTGACACATGGGCACCTTCTTCAAAAAAAATTAATATTAAATAATCTTTTAACCTATTTAGGGAATATGTATAACTTTTTGCATATTTAGAAAAAATATGTATATTTTTTGCCTATTTCAGAAAAAAATCCCAATGTATATGGGTGGAGAGATAAGGAAAATTTGCACAATTCTGAAAATACCCCTATAAATTTTAGCAGTCAGATTTTTAACTCACGTCTAATTATTAAGATGAATGGTTCAAAATAATCCATGCAATTTAGATTAACTCTCTCACTCCGTAACCAATCCACGCCATGAATTTGGGGCCTTTAGACCACCCGCAGCAGAGATTAAAATCTCGCGCGGGTGGGTTTTTTAATATTAAAAAAAACAAATGTAATGAAATGGGGGGGCGAGCGGCCGATCGAGGCCCTTGCCCGATCGCCGCTCGCGAGTGGCCACTTGGCCTTTCTTTTTTCTTTACTTATTTATCTAATTAGTTACACTTGGCATAATATTATTCGTTAAAAATAGATATTTTCGGATAATATTTTTGTGGTTATCTAAACAGACCTAAAACTAAAAAAAATGAAAATTATTATTTTTCAAATCTCTATAAATAGAGTCCAATGTTAACATATTTTCACACACCATTTTCACACACCATCTAAAATTCTCTCTTCTTTCACTACATAATCTCTTCTTTTAAATTTTCTCTGTAATATTTTTCTACTATGGATCCAAATGATCCTAATTCTCCAAATTATAATCCTTTCGGATCTTATAATCCTTCAGCTTATCAAAATTATGGAGAGTATCCAAACTCTCAACCTTTTTATAGCTCTCAATTGTCACCAAATCTCTCTCAAATTCCATTTTTCCAACACCAACCCCCACAAAATATTCCACGGCATTTGTCCTTCGATGGGTCTAGCGAGAAAAAAACTAAAAAGTCTGCACCAAGTAGTTGGGGTGTGAAAGAAGACATTGCCCTAATGTCAGCTTTCATTTATTGTAGCGAAGATAGCGTTATCGAAAAAAATCAGAAGAGTGCCTCGCTATGGTCCCGAGTGAGTGCACAATACCATGTCTGTCAAGCAGAAAACCCGGAAGCTATCCATGAAAGAAACGTGCCTTCAATAAAAGGTCGTTATAAACGACTTACTGTCAATGCAGCAAAGTGGGTTGGTGCATACCGAGAAGCACTTAAACGGAAGCGGAGCGGCATGAGCGAGGCAGATGTTGAGACTGAAGCTCAAGCACTTTATGAAGGGGGATGGTGGTAAAAAATTTACTGACCTTGTTATTTTTAATGAAGTTATGTGTAAATATCCCAGGTGGCAAATTGAAGAAGGAGATCACGGTTCAACATATTTTCCTTCGCAGAACGAGGAGGAGGATATAGAAAGTGGTGGGAGCTCAAAGAGATCAAAGACGACCGAAGAAGGGGATTATTCAATCCCATCTAACTCAGAAGATCCAATCACCATATCTTCAACAACTTCTCGTCCTATGGGTAGAGATGCTGCCAAAAGAAGAAAAGGAAAAGGTAAGGCATCTGATGATGTTGCAGCAGAAATTCGTGCGTTGAGAATAACCAGAGATAATGAAAATGAAATTTTCAAGAAGAGAATGGAGCTGGAGCAACAAAGGGAGCAACAAAGAATCCAGCGAGATAAAAAGGGAGGCCATGAAGAATATGGAGTTAGATAAAATCATGTTGACTGCTTTGATTTCGAAACAACACTTATCCCCAGAAGATGAAGAGATGAAGCGCAATCTAATTTCTTGAGTATTTGGAAATTAATTAGTAATTTGTCATTTCATGTAATTTGTTCTTCATTTCATGTAATTTGTCATTCATTTCATGTAATTTGTCTTTCATTTCATGTAATTTGTCATTTCATGTAATTTGTCACTTCACCTTTGTCATTCCACCCATACCCGTAATTATGGTAATTTGTCTCGTACCTTTTGTATTGTCACTTCACCTTTGTCATTCCACCCATACCCGTAATTATGGTAATTTATCTCGTACCTTTTGTATTGTCACTTCACCTTTGTCATTCCACCCATACCCGTAATTATGATAAATTGTCTCGTACTTTTTGTATTGTCATTTCATCTTTGTCATTCCACCCATACCCGTAATTATGGTAATTTGTCTCGTACTTTTTGTATTGTCACTTCACCTTTGTCATCCCACCCGCACCCAAACTTCTATATATATTGGTGACCATAACAAACTTAAATATACCCAAAAGCCTTCCAATATTCTTCACTACAATCAAATCTCATCACAAATGTCTCTCAGTAAAAATACATCAGATTCAGATTCAAGTTCTAGTGCTTCATTCACCAGAGAATTTGATGAATGGGAAGCACGAAGAAGTGAACAAAATCGACAAATTGATCACTTGCTCGAGGATGCATTCGTAGTCAATCCTAGTCTGATCCAGGGAGTTCCACCACCTCCAAGGCGAAGGCGATATGTCAATAGGGAACGAAGAGTTGGTGAGGAGCGCTTGATGAATGACTATTTTGTCAACAGGCCAACGTATTTACTTGAGGTCTTCCAGATGAGGTTTCGCATGCAACGACCGTTATTCCTTCGCATTGTGGAGGCGGTTAGTGCCAATGACCAATATTTTTAACAAAGAATAAATGCTGCAGGTACCCTTGGTCTGACAGCCATACAGAAATGTACCGGAGGTATGAGGGTGTTAGCTTATGGGACCTCAACCGATGTGGTTGATGAACACATGAGAATGGGTACATCTACAACACGGGAAGCTCTCGTGAAGTTCGTAGAAGGTGTAATTTCCTGCTTCGGGAACGAGTACCTGAGAAGGCCCAATGCACAGGATCTGGCAAGACTTCTCTACGTTGGAGAATAACGTGGATTCCCGGGCATGATAGGTAGTATTGACTGTATGCACTGAGAATGGAAAAATTATCCTAATGCATGGGCTGGGCAATATGCAGGAAGGAGCGGAAAGCCTACAATTATTCTGGAAGCAGTTGCATCATATGACTTATGGATATGGCATGCTTTCTTTGGAACACCAGGTACTCTCAATGATATTAATGTATTGCACCGATCTCCTGTTTTTAGTGATGTCTTGGAAGGTCGAGCACCAAAAGTGAGTTACGTCGTCAACGGTCGACAAAATGAAATGGCATATTATCTCACTGATGGGATATATCCTGCATGGGCTGCATTTGTCAAGTCAATTACATCTCCGTCAACCCTAAAACACAAGTTATTCGCTCAACATCAAGAGGTTGCTAGAAAAGATGTTGAGCGAGCTTTTGGAGTTCTACAGTCTCGTTTTGCATTCATTCGGCGTCCATGTCTTCTTTGGGACAAGGAGTTAATGGGAAGAATTATGAAGGCTTGCATCATATTGCACAATATGATAGTCGAGGACGAACGAGACACATATCTCCGTTATCATGATCCGGCCGAATTCCAAAATGAAGAGGACAATGAAGAACCTTTTCAATTCTCTACTGAACGCATCGGAAATCTATCCACCTACATGACTGCTAGGGAACAACTTCGCAATAGAGAAGCTCATAACGCTCTGAAAAGTGATTTAGTTGAGCATATTTGGCAAAAGTTCGGAAACGATAATTAATTATGTAATTTAAAATTTTTGTATTTGTAATTTGAAATTTCTGTATTCGTAATTTATCATTTTCGACTTTCATTTATACCTCGAGTATTTTTATCTAATTTAGTATTCCAAAAAATGATAGTAGATAATATGTGGATGAGAGAGAAATTAATTATTTATTCTATGAACTGGGTTGTTACTGTGAGTAGAAAAATATGTAATTGAATTGGATTGGATTGGGTTGGATTGGATATGGATGAGAGAAAAATTAATTATTTATTCCGTGAACTGGATTAGATGGATTGCTGTGGGTAGTCTAAACATGAAAGCCGATCGTGGATCCAGCCGTCGTTGGCGCTTTAGTAGATAGGCATAAATCGCAACAGTTGTCATCGACAGTCACGTCATTAGTTGTTCTTAAATCTCTGATATTTTTTTTAGAAACCAATCTCTGATATTTAATGTTAGCACTATCCAATCTTATCTTATTTATACTAATTTCTTAACATTATTTTTTATTCATACAATTTACATTTAATATTTTATTGAGTGAATAAAATTTGTTAATATTTATATAATTTCTTATGTCATTATTCTTCTCAAAAGTTCAAATATCTCCCAAGAGAGTTGTCTGCATGGATATTTTCCCAAAAGGTCCCAAGGTAAAATCTCTGGCCTCGATCTTAATCACGAGTTCTTTCAACAACAAAAAATCTTAATCACGAGAAATAATTTTTTGTACCAGCAAAATGGATCTAAATCAACATATATAGTAGGAAATAGTTCATTTTAATACCATGTAGTTTGACGATTTGATATATATAAGTTTGTAATTTAAAATTCATCAAAAAGGTCCTCATCAACTGTCCGAGCCTTTAATTGTGTGTCCATAAAATCACAAGGGACCTTCTTCATAAGTTTTAAATCACAAATACATATATGTCAAACAGTCAAAACACGTTGTATGAAAATATATTTTTCATATATAATAATAAAATGGGTAGTGTGAAGAGTGACGACCATAAGATTAATTATGTTGACCCATGTGCCAATTATTGGGTTCGGACATTTTGTTCGCAGAGGCCACTCTTGAACAGGTCAACCTCATCAAACATGGCCTGGAGATCTTTTGCAGTGCCTCGGGCCAAAAAGTGAGTGAAGCCAAATCAAGAGTTTTTTCTCCTCCAACATACCTTCGGAGAAAGGGAAACTTCTCAGTGATCGTCTTGGCATCATGGCTACGAAGGATCTCGGGAAGTACTTGGGTATTCCTACTCTTCATGACCGCATAAACAAAGATACTTTTCAGTATCTATTAGACAAGGCTCAGGCAAGACTTGCGGGGTGGAAAGCCAAGCAACTTACCTTGGCCGGAAGAGTCACGCTTACCAGATCCATTCTTTCCACTCTCCCCTTTAACGCCATGCAGGTAATCTCACTCCCATTGGGCGTGTGTGAGAAGCTTGATAGAATTTGTCGAGATTTTATTTGGGGTGATTCCCTAGAGAGAAAGCATGTCCACCTTGTGAATTGGCACGAAGTGTGCAAACCAAAGGGGAAAGGAGGCTTGGGAATTAGGAGTGCTAGAAATGCTAACACTGCCCTGATAATGAAACTCGGCTGGCGCTATGCCACCAATCCGAATACGTTGTGGGCCCAAATCCTGTCTAAGAAGTACTCGAAAGAGCTGCAGTTTCCAAGAGTCAAAGAAGGCTGCTCTAAGCCTTCGGCGATCTGGTCCGGGCTTCTGAAAATTGCAGCCCAATTAGAACAAGGCCTCAGATGGTTGATTGGCGATGGCCAGCGTGTCTATTTTTGGACGGATGAGTGGCTGCCAGGGACACACGCCCTTGCAAATAGCCTAACTAGCTCTATCCCATCTGCCGTGCTTCAAGCCAAGGTTAAAGATTACTGGTGTTATGAGTCAGGATAGAAATGGGATATTCTAGATAACTTATTGCCCGAGGATATCAAACAAAAGATGCTAGCTGTAGTAGTGGATTTCCCCGGCCTAACCTCGGACTCTTTCTCCTGGATCCATTCGGGCTCAGGGGAGTTCTCGACCAAGTCTGCTTATCTAGCTATTATGGGCAACCCTACAGTGAGCTCCAATTCGGTGACCACCTGGGAACACCTCTGGAAGCTGAAGATCCCTGAGAAGCTGAGGACTTTTCTTTGGACCTGCCTTAAAGGGCGCATCATGACTAATAGGGAAAGATACAGGCGCAAGTTTAGAGCTCACCCCTACTGTGCGCACTGTAAGTACAAGGTGGAGTCGATTCTCCATGTGCTAAGAGATTGTCCGAAAGCCAAGTTAGTGTGGTATCTTCTCCTCCCTGCAGAGGGACGTAATCTATTCTTCTCTCTGGATATCCAAGCCTGGTTTCACGAGAATATTATGTGCATGGTGAAACTGGGAACAGATACTCCTTGGAACACTCTGTTTGCTTCCACTTGTTGGTGGTTATGGCGCTGGCGAAATAACATGGTTTTTGGCAAAGAGGACATCCCACCGGACAGGGCTGGTTTCATTCGCCTCCAGGCTATCGAGTTCACTACAGCCTGGTACAACGTCATGACCAAACCTGCGGGGCAATCCAATTCAACTGTCATCCCCGGTACCTGGAATCCCCCGAATGTAGGCTCCTTCAAGCTAAATACTGATGGCTGCTCAAAAGGCAACCCAGGCCGAGCAGGCTGTGGTGGAGTTCTCAGAGACTCGAAAGGTAACTGGTGCATGGGGTTTGTCCAAAACTCAGGCCACTGCGATGCGATTACCTCTGAGATCTGGGGCTTGTGGAGAGGCCTCCAGATGGTTGTTGCAGGTGAATTCAGGCAAGTCGTTGTAGAGACTGATTCCCAGGTAGCTTTCAAGTACCTATCCAAGGGGGTTGAGAGTGGTAATCCACTAGCCATCCTTGTGAGTAAATGTCAGGACCTCATCCGCCACCATGGGCATGTCGAGGTTCACTGTTGTGGTCGTGAAGCCAACAAAGTAGCGAACTGGCTGTCTAACTTTGCTCTCAGCCATCCAAGTGGTTTTCACGTTTTAGGAAATCCACCTGTCGGTTGTATTTCCCTTTTGTCTGAGGATATTCGGGACGCTTTCTCTTGTAATCCTTCTGTTATTTAATGCATGAGCGCCTAGCACTCACCTTCTCCACCAAAAAAAATAAAATCATAAGGGACCTTCTTCATAAGTTTTAAATCACAAATACATATATGTCAAACAGTCAAAACACGTTGTATGAAAATATATTTTTCATATATAATAATAAAATGGGTAGTGTGAAGAGTGACGACCATAAGATTAATTATGTTGACCCATGTGCCAATTATTGGGTTCGGACATATGTCACTGGCTAGCATAGTGCACATGAGAGTTGAAATCCCTTGTGTTAGGGAAATGAGAGAAAAAAATTCCTTGTAAACACATGGTTCTAAAATGACGAGAAAGTGAGCAAAAATTTTCCAAACTCATTATAAATATTTAGGATGTAGAGGATTCAAAATTTGGTATAACATGGTGTAAAAATTTACTTTTAAAAAATGACAAGAAAGAGAGCAAAATTTCTTCCATATGTCTGTGATGTGAGCTATGACCGCGCTACTGATCGTTTCTCTTCGGCAAGGGTGACTATTTGAGCTCAAGAATATTTAGTCTAACGGTACAAAACGTGTATAAATTTGGGAGGTTCAAGTCCTCCAGTATTCAAACATGTGGTAAAAATTTATTTTTTTTAAAAGTGACTATTTGAGTAATGTGAATCAAAATATTTGAATTAGCAACCATCTGAAATATTTGAGCTCGCACTTTTGATATCCATATCTGAACTATTCGATATCTCAAACTTTTAATACACCGTTAATGATACGTTCAGAAAATTTTGAGTGATTTGATTTAGACTATCCATATCAAGAAGACACGTATCTTTTTCTCGAAAACATCTTGAGAGAACTCCAAGTCCAAAAGCCCACTGTATCAGAAAAGCAGGCCCAAATCTCAAGCCCAAAATTACGGATTCCGGAACATGAAAGGCGGAAGACCAAATCCAAGCCCAAAAGCCCACTGTATCAGGAAGCAGGCCCAAAATCTCAACGGGCTTAGCTGCACTGGAACATCTGACCAACATCCAACAGGCAAAATAATGTCATTAATTATTTTAATGTTCGGTATTTTCACGGAAGGTCCAATATAGATTGTAAAAATACCGCAATTTCACATTATTAAATGTTTGCCTTCTCAAATAAAAAAATAATTAAATGTTTGATCAATTAATTTATTAAATTATCATGCAGACATCCAAGCAAAAATCGCAACTCAAAAGCAAACAGAGGTAGGTCTCTTTAAGCAGACAAGGAAAAAAATGATTCCCAGCATTTATTTAATCCTTAAATAGAACCAACCAATTACCACATATTAATCAAGGAATCTCGAGCATACTAACATTTATTTTTTAATTTAAATATTATTATTTGTAATAAACGAGAGGGCAAATGGGTACATTATTCCACTTAATCTCTACCCGCCATCCCATTCCCTCCCCAGAAACTTCTCTCGCTAGTGAAGAAAAGTAGCTCCCTTGATTAAAACCTTTGGCTAGAATAGATACATTCCAATTGAATCCAAACCACCGCCATCTTCCTCCCCACCAATCAAAAAGCTCCAATCTTTAGCACCAATTCCATCTCTCTCTCTCTCAACCCAAAATCCCAAAAACTTGCCCACTCAAAGAACCATAAAGACAGAAACTTGTGGTTGGTTTGGGATGGAGATACAGAGCATAGAGTGTGTCCCATCCTCAGAGGTAATTGATGAGGTCCACTACCACCACCAATTGAACATCCACCCCACCACCAACAACCACCACCACCACCACCACCACCAGTTCCCTTCCTCTGTTGTCACTAAGCCTGCCCTTCTTCAAATCAATTCAAACAACATTAATGGAAATGGTGGGGGAGGAGGAGGAGGAGTCCATGCCACCAGTGTCCATGAGCTACTTGAGTGCCCTGTTTGTACCAATTCCATGTACCCACCTATCCACCAGGTCAGTGGGAAACAATTTCCCTCCTCTCTCTCTTGATTTCGAAGATTTGTGATTTTGTGGTTGATATCTGGTCCACCGGACCGCCTAATAGAAGTTCGAGTCGGATAGAACTTTTGAGAGTTGGCAAAAGTCTCCCAACAAGTATTTAAACTGATGCATACTTGAACTCGAGACCGGCTAGAACGACGTCTTCGCCAGTTGAAAGAGCTTGATGGTGGCTGGTTGGTTGTTTGATCTTGGGTTGAATTTAGGGGGGATTTGATTGGGTATTGGCCTAGTCACTTTTGACTTGTTAAAGAAAGACATTGGAGTGGGAAAAAAATTCCTTTGATTTGGTGACATGTGAGCTTATTAAGGGAAGTCCACCTTGCATTTGCTTGGATAGAACTATCTAAGCCTTGCTTTGAAATTTAACCAATGCTTGCTTGGACCTGGTGTTTATCTCTCTTAAACGTTTAGTACGGTTTTACCGAAAGTGGATATAGCAAAAACCCCGTTGCTGGATTCTTGGTTGGATTTTGTATTTACCACGTTGGTTTTAGGGAGCATCTGCCCCATCCGTGCTTAGTTATATGCTTTTCTGTGAGATGAGGAGATTCTTGATCATTTCTAGCCGGTAAGAATCCAACTGCCATCTGTTGGCCGGAAGTTCAGTACTGATGCGCACGGGTTAAGCGTTAAAATGTGGCATTAGCTTCTACCAACGGTGCCTAGTGATGTGAGAAGTCATATGCAGTAGTGAGTTTGTGGAATGGATATTTGCAGAGATTATTAGGATTGGATTGGTTAACTTTTAATCAGACGCCAACCTTTCGGCGATGAGCTATCTCGTTAACTTAACAAGCTTATGGGGCTAATGGCTGTAAGAATTTCATCGAATGGGAATCGCGGATAGATTTCTTTGCGAAACTTCAACCACCTTCCATGTTTCCTTTTGTTGCTTACGACCAGCAGCATCTATAATCATAATTTTTTTTTCCAGTGCCACAATGGGCATACCCTCTGCTCAACCTGTAAAACAAGGGTGCATAATCGGTGTCCTACCTGCAGACAGGAGCTTGGCGATATTAGATGTCTCGCTCTAGAGAAAGTTGCTGAGTCTCTTGAACTACCCTGCAAGTACCTGCCGCTTGGATGCCCCGAAATTTTCCCATACTACAGCAAGTTGAAACACGAGTCGGTATGCAACTTTCGGCCTTACAACTGCCCCTATGCTGGATCAGAGTGTGCTGTTGTTGGAGATATCCCGTTCCTTGTTTCTCATCTACGGGATGACCACAAAGTGGACATGCATTCTGGTTGTACTTTCAACCACCGCTACGTAAAATCTAATCCTCGCGAAGTAGAGAACGCGACATGGATGCTAACTGTAAGTCTCTGTGCTTTTTATGGAGTAGAGTTCACATGTTTATTCCGCTGGTTATACTTCTGCTTAACGGGAAATCATGTATTTGTCTAGGTGTTCCATTGTTTTGGCCAGTACTTCTGCCTGCACTTTGAAGCCTTCCAGCTAGGAATGGCTCCGGTTTACATGGCATTCCTCCGTTTCATGGGGGACGAGACAGAAGCTCGGAATTATAGCTACAGTCTGGAGGTTGGGGGGCACGGTCGTAAGCTCATATGGGAAGGAACCCCACGAAGTGTACGAGACAGCCACAGGAAAGTTAGGGACAGCCATGATGGCCTAATCATACAGCGCAACATGGCCCTGTTCTTCTCCGGAGGGGACAGAAAAGAGTTGAAGCTTCGGGTTACCGGGCGGATTTGGAAAGAACAGCAGAACCCCGAAGGCGGGGCGTGCATACCTAACCTCTGCAGTTAGGGCCCTCTCGTATCCTGTAAACTGTAATATTGGCAAATGCAGAAGACCCTTGTGTATGTACAAATTGAGGTCCCTAAACCCACATAAACTGTCTTCCAATACAAAATGTATTAATCACAATATCACCCTTCTTCTTCTCAAGTTCGATAATTCCTCCTACGGACTTTAGACCGGAACATACTTGGTTACACATTAGCCTAAGGCTGGAGACCAGAGTTGTTAAATGACCTTGTACGAAAGATCCACACAAATAAAACCGATCTACTGTCACGTGAAAGTTGAAACAATGTTATACGCAACTAAAAACCCGAAATGTAAGCTTATGTACTACGAAAGATTTAAATGGTATATACCCGAGTTCGTTAGCATTAAGTAGGCACATCATCTGGCGACCTTATCAAGATAATGATCCATGATACGCGAAACGGTTTCGAGAAACTCGGTTTCACTTGAGTAAGGAAGCACAGAATCCATTGCCTCTTGAACAATTTCCTCAATAACTGATTCCTTGTTCAGAGTCTCTCTGCACATGATGCTTCCGATATCAAAGGCGGTGAGCCCCCTCTGCACTCCTTTCTTAAGAAGCATGGTGGAAATGCGAAGTGTACGCGTGCATTCAACGGGAACATTCCATCCATGAAACTTAAGAAGCGCGATATCTTCTTCAGAATCCAACGATTTTATATACTCAATAGTATCTCTGTCGTAAGGTTGGCGAGCTTGAGGCCAGTAAAGCCACTCAAATGTGCAATCCTCAAACTACAGGAAGCAAAACATAAATCATTAGACAAACCGAGTGATGGGAAATAACGCACAGTTACTGCCCGGAAAGTAAATGAACATGATGCTTACACTTTCAGGCAAGCAGTACCCGTGGTCAATCGGAATCAGCACAGTCTGCTCGCTCTCAGCATCTTTGCTCAACAGAATGTTCCCACCATGCCGATCAGCATTTGCCACTCTTATATCCAATACAGAGATTTTGTGGACTTCCTTCAACGGGAAAGATGCAGGTCCCATATCTTCACAACTTCCATAGTTGTGCACAAACTTCTGCAAGGATCCAATCTTCACAGCAGTGGCTTGATGGTGATTAAATTCTTGATGCAAGCATTTGACCATCACTGTGGGTGGGACACCAGCAAATCCCTTCTCAAAACCAAACAATGAACGGCGGCCATTCAATGGGTGATCCAAAATGTAAGCTGCAACTTCCCTGAATGCCCCTTCTCCAACACGTGTACCCTTCTTTAAGCCTTCACCACTTGGTGATGCAGGTAGTCCTCGCGGGTTGTTGGCAGCCTTTGGTTCCTCATCAATTGGCTTAAAAACAGAAACAAACTTCTGCCCGCAAGAATCCTGCATGAAATAAGCCCCGCCTGTCCCTTCCGTGGACATAATAGGAGCATTTCCGGCTTTTAACCCATCATGAGTCTCGTTGACCAAGTCCCAAACGACTGAGGGCAACTCAGACTTGGGGTTAATTACAATTGGTTCCAATAAAATACGTCTATCAGGAGGCTTCCTAGGTTGAACTTGAGGACCTCTTTTCTTGCTCTCCTTGCAGCCATCGTACTCGTAATCTCTCTTCTCATACATTTCACTGGCTTTGTGCTGTCTCTTCACGCTCTCGCCATCATTCAACCTAGGGGCCATAATCGTCATTTCAAAAATCTTCTCAACAGGCCTAGCACGAACTTTAGCCGTTTTTCTAACCAGCAAATGGATAACAGTATCGTGATGATCATCCTTGCTAATGTTATCAATAAGCCTCTGGTCTTCGAGGGGCTCGCCATCCCAAACAACCTCCTGCTCATCAAGGTCATCAAACTCCTTCTCCTTCTTCGCAATCTGCTTCTTCACATACCCGACATCCCTCCCCCGCTCCACGTAGAAAGTAAACTCCTTCCCGCTCGTGGTCTTAACCTTCAGCATCTGAATATCAGATAGCCTGAGCACCAAATGCAGCACATTCCCATCTGTGATCCCATAATCCCGGACAAGCGAATTGCTGCGCGACAGCTCCCGCCCGCCACACACTAGCTTCTGGTTCTTGACCACGAACCCTTGGGAAGACTGGATCCTCAGCTTCACGGACTCGATCGAATCGGACTCCAGAATGCGCATCGGGATCACAGACCCCGATAGCGAAAGGTACACGAGGATCGATTCGTCAGAGGGCACGGGACTGACGTAATCGGGAGGAACGACACGCCCATTGCGGACTGGGCTCAAAGCCACACCAGCAGACGACATTGAACCAACCCTAAAAAAACCAATAAAGATTGAATCTTTAGGTGAAATATCACAAGGAAATCGTCAAAGAGCTAGCTAGCCCTAGCCACTCCCAGCCTCGAAACGAACACATGGGTTCCCAAATTGGGGGGTTTTCCAATTGTTAAGGTTTTGCAATTATTAACAGCAAAAAAAGGAAGGAACTTTATGAACTTTTCGAGCTCAAAGCAATAGCTGAGAGAGAGAGAGAGAGAGAGGATTCTCACCGAGGGAGGAAGAACCAAAGAGGCGAGGAATGGAGGAAGATGGAGATTATATAAGGGGAGAGGCCATCTTTCCAATTTCTTGCTTTTTTAGTTAAAATCAGATATGGAAATTAAATTGGGTGGGGGTCAAGTCAAAAATCTCCTCACCCTTTTTTATATTTTATTTGTTTATTAATAATAAGAGCTGAGTTAATTTATTTAGGAGTTTTTTTTTTTGGTGAGGTTTAAATTGTTTCCACAATTTCGGATCTTAGACGGTCATGGGATTTGATCCTCCCACCTCATGCTTAAGGACTGACACCGTATCCATCGGACCATACATGAGTTGGTAATTTATTTAGGAGTTTGTGGGCGGAAAAAAAGGAAAAGGATGACGCGTGCGAGGAGGAAGGAGCGTGACTTGTGGGTGTGGAGTTGAATTTTAATTGGTCCAAATTAGTATCAGAAAAGGGATAATAATAATAAGATTCGTTACCAATTTATTTTGATGACTAGTCTACAGCTGTTTCCTGGAGCGTCCCCCAAGCCAAGTCAGTCACCCCTCTATCGGTGGTGGTGCCGCACCAGCTTTTAGTTTTTATTTTTATAAAAAAGGGACAATTACGCTCATTTTGGTGTTTGGTGTATTCGCTTTTTATCCATGTGGTCATGTTTTTCGATACTCTATTAAAAATTTTCCATAATTTGATTTATTATACTCGTAGGCTTCTCGCTGATGTCATCAATCATTTTTTGATGTAAAATGACTCTTATACCCTTAAAAAATTAAAAATATTGATTTCCTCTTTCATCCCTCCTTCCCTTCTTCGTCCCACTGCCGACCATGGAGATCCACCGACCACCAAGCTCCGACTCCCCCACCGCCGCCAGGTAAGGGTCATCCTCTTCTCTCGTCTTCGCCACCGCCGCCAGGTCATCCAAAGGCTACCTTCGTCCCCGTAAAAGCTGCTCTCTTGGAATGGGACTCCTCCTTTCCACACCTTTTATGGCTGTTCGACGATGGAGGAGCGGCTCTCGGTTTCCTGTTCTCTGCATCCTAAGTTTCTCCCGTCGCCGACCTACAAAATCTCTTGCTTTCTCTTCCACTAGTAACACCCGGAGGTTGCCAGGGGCGTCTCCTTTCGCCGGGGAGGAGAACGGCGGTGAGGCCTTGTTGCCGAAGAGGTTTCTCGGGAGCACGAAGATAGCGGATTTCATGAGGCATAATTGGGTCCCCGAGGGTCAGCTCCAGAAGGTTGTTGGGTACACTAAATTGGGGTTTCTTGATCCTGTCACAGCGTGGGGTTGCTCGGCCTCCCCTCTAATAATGATGGGTTTTCTTCCATCGATGGTTTTTCTTCCATCGATGGGTTTTCTTCCAGAGCGAGAGGTTGACATCGCTGCCGGCGTTGGCGTTGGGACCTCCTCTTACTCCGGTGACGACTCAAACGACACTCTCCTCTCCACTCCGAAGAGGAAGACACACCAACGGGACGAAGAATTTTAGTTCTATTGATTTTGGTTTGATTAATTTTAATTTTTTGGCAATGGCTCAACGGACGGAAGCGGATAAAGTTTGAGGTTGAAGATGAAACCCAAGGGTAAATTAGTCTTTTTATAATAAAATAAAATAATAAAATATTCGCTGACATCAACGAGAGGCCTAAGAGTATAATAAAACCAAATTATGGGGAGTTTTTAATCGACTGTGGAAAGACAAGAGGTAAGAAACGAATATGCCAAACACCAGAGGTCTGAACATAATTTTACCAAAAAAATTTTAGTTTTTACTATAGGCTCTGTGTCGTCAGGGATGACAATGATGTCATATCTACGGTCTACTCTGATAAAATTTTTAATCCATTAATTTTTATGGGGGCGACACGTGAATGTTACCTAAATTTTTATTTTAAAAAAAAATAAGGGTAATGGAAAGCATCGTATGCAATTGTGGATGTTAATATTTTTCTCAAATCGCAATCTCTTTTTTTCATGATTCTCAAAACCATATCAGAGATCGGTTTAGTTGGTTGGGACTCTCTATATTAACTTATGGCAATTCTGGAAAAAACTTGCGGCGGGTGATGAAACTCCCTAATCTTGTTGAGTGGCGGCCAATTCAATTCGGCTTTCTTGGCCAAGTGGGTTGGCTAGCCAGTTCTGTTTGGTAGTTGATACTGAAAAGTCAACTGTCGGAAAAAAGAATTGGCTACTAGCAAATTTGTCTTGCTTGGTACAAAATGCTGTCTGCACTCGTATTGCATCGTGTTTGAAGCGGTGTGTCAAAAGGAAACCTACAAACACTTGACTTTTTTTTTTCCAAAAGTATATGGAGAATTTTTCTTGGGAATATGATACTAAGAGTGGAGAACAATCGGGAGAGTGATTCTTTCAATAATATTTTATAAACTTTAATCTAAAATTTCTTTAAGTGAATCCAAATAATGTGCCACTTGGACCAATTTTTTTCAAATACAAAGGGGAAAATATATTAATATTAAACTTGAAACACCTATAAATTTAATGTTATAGGTTTTTTTGTGGGTAGTAATTTCTTGTTAAAGGTAAAGATAGGTAACCATGTAGCATTGAATGGGGTACTTACGGAGATTGTTATGTGGGTAATCTTGTGGGCAGATTAATTGAATAGAAATGGGCAGCGGAGTACTCAAAGAAGAAGAAGGCGTATGAAGAAGATGCAAGTTGCCAATGTGCCAAGTACTAGTTTTGGGTCGGCTTTGGGCCTTCGTTTATTTGGTTGTTGAGTCCAGTAGACTTGCGAGCTCTCTAGCCCAAGTACTTATCCATATATATGTGAACAGTAGCTAGTGGATGATATCCATGAATGTTATGTGAAATGGAAATGTCTATATGTGTCTTCTTCTTCTTCTACTCTTCTCTATTTTTTCGGGATCCATTCGACCATTGGAACCCTTGGGATTTTAGTAGCTACCAGAGATTTTATCGTAATACTATTTAGAAGTATACAAAATTTTCGGTACTATCCTTTTCAAAAAAACTCTGTACTACGATTACATGAAAGAAAAAACTAATCCATTTGAGCTTTATTGGTGGAAGGTAGTTTTGAAATTCGCGATCCGATTGATCGTCTCGGCATCAATACTGAATTGTTTTATATAAAAATTTGGAGAGTGGTTGGACTTGTGATCAACATCGTTGATCACCGAATCAACCAATCAAATTGTCTAATTTATCAGTTGAATTAGGCAGTCAAGACCAAATTGTCTAAAATTTATTTTTATTTTATTTTTAAATTCTGTTATATTAAAAGTAATTATATTATGATTTTGATATTTGTAAACGATAAACTTTGTAACAAATATTAGAAGATATTTAGAATTATTTGACATTTTAATAACAAATATAATTATATAATCAAATATATGTTAAAAAACTTATGATTCGACAGGTTGTCTAATTGATCATATCGAGAAATAGAAAAAGTTGGATCACCTTCCGGTCCGTTTAGATGCATCTGTTTTCTATGTGCAATCTTGTTTTGTCAAGAAAGAAGAGGAGGTGGACTTCTAAACCTTTATCACTGATCGCGAAAATGATATATTGGAAATATCACAACGTTGTAAGCCATGCATAGTACGAGGGAGATGAAAAGAAAACAAGATTCAGAAATGTCAAGAAATAAGAGAAGTATTCCTTGCCACGTACTCTTTCCATGTATTTTTTTTAAAAATTAGAGATCGATTCGAAATATCGTGGTTAGATTAGTGATCACTGTGCAAGACTTTTGGGTATGAGCTCTGTGAGTGGGAGATATCGAACCTTAATTTCGTTACGTCAACCCGACTAACTCGAAGTTGCTACCACAATCTGGTTAGTCGAGCTAGTTTTTTTACCACATAGTATCCGGACGTCATTACTTTATTCGAATAATTAAGGTTTAAGTGAGATGAAATCTTTAAAATGTGACAAAATTTTCTTAAAAAGTATTTAACATTACTGTGTTTCTAATAGCTCGAAATTGAACACTCTCGATTAGTTGCTCTCTAGCAGTGCTATCTAGAGTGCTCTTTTCCCTACTACGGCATTTTCTCAAAGAATTTTACGGTGGTAAATATTTTGGCGAAGTTCGAGAATTCAACCTTGTATTTTGTACGAGAAAAGTACATAAATATTATATTTTTGATAAAATTACTTCTACTTATAAAAAAAACCTTTTTATGGTGGCAGGTCGTCCTTCCACCCAGATATAACAGAACAGACGAATAAGGTTCAGGAATCAGAATTGCCGAATCGGCTGTGTTTGCAAGTGCAGTTGATACATTAATTATCCCCTGGCAACTTGCTAGATCTTTGATAAATGTTGCTAGGATGTGGTTGTGACAGGTTCTTACAAATTGAAGCTTCTGTAGTTCTTTTTTCTATTTCTTATATACTAGGCTCGAGCAACGTTAAATTCTATTTGAGGTTGTGTTGAAAACGGAATAGATTAATTATGGGAGAAGTGAATATTTGAAAAAGACACCCAACTGGTGTCCAGCTAGGATATGACTAAGATTGTTATCAATTCCAAGTATAAGCTAATCTGATTGGCTTTGGATTGGGTACGGAGTGAAGGAGACCGTGCTGGCATGCCCCGTTATTTGATACCGGCATACCTCGTTATGTCATACTGACTAGTGTATTTTCCGTGTTTGCGACAGTGGCATGTCTCGTTTAAAATACTGACTAGTGTGGCTTTTTTCATTTGGTCTCCATATTTCTGCATTTTTTGCAAAAAAGTCCCAGCGTGCCTTCACTCCAAACCGTTTGGAATGGGGCATTCTGTACCCAATCCCACCCCAACCTGACTAAGCAGCACGTCACAATCTCCAGGTCGTTTGCACTTTCCTCTCCCCTATGTTGTTGACACATTCAGTTAAAAGGATCACTTAGAACACCAAACCTGCTGTGGACTACAAGAATCAATCAAGGTCCGAAAACCGAAACGGAGCGGAAGAGACGAAATTGACAGCAAGAATGAATGAAGATAAAGAAGCATTTCTCTGTATTCACTATTCCAATGTTGAGATTGATTTAGGAATGTGATGGGAGATACATTCCCAGCTCAATAAGTCTCACTACAGAGTGAGCCTAAGTGATTTACACATTGGAATTTCGCGGTTGAATCTAATCAGACAGAAAATCGATAGCCAAAATGCTTATTCAGGTTACAACTAAGCAACCCTGGCAACAAAACCATGCTACCAATATCCCGAGCATTGCCCCGGCCAGGACTTGTGAAGGAGTATGTCCAAGAAGCTCCTTCAGCTTCCTTTGGCTGATGGGATGCCCTTGAAAAAGGTCTTCGACGATCATGTTGAGGACCTGCGTTCAAGTAATTAACGAACGGAGTACGTATCAGCACCACTAATGTATATTAATAAGACACAAGACACGATCTTGCTGTTTCATTCTACTCGCGCAGAAGGCTCTAACTAAAACTTTTTCGATAGAACTCGAATTCGAGAACTGTGGTCAAATAGCTAACGCTCTCTCTACTAACTTTTATTACACTATATTAACATAGCTCAAAAATCTGGTTTTAACGATTGATGGAATTTAAGTGATTTGGATAGTTTGAGTATGGGTGTCCGATTTTTTATTTTTCTTTTCGTTTGATTAATAATAAAGTTCGGGATTTATTAAAGAAGAAGAAAAAAGAAAAAAGAAAAAAGAGAAGGAATCTTTAACCTGAGCCTGGATGCCGGCGTGCCGCCGGACACCAATGGCGTCGTACATGACAATGAGGGTGAAGCCGAGGCAGACGGGGAAGAGGGAGTCCTCGACGCCGTGGGCGATCGCGACGGAGGTGGTGAGGGCGGTGCAGAGGGCGGAGTGGGACGACGGCATCCCGCCGGACGCGAACAGAACCCGCGGGTCCCACTTCCTCTCCACGAACAAGTTCAGGCACACCTTCGTCGACTGCGACACCGCCCACGCCACCGCCCCCGACACGAACGTCGGGTTGGCCGCGAGCGCCGCCGCGAACGGGTTGATGAGTCCCCGAAGTGGGTTGGGGGAGGCGGCGTTGTGAGAGAAGAAGCACACGTGAGAGGAGGGCCGCCGCCGCCGCGGTATGTGGTGTTGGGGGGGGGGGGGGGGGGGGCGAAGGACTAAAGCGTCCATGCTTGCATCACAAGAACAAGGAGTCGCGGATGGACTGGTGGACTATATTTATTCGGTCCAATAATTTAAAATTGAATGAAATTGATTTATTATTTAGATTATAATATATCAAATTTAGAATTTGAGACTACCAAATGTTTTAATGGTGTTTGCTTAATTGGTAGCCTTTTGTTACGTCTGGTTTTAATTTGTATTTAATGTGGAATTGGAATATGCTTGTGCTAATCTTCCAAATTTAGTGATTCTGAAAAAATGGAAAAAGTTTAGCGTCCGTGAACTGTAGTTTGTACTTCTAGTCTATGGACCCACCAAGAAGGGAGAGATTTATTTTTAGAACAAGTAGGGAGAGATTTTGTTTTTTGGAATGAGAGGGAGACTTTTTTTTGGCATGAGAGGGGCCCTATATATTAAGGATAATGGCCAAAAACATGTGTAAGACCCCCTCTTGGCTTCTTGTGAGATTACAACCCTCAGTCTCGTCAAAATCTTGTCACGAGAAAACCTGATGGAAAAAATTTGTGATATGAAAAAAGTACATCGGGAGGACAAGTCCCATTGACGTTTGATATATCGCAAAATTTGGCCATGTACCGTTATAAACTATTACATCACGAGGAAAAGCAACGTCCCCAATATATATCACATAATAACAACCCTCTAATATCAGCGGAAGGCTTCTGTAAAATATGCAACCCAAGTGGCATGGAAAAGCCCATGTTATCCAAACGGTCCGCACACCGGTTTGCTTCACAGTACACGTGAACCACCACGACGTGTCAATCTCAATTAAGATCGTGATAAATTTATGCCAGAAATAGACACTGAGTGCGGGGGCGGTCCTTCGGGTCAGCCAAATACATTGCCACCAGCGAGGAGTCAAGTCTCAAGCATAAGTTTTTTGATACCTAGTGACTTGGCCAAAGAAAAAAATATAACGGCACGTCGATTTCAAAAGCAAAAATACAACACCACATCAATTTTGCCTTTGAAAACTGATGTATCGTTACTTTTTCTCTTTGAAAACTAATGTCACGTTGTCTTTGCCTGACGTGCCGTTGTATTTTTTCCTTTGAAAAGTGACGTGCTTTTGAAAGCAGATGTGTAGCTATTTTTTTCTCTTTGAAAGCTGATGTGTCGTTATATTTTTTTCTTTTGAAATCTGATGTGTCGTTGTATTTTTGCTTAAAAAAACTAATATACCATTGTATTTTTCACTTAAAAATTGATCTGTATTTGAAAACTGATGCACCGTTATATTTTTGCAAGAGAGAAAAAAAGAAGATGAGGAGAAGGAGAAGAAAGCAGATGAAGACGAGGAAGACATAAAAAATAAAGAGAAGGAAGAGGAAAAAATGAAGAGGAGAAGAAAGTAGAGGAAGAGGAGGAGAAGAAAATTGCAGAAGATGTAAAGAAGAAAGAGGAGGAAGAAGAAAAGAACTTTGTCCTGCAGTGCTACCGACGACACTCTTTCCCTGTTACAGATTTTCTCACTGGGTTTGTTGTTCCAAGGTTTTGAAGAGATCGGCGGCCGCGAGATTTCCAATAGTACTAATAAAATTATACCTTTACAAAAAAAAGAGGAGGAAGAAGGAGAAAAACAAGAGGACGAGAAGAAAACATAAAAAAGGAAGATGATGAAAAGAATGAAAGAGGAGGAGAAGAAAGGTTCGCTAAGGGCATTGGGAGTTGTACCTCTTTGGCTGCGAAGCTCTAGGCTTTGGTCCTCGGGCTTAAGCTAGCATGGGAAAGGGGGTTCCAGAGGGTCTAGCTGGAAGTGGACCCATCATCCTTTATGTTGGTCGAGCTGTGGACCATGCCCACCCGCTGGTGGCACTAATCTTCAGAGCGAGAGAGCTTCTAGCTAGAGACTGGGAGATTGACACCTAGCACACTTGGTGAGAGGGCAACTAGTTGGCGGACATACTCCAAGCATGCCTTCGAGATTTTGTATGACTATATTGTTTCTGATATTCCCTTAGCCTCTTATTTTGAGTTGTATCTAGATGACTTACATGGAGTTAGCCTTCCTTGATGTACTCGTGCAGCCAGGGATGATATGCGAGGATTTGATTTAGCAATTTTTACGTCAAGATAAATTACTCTGACCTTGTCGAGGTACACTTTCCCTCTTGCAGATTTTCTCACTGAGTTTTTACCGCCTGAGGGTTTTATTGAGGCTGACGACCGCAACCTTGAAAGAGGAGATCCCATTTCTGAGGCCAATGAGGTGCCTTATGACCCTCTAGGTAGGAGGTTTGGCTATGGTTAGACTACTGTTTCTATTGTACTTGGACTTATTTCTTTGTATTTATATAGGGACTTGACCTCACCATTTCAATTTTTTTTCTTCCTAAAATACGGTGGGCCCCTTTCTCCAACTTTAGCTGTTGTTCCATTTTTAGTTGACAGATTATGAGATCCTTAACTTAAACTAATAAAAAACATACTTGAATCATTTGACAGACGTGCAAATTAGACAGGAACCGGATTCGGTCTTGGACTTATAATTTCCACCAGGTCGGATCTGGGCCAAATCCGGGCCGTTGGATGAGCCTAAGAGAGAATGGAGGATGATCTCACAATTATTTTACATCGGGGGCAATATGGTCCTTATACATCATATTGAATGATAATGGGTGGCTGAAGTTGGAGAGAGAAAAATGACAAAAAAGAACACACCCCTCCCCCCCAACCCGAAATTAGCAAGCTAATTGATTTCGCCCTACATCTGCTTATTGATCTGGTTTTCAAAATCAAATCGATAGATACTTAGTGGACCTCAGCAAAGACGACGAGGACAACGGGCTTTGGCGAAGAGGATGAGGTCGGCGGGCTCTGCAATGCCAACGACAGCGATGAACATCGAGGTGATGAGGCTGGGGTTCATGGTGGGCTGTCAGGTTGGGTTGTGAATTTCTCAGACCAGGTTCGATCTGAGAGACGTGTTGATGGGTCACTCGGTCGCATATAAGTTCGACATCGAGGTGGACGACCGTGCCATCTTTTCAGTCAAGCTTCCTCTTTTTGAACTTCGTTCGGGTTGAGACTTTGCTATGCAGCAATTTTGTGAAGACAAGAGACGAGAGGTGCATCGGGGATGAGTCTAGGATTTCCCCTGTGAGGGCGGGGCGGGGCAGGGATGAGTCTAGGGCATCGTCGGGGTCGATGTACTTCGGTAAAGTGGTAAAACTGATTTTATCTATTGCACTTGGCATTGATTTGGTTTGCAATTAAGCAGCTGGAGGGATGTTTTTCGAGGAAGAGAAGGTGTTTCCACTTAAGAAGAGAAGAGTGAGACAAAGAAGTGATAAGATTAGCCATGGATGGTGCTAGCGGTGGTGGTGGTCGTGCAAGAAAGAAGGGGAGAGGTGGTGCAATTCTGGCGGCCGATGCACTTCAGTGAAGATGAACACCAAATTATTAAATGTATTTAATTATGGTATTTTTTTGATTTACAGAAGATATTTTTATGTGATGGAACAGAACGATGTAATTGAACAAGAATCCATGAACCTCACTTGTTGGTTTTTTATATACAGATTGCTGTATAATATTGGTTTCGATATCAAATGATTTTGTCGTGTTATGTTGAAATGATATGCTCGGGTTATATCAAATGGTCTACGAGGTTATATTAAATAGTATGTTTGATTATATCAAATAGTCTACGAAATTATATTAAATGGCATGTCCGATTATATCAAATAGTCTACGAGGTTATATTAAATGATATGTTTTGGTTATATCAAATGGTCTACAAGGATATATCAAATGGGTTATCATGTTATGATACAAATAGTTTTTATAGTTACGATACAATGGTTTATCATGTTATAATATAATAGTTTGCACAGTTACGATATAATAGTTTATCATGTTATGATACAATAGTTTGCATAGTTACGATACAATGAGTTATATAATAGTTTGCACATTTACAATATAATAGTTTATCATGTTATGATAAAATAGTTTTGTTATGTCACGATCAAAAGTTTTGATCGACTATGATCGAATGGTTGCAAAGTTATGATAAAATAGTTTGTCCACTAATATACTCGATTATATCAAATGGTATACCCACTAATATCAAATGATATGCCCAATTACCCAGTAGATGTGGATCAAAATGGTATTTTTTTTACAGTGATCAAAGATGGTATAAATACATAAACTTTCTCCAAAATTTTTTTGTATCTTTTAATATTTATGGACATTAATTAATAGTAGCACTGTAATAGTTTTATTGTTAATTTCTTTTACTTTGATAAAATTTATTGGAAAATAATAGAAATGCTTTATTAAGGGCCTATGCATAGAAATATTGTTTATCTTCTACTTGTTGTACCATCAGAAAAAGCTCCAACAAGTTGTTGAGTGGCCCATCAAACCCTCGGAGATGTAAGTAATTGCCAGACTTATTCACTCCCAAAAAGTCAATATGTTCAACATGTAAATCAGGAGACATGTAAAATATGGATTGAGCGTCTTCCTTGTCAACCAAAACAATAATTTCTTCTTGTTCACCATCAATAGCAATGCTTGAAGCACCTTTCAAGAACCTTCTTTTCTTTTTTTGTATTTTCTTTCCTTTTCTTGCCTTTTCTTTCTTTTTCATACTTTTTCATATTTTAACTTGATTTTACTTGCTCGAGTGTACCCAGCTTACTGGATGTCATAACTGGAGATCTTCAGCAAATGATGGGTGGCGCCATGGCCAGATTTTACTAATTACTTGGGGTTGCAAGAGTCTCCTACAAGCGAGGAGATCCAAGACGGTTCCTTTGGGCACGATGAGTAACAAAAAGGCTGAAGACAAATGCTTGACATTTGGATCAACCTCATAATTATTTGGTAATAATAAAGGTAAAAATTAACTTTAATTTTTCGTGTTTTGACTAACTTACACATAGTAGTATACTCAAATATTTATAATAACTTAAATAATATTTAATAATATTTATAATAAAAAATTAAATAATATCGAGTGGTATACTCATTTATATTAAATAGTTTACTCAGTTATGTCAAATGGTATACCCAGTTATATTAAATGGTATGCCCGATTATATCAAATATTATTCTCAATTATATCGAATGGTATGTCCAGTTATTAAATAATTAATTAAATTATATATCGAATAGTATGTCCGGTTATATCAAATGGCATGCTCAAGTATATCGAATGGTATGTCCAATTATTTTAAATACTTATAATAAGAAAGTTAAATAATTAATTAAATTATATGTTGAATGATATATCCGATTATATCAAATGATATGTCCAATTATATCTACTTGTATGCCAAATAATGCGCCACAAAAATTTAATACACCAAAATTAAGAATATATATATATATATATATATATATATATATATATATATATATATATATATATATATATATATATATATATATTTGAAGAGAGAAACTAACCCGACAAAAATGACGTATATATATATTGAGAATGTCCTTCTATTATATATATATATATATATATATATATATATATATATATGTGTGTGTGTATATTGGAGAGAGTAAACCACCAATGCTTTATAAAGCACGGACATCTTTATTTTATTTTTTTCCATTGTGCCCCTATTCAGAATGGTTCTCGATTCTTTGTTACAGGATCAAATCTAGTTCTTCGGGACCTAAGATTCCATCCATACCGCATTACTAGCTAACACTTACCGATCATTTGGTTTTTGTGCAGACTCAAACGGGAATGGGAGATCGGCCTATGGCAGAGATAAGTCTCAATCGAGTGACGATACATGCTAACCCACTTGCCGGATAGCGGCAGTCCAGAACATCCCTCTCTTTACTACTGTGGCGTATGCATCTAGTGAGTGGATGTCATTCAAACAGATTTAAGCGACATCGGACTGAAAAAGAAGACAGCATCTGGAAAATGTGATCACTTGATGATGCTGAAATTGTGAGAAATATTATGTTCAATCATCGAAACAAGTTGAAGTTTAGGATATACACTCTAATATACTACTAATTACTGTTTCTTTCGCGAAGTAATCTAAGTTTTTTCTTGTGTTTTCATAAGTAGGCCACGGCCATGTGTATTTTATTTGGTCATTTGTCTCTGGCTGGTGGCAAGAAAATGATACTTGAACATCCTTGGTCTCTTGTAAGAGAAACTTTGTTCTTCAAAAAAAAAAGTAAGAGAAACTTAAAAAACATTAGTACTTGTTAAAGGTGGCTGACTACCAAACCAAATATTATCATGGTAGATTTGATGAATATAGAGGCAACTAAACCATCAAGTATGATCCAATATTTTATTTGCAAGACCCTCCTTACAATTTTGAACTTTTAAGTTATCCAGAGGTGTTAGTTTCATGTGAACCATTTCGGATCATATGCCCGTATAGAAATGCTTGGTGCAATTTCGCTTGGTTATGCCAATGTACTAAAATCTTGTTCAATCCGTGATTCGTACTTTTCTAAAATACTCATGTAAAATATTATGCTAAAATAATTAAATATATTAAGAGCACATTGATTTAAACAGTAGAATATGATTGGATTGAAAATTATAGAAATGAATTAGAGTTCCATAAAAAAGGATCTCCGATTCAAGCCAATAATCCAAGTTAATAATCTAATCCAAGGAAGTAACCAATTCAGCATCGGGTGGTAAAAGTCTCTTGTACTGATGCAAGTGCGCCGGTAATCTATCAAACTTAACGCCCATGTGAAAAACGAGCTTCTCAAGTGATTCATTCAGCACACGATATCAAGTGCCGAGCAAGCAAGTCCTCGCTACCTATCCCTCTAAATCCCACAAACTCAACCACCTTCAGGCCTGGATGCTTGCACTTCGTAGCTTCTTGCATAATCGCGTTTTTGGACTCCAACGTGCCCTGTCATCAATGCATTTGACAATGAGACATTCGACTCACAACTGCAAACTCTAAAGCACTGCCATGGAACAGAGGACCGAGGAAGCCCACAAAGTAGAATGAAAAGAGAATACTAACCCTATCCATCCTTGGGAGATCAAATGGGCATCTAATAGGCTGTCATGAGGAAAAGGCCATAGATGGCATTAGTTCAACAGCTTGGAAAATGCATACACAGCAACGAAACTGTGATCTTGTACCATTTACTTTGGACATGCCACAGTAATGTAAGATCAAATCACTCGCATCGCATCATACAGCTCACTCAATTGGTAAGGTCTTCTTTACAAAAACAAAATTCTCTCTCTCTCTATACTGCTTCTCTCTTTCTGGTTACAACCGTTGTCAAGAAATAAAACCTTTAACTAAGCCAAATCATAAAGGAAAAGAGACCTGACCTCAACTACAAATCTTTTCAAACGAGGAGCACTGTTAAGCAGGCAACACGGCCATAGGTAAGCCAAGTAGCGGCTCACTTTTATTTTGACTTTCACCTCTTCAAGCTTAAAAAGCATGGGAAGCTCCCGAGGCAAGGAAGCACTCCTTAAAAGATCCTACACAAGGATTAAAGCCCATTCAAGATTGTTGCGACTAAAAGGATATAGAGCCACAAAACTATAACGTGCAAGTAATAACACTTGCTGTTGGGAAATAAGATCGAAACGAGTAAAACACGAGACACAAGAATTACGTGGAAACCTCAAGACGGGGAGAAAACCACGGGCAAAGGAGAGTCGTCCACTATGTGAGTCCAATCGGTTACAAAGCCTCCGTGAGGTTCTCTCTACCTCACAACTCTCAACTAGTACAAATAAGACCTAGGCATAGGCCGTATATATATAGGAGACTAGTACTCTATTCTGATCAGGAAATAGAGCCCTACTCTAATTAGGAATTTGGAACAATCCCTAACAAATCTCCACCTTGGACCAAATTCTATGACTCCAACATCAACGTTTCTCCACCTTCACCACCAGCCCCTAAGGGCTATCAGCATCAAGCACGAACACCTACCAAGTCCAAGCAATGCTCGAACTTAGTACCAGAAAGCGACTTCGTCAACATGTCTGCAGGATTGTCCTTTGTACCCACCTTGCTCACAACAATGTCACCTTGAGCAACATGCTCCCGAATGAAGTGGTGCCTCACATTAATGTGCTTTGTCCTCTCATGATACATAGCATCCCTCGTGAGATGGATAGCACTTTGACTATCACAGTACACTGTACCGACCTGCAGCTTCTCACAGATTTTACTGAAGAAATTTTTCAACCAGATAGCCTCCTACACACCTTCAGTTATAGCCATGTACTCCGCCTCAGTGGTAGACAACGCCACTGTGGCCTGTAGATAAGCTCTCCAACTGATAGCACATCCTCCAAGAGTGAAGACATATCCAGACAAGGACCTAGACTTATCAAGGTCTCCAGCATAATCTGAATCAACGAAACCAACAACTCCATCATTGGTGCTTCCAAACTGTAGAGACACGCCCTTGGTACCCTTCAAGTACCTCATAATCTACTCCACTGCTCTCCAATGACCTTTTCCAGGATTTGCCATAAACCTGCTAACGACACTCACAGTATAGGCCAAATCTGGGCGTGTGCAAACCATAGCATACATCAGAGAACCAACATCATTGGAGTATAGAACACCAGACATGTAATCGACCTCAGCAGCTGACTGTGGAGATAAGGCAGACGAAAGCTGAAAATGTGTACCAAAAGGAGTACTCACAGGATTACCAGTCACATCAAACCTGTCAAGTACCTTTTCAATGTAACTCTCCTAACTCAGAAATAACTTCCTTGCTCCTCTATCTCTGGCAATCTCCATACCAAGAATCTTCTTAGCAGGACCCAAATCTTTCATCTCAAACTCGCTACTCAACAGAGTTTTGAGCTTTCTCACCTTTCCTTTGTCACTGGCAGCAATTAACATGTCATCCACAAACAGGAGTAAATACACTTGGGAACCATCGCGTAGCCTTTTCAGGTAAACACAACTATCATACTTGCTCCTCTCATAACTATGAGAAATCATAAAGGAATCAAACCTTTTATACCACTGCCTCGGAGACTACTTAAGGTCATACAAGGACTTCTTCAACGAGCACGCATGGTCTTCTTTGCTTTCAACATAAAAACTCTCAGGCTGTGCCATATAAATTCGCTCCTCAAACTCTTCATTCAAGAAAGCTCTCTTCACATCAAGCTGTTCAAGCTCCAAATCCTGCATAGCAACAATACCAATAAGAGAACGAATCGAGGTATGTTTCACAACTGGTGAAAATACCTCATTAAAGTCCACACCAAGAATCTGACTATATCCTCTAGCCACTAGCCTAGCCTTGTATCTAAGCTCTTCAACTCCAGGTATACCATCCTTCTTCTTGAATACCCACTTGCAACTGACAACCTTCTTATCCTTAGGCAGCTCAGTAATCTCCCAAGTCTTGTTCTTGTGAAGAGATTCCATCTCTTCCTCCATAGCAACCAACCATCTAGCAGAGTCTTTCGACTTCACAGCATCTGAGTAACTAGATGGTTCTTCACAGCTATCAACTTCTTCTGCCACATTCAGGGCAAAAGCAACAATATCAGCCTCACCCAACTTCTGTGGAGGCCTGATAATTCTTCTGGGCCTGTCTCTAGCAATAGAATACGATGGCTCCCTCTCAACTGTGCCAACATTCTCAGCTTCATCAGACAACCCACCTTGAGTAGGACCATGACAATCAACATCACGGAAGGAACTCGCTTCTGGATCAGCATCAAACTCCACCTGCACTTTTAACTTTTGCAAGTCCACACTTGGAGCACTCGGAACATCAGGTGAAGAAATATCCTCCCTCTTACTCAGCATGTCTGTCTCTTTGAAAATAACATTCCTACTCAACAAGACCTTAGACAGCTCGGGACACCATAACTTGTATCCCTTCACTCCAGAAGCATAGCCAAGAAAGATACGTTTCACAGATCTTGGCTCTCTAACTTGCCATTATTCACATGAGCATAGGCAGGACACCCAAATATCTTCAAAATAGCATAATTAGGAGGATTTCCAGACCACAATTCTTCAGGTACCTTGCCATCAAGTGATACATGAGGTGAACGATTGACAAGGTGACAGGCAGTGGAAGCAGCCTCAGCCCAAAACGACTTAGGCAAACCAGCATTTGACAGCATACAACGAACTTTCTCCAACAAAGTTCTGTTCATCCTTTCAGCGACTCCATTCTGTTGAGGTGTACCCGGGATTGTCTTATGCCTGACAATACCCTCATTCTTGCAGAACTCATCAAACCAACTAGAGCAAAACTCTAATCCATTGTCTGTGCGGAGATGCTTGACATCTCTCCCAGTCTACTTTTCAATCATAGTCTTCCACTGCTTGAAAGTGACAAAGACATGATCCTTGCTCTTCAAGAAGAACGCCCACACCTTCCTCGAATAATCATCAATAATAGTCAGCATATACTTGGAACCATTCTTTGTTGTAACTTGAGACGGTCCCCAAAGATCAGAATGAACATAGTCAAGTTTTCCCTTTGTAGTGTGCACACCTTTCTGAAAACTGACTTTCTTCTACTTGCCAAACACACAGTGCTCACAAAATTCCAGCTTCCCAATACCCTGCCCACATAATAATCCTCTCTTATTTAGCTCGGTCATGCCATTTTCGCTCATGTGACCAAGTCGCATATGCCACAATGAGGTGTTCTCAGAATCTGTCAACGAGCCAGATGCAGCAGCAGCAGTCCCTGTAACTGTAGAACCCTGCAAAACGTATAGATTTCTAACCTCTTTCTTGGCCTTCATATGCACTAATGAGTTCTTACTCACACGAAGAACTCCACCTTCTCCGGTATACTTGTACCCCAATATATCAAGAGTACTCATCGAAATCAAGTTCCGCTTCAAATCAGGGATATGTCTCACATTCGTCAAGGTTCGAATGACACCATCATGCATCTTGATCTTCACTGTGCCAATACCAACAACCTTGCAGACAAAATTATTTTCCATGAGAACATTACCCTCCGTACGTTCATATGTTGAAAACCAGTCCCGGATGGGACACATATGAAATGTACAAGCAGCATCAAGGACCCAAGCAGCATCAACTTTAGACTTCCCATCAATCACAGATAAAAGGTCTCCGTCAGATTCTTCTTTCTGAGTGGTGGTGGCAACACTAGCACTGCCGCTATCAGAACTTTCTCCTTTCGGAACATTGGACTTTTCGCCCTTCTTCTTGTTCTTCAACTCCGGACAGAACTATTTAATATGCCCAACCTTATGGCAGTTGAAACAAGTCTTATCCTTGTGCCTTGACCTTGATTTGCTTCTGCTCTTCTTCCTCGAACCATACTTAGCATTTCTCTCCTCAGACCTCTCTCTCACGACCAAGCCAGTCCCTTGGCTATTTTCAGAGGAACTCATAGTGTGCTTATCAATTCTCTCTTTCTCCAAGAGCGAATCATAAACATCATCCCAACTCAGAGTATCATGGCTGAACAACAAAGTATCTCTGAATTGCTGATAAGAAATAGGCAACGAGCACAATAACAACGAGCACATCCAGAGTTCTAAGATCAGCCACTATATCCTTAAATTCATTAAGGTAGTCGTGAGCGGACTTATCTTCTTGCATCCGGATAGAAAATAGTCGTTGCTTCAAGCACAGTTTGTTGGTCAAACTCTTGGGCATGCACAACTTTTCAAGATTTGCCCATAATGAGGAAGCTATTATCTCCTTCAACACGTCCCGCAAAATATCATCTGACAGATGCAACTGGATCTGACTCACAGCTTTACGGTTCTTTGATGCCTTCATCGCAACATCCCAACTCGGAGGCATCGACTTCTCATCAAGTAGAGTCTCATCCAGCTCTAAATGTGTCAGAATAGCGTGCATCTTGACCAGCCACAAGGAAAAATTAGTTTTCCTCGTCAACTGAGAAATCTCGTACTTCATCGAAGTCATCCTGAAATAACTCGAACCAAGAAAATCAGCCCAAAATTGGTTAGAAAACTAAAATCAGCCAAATCAGTTGACTTTCGGTCAACCAGTCAAACTGTTGACTAGTCAAAATATTGACTAGTCAAACCGTTGACCAAGTCAACTCGGGAATAGGTTTTTTTTTTCAACCCAAAACTCCCTCTTTCTCTCTCCCCATTTTTTTTCTCTCTCCTTCTGCCGTCGGTCTCCTCTCTCTCCCCGGAAACAGTGAGCGGGGGAAAAGCTCCAGGCAACGGCGAGCTCTCCTCTCCTTCCTCGGCGGCGCGGGTTCGTGGGCTCTCTCCCCGAGCTCTCTCTCTCCTCGAGCTCTCTCTCCGCGATGAACAAACGGAGCTCCGCCCTGGGGCGGCGACGGTGCGGGGGGGGGGGGGGGGGGGGGGGGTGGTCGCCTCCTCTAGGCGACGTCGAGGACGACGGGCGGTGGGGCTGGACGGTGCGGCGGTCGGCGGCCACTCCAAGGGTTTCAAAACTCTAAATCCTGATTTTCCCCCAAATCGGTTACTGTTCACGATTTTTTTTGTCAATACTCGAAACTCAGATCTAGCTCTGATACCAATTGTTGGGAAATAAGATCGAAACGAGTAAAACACGAGACACAAGAATTACGTGGAAACCCCAAGACGGGGAGAAAACCACGGGCAAAGGAAAGTTGTCCACTATGTGAGTCCAATCGGTTACAAGGCCTCCGTGAGGTTCTCTCTACCTCACAACTCTCAACTAGTACAAATAAGACCTAGGCATAGGTTGATATATATAGGAGATTAGTACTCTATTCTGATAAGAAAATAGAGCCATACTCTAATTAGGAATTTGGAACAATCCCTAACACTTGCCAAGTCAGTCATTTCAAATTCAAGACTCTTCAGCTAGCAGAAATAATCTCCAAAATGCGGCCAGGGATGTTGCTGAATCATGAGATAGAAGTGCCAGAAGTACATGTCTGACATGGCCAGATGCTCTAGACGAGGAATGCTGGTAAAAAACAAAACCTCATTTGAGCCATCATACTTGAGTGTGATCAGATTTGGGGCAGAAATATCAAGTTTCTCCAAGGGCAAGCAACCAAGTACTTGTAGGTACTTCAACTTGAGGGACGGCCCAGCAATTATGAGATACTGGCATGTGGCCTACTTTAAAGATATGAACTCGAGCAATGGGCAGCTAGACAACAAATAGTCAATAGTCTGACTGGCAATATCAACGAATTCCAGGGAGAGTTCCTTAAAGTAGGATATTCCGAGGGTGCAGCCGGGGTATGCATTGAGGTCCACGTGGAAAAGCCTAGAAAGCTTGTCCACGCTAGGGAATTCGTAATTGTTAACAAGAGGAGTACGTCCCTCCTGGAAGCGGCCCAAGTGCAAGTAGAGCTTCTTCGCTCCCAACCGAACAGCACGCGCAAGCCAGAGGTGAACAACCCGAGAAAATCTCGAATCCAACTCGTAGCGGACACGGAAACAATCGAGTTGAGTGCCAGGGAAAGGATCTACGGGTGGCGTCCACCCAATTTATATAGGGGATGCGGTTCTTTTCATCATGGTGGCAGTTGAAACGACACCCCTTGAGAAGGAGGTCCTCCGGTGATAATCCTTTCTGCCAAGCCTCCAAAACATGGGGAAAGACCAAGGTAGCACCTATCTCCGAGAAAGCAGGCTGGTTCTGGCTCTTTCTTTCAAGCCCAGGAGGGGCAATATACGACCGGTAATAATGTCGTCAGGCAATTTGTTGAAGCAATCCGCCGGGCCTGGGTGGATACGCTGGGAGGAGGAGGGAGCAATTAGCAGAAACCCAACCACAACCGATTGGTGGGACCATCATTCTTTTTTGTGACAATCAATTAAACAAAGAAAACAAACTCAAAAGACGTAAAAGAAGAAGAAGAAGAAGAAGATCAGAAACCTGTTTGACCCTCCGACGCGCCATAATGAGCGATGGAGGAGGAATTCGCCTAACTACTGCAACAAGCAGCAAACAAGGACACCGCGACATTATAATGATAATAATAATGATAATGATAATGATAATAATAATAATAATGAAGGTGGGTAGGTAATTTCAATCAACATCTTCGTCTAATTAATAATAGCCCAAAGCAAATCAATGAAACACGGAGGAGCCAGAGAAAGCCGTCACTAAAATACAATCCTGCATGGTATCAATTAATTGGTGGCCAACTTAATCATTCAAGTAACAAAATTATGGAGCTTACCGTAATGTTATTATTTTTTAGGTGTCAAATTCCATGAGTTCGTATAGGTGGAATAGCATTAGTTTGTGGATTTATGGGTCCACAATATCAGAGTTGTGTGTTGAATTTTCTGTGGGATTGAAACATAAAGAATCATTTCTGCATGGGATCTGACAGTTCTCGATTTTCTATCCCGGTCGGAGAATAACGCTCCATCTTCAACCTTCCAATTTGATACCCAAATCAGCAAACAAAAACAGAAAGCTGCTGCAGACCAAGAAGAAACCGAGGTCAATGCTGCTGCTTAGCCGGTTTCTATAAACGCCCGCGACTCACCAACATATTTCCTGAGGCTCGAGCGATATCATCGCAATTTTGAGATTGGCCATTTGCCCATCTCTAAGAACATATCGCACTACTAAAATCTCTATCCAACATAATTGTAATGTTAACGACTAGAGGTCCGGACCTAGACTTTGCAAATGTATCATGATACGAGAGTCGTGCGAGCACAACGGACCCGAGCTCGTATGAGCAGTTGACTCTAATTATATTTTAAAATCTTTACATCCAACCCAAAGTCTTAAAGCAATGATAGGTGCATTTCCATGGCAACTCTCAACAAAGGGTAGCTCCTATTTCATGGCATTAGCATTAAACACATTTCTGCACTTTCTAATGAATATCGCAGAGTTGCATCAAGAAAGAAATCAGTTGGAGAGAGAAACTAGAAATCAAATTCCATGCTATCGTCCTTTTGATCTCCTGGAACAGTCACATTTGCTGACAAGGATAATTTTTTTATACCTAAACTGTCAATAATCATGTAACAATGGAACTTCCAGTGGATTTACAGTTTCATTAAACAGGGGACAATGCTGTTACGTGCAACTGAAAAAATGAGTACTCGGGAACCAAAGATCCATGATATCAAAATTTCCTATCTGTTGTGTCAGCCAAAATTGTCACACCTCCCTCGAATTGGATATTGGATGTCTCATTCTATCCTGAACCTGCAAATCAAGTGGAGATAGGATTTTAGCCAACAAATGAGAAAAATCGATGCTATCCATGATCACGATAGCCACCTTGGTTAAATTTTCGAGCGAATTGGGACTCGCATTGATAGTGATCGAGTTAGATGTACAGTTGGACTACCATACAGAAAAACTGCAACAAAGCTCAAGTATTCCGAATCTATCCAGTGAAACTCCGGATCATGAAGGAGCAAAGAACAAGGACCAGATGGTAGAAGAGATGTTACCTGGAAACACAAAGAGAAGCAAGCCTCTTCTTCATCTTTATTGAACACATCATGTGTAAGGGACTAAACTCAGATTGGAGATTCTGCATTTTTTCAAATAACAATTTTTAACTAAAGTTATGTGAGCGGAAGCTTCTCATCCATCCTAGCCATAGAAAGAAATCCATAGAGATAGCCTCCCTCACCACAATCCGAATGATAGCAACGGAAATACTAGGATCGGTGATATGCTTCATTGCAAAGCAAAACCAAAGAGCTGTCATCTCAAAGCTTCCCAGCAACTAGGACAAGATTATTGATTTGAAAGGCGAAAGAACATTTTGGTGCCTTTGATGCAAACGAACCTGGAATTTCAGAGACTGTATGACAGGCGAAAGCTCAGACTCCCATTAAAAATTTCATGAATCCTGAGCTTGATCTGCAATGAACTGCTGATTCAGCTAGCTGTCTTTGCTTCAACAAAAGGTTGTGCTTTTCTCAGAGTCACTGCCTCTAACAACTCTGTTATATATGCCTTTAAAAGATTGCGAACCATGCGGCCGAGTAAGCAAACTGATTGGCATCCTCAGAGTCTGTTTTCTGTTTCTCCTCCCACGGATCAAGATGCTGAAAGTTCTGTCTCCGTCAGTCTTTCTTTCGTCGCACCTGCCAGCATTTTCATTTGGGATGTCACTCTTGCTGGAGTCATTCATAGAAAGTCCAGCCTCGTGCAAGTTGGAATGGCCATTCTCCATAACATTTCCCAAGTCAGCCCCAGGCGCCACATTAGTTTCACCATCCTTCCCCTGAGACAGCAGAAGATTGATTTCCTTATTTGCTTCTCCCACATCAATGTCTACTGGAAGATCTGGAGCTGGACGTGGGCTTCCAGAATTATTCAATCGTACTTCAGATTCCAAAATGGAATCAGAAATCGGCTCAACTACGGGTTGTGGGACAGAGAAGTCGACAGGTGGGCAGCTTGGCCAAACTGGGCAAATAACAAACTCTGGCACATTTGGGTTCACATTACATTGCCAGGGAAAATGATTCGGGTGGAAACCACTGCTGGTCATAGGGAAACTGGTCGGCACTGGTTGAGCTTGACTGTAAGGTGGGTACATAAAGGGTAATGGCTGTAACATGTTTGGAGTCAGAGGAGGTGACGGATATGGATGGTGCGGTGAGGGCAGTGGATTTACCCCTTGCATAACAGCACCAGGCCCCGCATGAAGCGTCATGTTTGCAGGCCATGGTGCAACAGCTGGAATAGGACAAGGACCAGAGGGAAGGAGAACATTCATCGGAACAGGTGCAGCACGTGCTAAGATTGGAGATGGATTAAATGGCGTTGCAGAAGCAGATAACTTTTTATTGGGTAATCCCCGAACATCACCTGCATTTGTAACTGACTGTCCATCTTTCAGATCCTCTACCACTGGCAAGCTGGAAGTACAGCTATCAAGGGCCTCCAATCTGCCAGACAAATCCCCATCCAGATGTTCCTTTAGAGGCGGGCTGACTGAAGCAGGAGTGTCACCAGTAAATGCGCTATTGTCCAAGATTTCTTGGACACTAACAAGGCCAGTTTCAGGTCCTTGATCTGTTTGAGGCTCTATAAGCGAGAGGTCACTTCTTGCTCCGTTATGATTCTCTCCTTGTTTAACAAGAGAGACTTCCTCGCAAGATCCAGTAACAGTACTTCCAGATTCTCGCATGCCTGTTGTCCTAGAAGAATCAGTTTCCATCAAAACTGAGTCCCTTGCCGTTCTCTTCTCGTTCCCATCAGTCTCCTTCTTCAAGTGATCCATAGAACGAAATCCAGAGTTCTTATCCATCTCTCTGTCAGCTTCAGCTCCTGATTCTATAGTGCTCACCAAATTCTTTTCCGCAATGGTCTCTTCTGCATGTCCCACGGTACCAGAATCAATGTTAGTAGGGTCATCACTTTCAGGAAACCAGACTTGCTGCTTGGATATGGTCCCTGGTGGTGCCAACGCTACTTCTTTGTACGAAGGAGATTTTCCAAGACCAACCATTGACTTCTTCAGTGGGACAACTTCATTTGGAGCAGAAACAAGACTAGATGCAGGGGATGGAGCAAACACATTGGCATCACCTCTGGAATCCTCTACCGGACCACTTTTATCAGAGGGAGTAGATTTCACCCTATAGGCTACAGTTTTCACTATTCTCCGGCCAAATTTGGTGCCGTGGGTGGAATTTGTGTTAGGGTGATCAACATAACTTCCCTGAGGCACCGCTCGTCTCTTTAAGACATAATACCTACTGTTCTGATTATTACTCTTCACAGAAGGGTAGTCCATGTCAGCATCTACGATCTTCTTTTGGAAAGTGTAAATTTTCCCAACACTTCCTCGACGTTGCTTTACTCTTCGCCCATATGAGCCAGCTGATCTTGGCCTTTGAACAGGTTGCCATCCATCATCACCCTCAGGAGGTGACTTAAGCGAGCTCTCAGTGGCATAGGCAGGTTCTTGAGCTACAGTATCTTCCACAACAGGCTGTGGCAACTCCACTTGGGAAGTGTCTGTCTCAGGCATACTATCAGGTATTATAAGCCTCTCTCCATCAGAAGAATCTTCAAGGGTTTTTTCCAGAGACCCATCAGAAGCTGAATTGATGTTTGACAGAGCTTTTCCTTGTACCTAAACACAAGTACTGTACTTAAATGACAATGTTCCCAATATTCTGCCACATTTAGAGGACAACGAGTTGATCCCTTTTTAGATCAATGATCTCTCCAGTTGATTATTACAATGAAGTAAACAGATAAAGACAGATTCAGTTTCTACGGACCTCCAACATATCATTTGATGCAATATAGTACCTTACTAATGTAGGATTTCTTCTTTATCGCCATGAAATCTTTGCCCTTGGCATCCTGACTTGGATTTATGTAGTCCAGCAAATCAGATACGCTGCCAAACAATGGACAGAAGATACTGAGTATGCAGAACATTTAAAGCACGTACATATATCAACAGGTATGTAATAAACTTCTGAATCCAATCAATTTTCTTTCAGTACTCATTAGCAGTTCAGGAGGGGGTGCGAAGAACACTTTAGAAGATTTAAAATGTTGCCCAGGCATTCAGACAGCTATATCCCTTTCAAGACAACTTCAGAACATAAAGCAAATACCACAAGACCAAGATGAGATCTATCATAATACTAAAAAAAAGAAGAAGATGAGATCTATCATAGGAGCACTTCAGGACGCAAATAGAACTGAAGAGGCTAAGACCATCAAATGTCAAAATAGGCAGCACTTGTTTCATCACCTTAAGTGCCCTTTGCTGGCAATGGATGCATCTGGCTTCTTGGTGCCATTTCGTGCAGCTTCTTGCTGCTCAAAAGCTTTGGACTCGAAGTATTCCAGCCAAGCCGCTGCATCCTGCAGCATATCAATGAAAGTTTCAGTTATATCTGAACATTGCACATGCATGAACCTGGAACCATTTACAGATGCAGACTCTTTGTGTCAATAAGAAAGGACGGAAAAGACAGAAGGAAAGAAGACTCTTTGACCATTTGCACCTTGAAAGACCATTTCACTCTACAATCATGTTCAGTTTACTCAACTTTTGAAACCTTGAGAAATAATTGGATAAGATAAATCTTGGTTGGCAAAATATCTGATGTCGAAAGACCAGGTCATTATAATGGCACATAGTTATGAAGATGCTTCAGACAGAGTGGGAGCAAGATTTAACCCATGGATCTGGAAGAACACCTGAGTGCGCAGGTCATCCGGACCCAGCTTGGCTCTAAGAATTTGCAAGGTTGTTTGTTCATGCTGAACACTCAGAGGATATGCCTCCATCAATGAGAGAGCAATGGCTATTGCATGGTAACTGGCTGCAGTCTGGATCATCACAAAAAGAATGGACAATGTCCCGGAGTCAAAAGGAAACCATATGAATTGAGCAAACCTCAATCAGCTACTATCTTATCATATTTTAACTTTCATGTCTTCAGCAATCAAAGAAAACATGGAATTGAAGAAGAAACTGATTGCAAGCCGGCACGTCCATTTGTAACTGAAAGAGGATGGTCACACCAAGGGATAGGCTTTAGATATTATGCTTCTAGGTTTATTAATAACGATCATGCTTAACATAAAACAAATTCACATTAGCTTGGTGGTCAAAGAACAGACAAAAATAACTTCAGTCAGTGTAGCTATAAAACCTGAATGTGATCTGGTCCCAGCAACCTCTGGTTACATTTCAGAGCCTTATGAAGATATCTGAGAGCCACATGCACATTACCCAGACCTTCCTCCATCATAGCGACATTAATGTATGTTGCAGCGGTATTAGGGTGTGAAGGGCCACATGTCAGATGAAGAAGATACAAAGCGCGTTTCACATACCTGAACACAGATACCACTGAACTTAATAACATTGCAAGCAGGACAGAAATGAAAGTTGGTGAGAAAAACCAGTGCTCAACAGGAAAAAATCTGGCAATGGTGTGTCCTAGGTAATTGAACAAGATGCAGACACTGGAACTTCCTGCTGTTACTAAATGCATTCAACCAAATGCAAAGGCGCAACAGAATAATTTTCTTATTTCAGCAACAAAAGCAGGATTTGGACCACCCTACTTCAGTCAACTGCAAGATTATGCGCTACTAGACATGTCTTTGGTATCATATTCCTAAAGCAGCAAGCAAAATCCAGCCTCATTGTTCAACCGCTAGATAAGTACATCCGCAGGAGAAATGGAGCAGGCATTTATAAGCATAAGAAGTGCACCAAACGATTTAGCAGGAAATGGTACCTAGCAAAACAGACAGTAAACATTATTGATGGTGCCATATGATGATTATTTTAGGATATTGGGACTATTTATGAGTTCTTATGATTTTGGTCCCGCCCTTTATTATCTACGACTTTATTATTATTCAGGAGTTTATTAGAAATTTTAGGGTATTTAGGACTCTGGTTCTATTTCCGTTGGACTAAGGGTTGTTTAGCCTAGATTACGGAGATTAATGAATTATTACTCGGAGGAATTATTACTCAAAAGACTTTTTGTCTTCAAACTTGAGAAGTGGATTCTTTTGGAGCGAGATTTTCATCTGCAAGCGTATCGGAAGCGATTAAACAACTAGATAAAGACCCAGCATACGCGGCCAATATGCCAGCATATGAGCGGTTGCCCATGAGGACGGATACACATGAATCACCGTTCCAGGTCTGCGGGTAATCCTACAGACAAAAATCTCTCCATAGCAGAATCTACTTCTCAAGTTTGAAGTCAAAAGTTTATGAGTAATAATTCCTCTGAATAATAATTCGCCTAATCTAGGTTAAACAACCCTTATATAGAGTAGGGTTCCTCGTGAAATAGAACCTAAAAAACCTAAAATGCCTAATAAACTCCTAAGTAACAATAAAGTAGTAAATAATGGCCTAGCAAGACCAAAACCATAAGAACTCATAAACAGTCCCAATAACCCTAAAATAATCGTCCCATGGCAGATGGGAAGCAACTTAACATGCAAATAGTTTGTGGAAACCTAGAATAAGAAAGCATACTTGAGGGCCAACTCCGTATGCTGAAGTCTGTAATAAAAGACAGCAAGATCCCCGTAGCTTTTCATTGTATCTGGATGATCGAGACCCAATTCTCTCTCATTGATATCCAAAGCTTTTTGCTGGTATATAGTAGCCTGCATTGGGGAAGTTTATTAAATAGTTACATATGTAGATAAGATCCGATATCAGCACAACGATTCCAAGTAACAAATACTGGCAAAGCAATGAAGCAGACCTGATTGAAATCTCCTGTGTGATACAATACTACAGCAAGAAGGCTGTATGCTCCAGCAGTCATCCGATGGTAGGGGCCACAAACAGCTACCAGCTTAGCCAGGGCCTGGAAAAACAAGGGAAATATCAGTCAGAAGCTAAGGGAATACACTGATCTTATCCATCCAACAACTCCAGTGAAGAAAACACGAAAAATGTTGTTCAATAATAATCCAAGAAAAAAGCATCCCATAATCGAAAAGATCCATGCAGTATCAAAGTAGTTCCCTTTTACCTTTGTCCCATAGGTAACTGCTTCTTCAAGCTTTCCCTTATCCAGTGCTGTTTTTGATGATTCCAAGAGCTGCCTCCCATCGGCAGAGGAGCATGCCGCTTGCTGTAAAAAGTTAGAAAAGGCAACTCAAGTAACCGGTAGCATATTTGAGTTATGTGCCAACAGGAAAGGAATCCATAAACTTCAATTAACGATCGTTCACCTTATGTACAGGAACCAGGCTAACCACATCTGTACTTTGAAAAGGACGTGAAGAATCCATGTCAAAATCCCTAGGGACCAACTCAATCCCCACCTACACAACAGGAGAAAGGAGACAAGCATGCAAGTGTTAGTAAAAAATATCCAACCAAAAAAAACTATTAGTAAAAAATTTAAGAAAAATAAAGTTTCTTGACCCATTTGCATCATCACAATGACTGATCCTAAATATTCAATTAAAGGACTTCCATGCAAGGTAAGTAGAATGTGTGTGGAATTCTGGAGAATGCCAAAATGAAATAATTCCAAAATTTGAAACTGATAGCTTGCCGAGCAACACAACACCAATCGAAGAACTGCTAATGAAATAATTCCAAAAGTTAGTAATATAGCCTATTAGTTCAACAACACCAATCGAAGAACTGCTAACGAAATTAATTTTCATGGGATTCACGGTACCAGCCGCCACCATCTCAGATATTACTGGCCTATCCAAACTAAAACTTTTGCAATAAAATTAGTGGTTGAAGCACAAATCTCGTATGAAATGTATAAGGATCCTTCTCATGCAATTACCAAAATAGGCCACAACAAGCAAAGACTTCATCAAAATTTTGCAAGTGGCCTGCTCTCAAGAATAAGACATTGGCCCCTACCATATGGAATAGTGTTTAAGGAAGAGGCTACTTTTACAAAGCAATTTTATTTTCCTAGAGACAAATGGCATACCTTGTGGCACAATCCACGCAGAATTGCAAACTTCCTCAGATCTTTGAAGTTGGAGTCAGTAAGATCCCATTCATACCGTTTCTTCAAGAATACCTCCAGCCATCTCCATACCAGAGAATGAACATTATGAGATTTATTTGACTCTCCACTTTCAGGAACACCAAGCATCAAATTAAGTGCAGCAGCTATTGAGACTGCCACTTCGCCATGGTCCTTGACAGCAGAAATCACAGACTGCAGAATGTGCTTAAAAGCTCTTGCTATCATCTCGTGAATGCAGAGGGACTGGACGTGTGAGAGCTTTTCAGAAAGCTTGACCTGGTAGGTGAAAAATATATCGATCAATGTTACAACAATCAAAATTGTAAATTTGCAGAAAACCGGGAGCATTTCTACAAGCATTGCAAGATACACCCATTACAAGCGAATGCCCACAAATTTTGCAATTCCCTTTGTGCAAATTGAAATCAAGAGAATGTAAGCATAAGGAAACTTGACCCTTTGGTGACCAGTGAGATTAATGTGTCTGATTTGTCAAGAACCAAAATTCGCGGGGTAAGAATGAGGCACTTACAACACGTCCAAGAGAACGCATCCTCAGTCCTCTAGTATGCATAAAATCAGTTAGAGTTCGCCCATCAACCGGCGAAAGTTCCAGTGAACCAAAATCTGCAACCTGCATTCGATAGTTAGTTCTCCATTGGATAATAACACAACATCTAAAAACAATGGTTAAGTTTAGAAAGAAGCATTTTGCCACTTACTAGCTTTGGAAGAGCAACTTCCAGATAGTACTTCTGTGACAACTCGATTAGTTCTTGTAAAGACTGTTGGAACACATAGGTGTTTGGTTAGTGCATCTAAAATATGAGAAAGTGACGGAAAAATATCAGGAAATACTACCTTGCAATGGAGTCCAGTATCTGATTCCTTCAGCCTAGAAAAGGCTGCATCGGACAACTTCTTTTGCAATACAAGCTCATTTTCTTTCACATCTGATTCAATCTGAGTTTCTGCAGAATTCTGCGTAGCACTCTCAACTTCACCGTTGGCAGAAGATCTCAAGTTCTCGGACTTCATTTTGATACTGCTCTCGTCTGATTTTTTCTTGTTGCTCTTAAGAGACTTAAGAGGCATCCCAAGACCCTCAACCTTCATTTCTTTCTCGGCAGGAGGTTTCTTACCCTTCTCAACCGAAGGTTTCTTGTCCTTACCTGAGTTTTTCTGGTCCTGCAAATGCTGTATCCAGCAGGCTCCAAGTTCCCATCTTACAAAAGAATCCTGATCGGTCTTCTCCTCTTCAAGATTGACCAGACTTTCTTCCAGCAGTCTCTCTACAAAGGCCTGAGTTGTACTGAGCCCTTCAGAGTCTGATGTTCGTAAGCTCAATGGTGATTTACCATGATCTAAAGAAGGTGAACTGTGAAGAAGTAGTCTCAAACTGCAAGGAAGAGATATGAATAGCGATTACGTAGAGAGTAGAAGGTATACTCGAATCAGCATTCATCCATGAATTCTTGAGTAACAAAAATTATACATAGGCATATAATAAATGGTTTTTTCAAGAAAAAAATGAAGTAGAGAAGTAATGCATAAAAAATTCAGTTCAATCTTTTGCAATTTTGGTGCTTATAGCAGTCTAGTTTTTTTCGTTCAGAAGATTTTTGTGATATCATTACCCCTTCAACACATGTTGTCTGAATGGTCATCATGGCATCATAATGCACAAGAAGACAAGACCATAATAGAAACTATCCTCGGAGAAATCTGTGTTTCCACAAATGGTAATCCAAGATTTTTGCGCTTGCTTCTATTTGAAGCCACTGGAGAACCAGCAAATGAATCAATCTTGTTGTGTGGTATTGATTCTAACATTCTCCAGCATCACAATGAAAGAAACATCCGCTTGCTTCTAAGTGGAGATTATAGTTACCTGTTAATGTTCAGGGCATTAGCACCACCTTCAGGCTGTTCAAGTTCAATACTGTGAGATGGAGAATGAGTTTTCCCTTCCAACTCAACTTTCACAACGACGATGTACCCAGAGTATCTTGCATTAATGATACCTAGAGTAGCAATATCCTGCAGCAAGTCTTGAAGTTATTCGGCAAGTACTACCAAATTAATGTTATTAGAACAGTAAAATGGGCAATTAATTGATTCTGTCACAAAGAGCTTGAATCCAGTGGCATTCACAATTACTTACATGTGCAGCAGCATACTACAAAATTAATGTTATTACAGGAAAGGGGTATTAATTGATTCTGTCACAAAGAGCTTGAATCCAATGGCCTTCACAATTACTTACATGTGCAGCAGTATTCTCATCAGCAGTGATCCCTTTCAGCAAATTTCGTTCCACTAGATCTCTTTTGTCCACTCCAGTAGCTTGAACTCCATCAATTTTTATGTCTACCTTAGAACTTGCATGCGGGGAATCTTTTATGACTCTGATACTTAAATCACCTACTCTCTCAAAATGAAGGACTTCACCAGTTCCAACCGATGAAGACGAATTCAGCTTTACTTTTACTTGTTGCACGGCTTTGACGGCTCTGAAAATAGCAACGTCAACAAATAGAGTATGAAGAAGGAAGGCTTTCCTGTCCCGGACCTGTCTTTCTTCTGCCGTCTCACAAGGCATGGAAGCGATATACAAAAATTCGTTAGCCCAAGGTATGAGATCACTTTCCCCATCTCTTCCCAGGCCCCCACCATTGCCTCCCCATGATTCATCCTCAGTGGGAAGAGGAGGGAAATCCGAGGTGGACTGGGATGCAAACAGAGGGATAAGCCATGTGTTTGCTCGAAACCCATAAGGAAGATTTCCAAACTGCACAGGGAGAGAACAACACACAGCTTAAGTACAAACAGTACGAAAAAATAACCTCATAATTGAGAACAATTAAAATGCACCACAGAAACCAGTCTGACTGCCTGTAGAACCACATCCTGTGGGAGTTACCTTTTCTTAGAATGTTCTGCTTTCTTTTTTACTCCAAATAAGATAACTTAAAGATTTCTACCATAGTTTACTTTTATGGGGTATTCAAACAAGAATATATACATGCAAGACTTAATATGTGCAAAATGGAATAACATAAGAAAGGGGGCAAACATACATTCACATAAAAACAGGTGCAAGCATACACTCAAAACGCCCAACAAGGAGAATTGCTCCGTGAGATACGATACTATATGATTGCATACCTTATTTCTCTCCAAGAATGCTTTCATGAGATCGTCATAGGCCTGAAATTTACAGCAACATACATATCAACACAGCTATAAATCAACCAGCTAAAATGAATATCTGAATGACATGTCAAAGACTATGGTTATTTAAAAGATTGTTCACAGAACAATGTGAATCCCTAATCAGAAGTTGATATTCAAAGACAAAAAATGCTATGCCAAAATTAGCAGGCAAGAATTCTAATTCCAGCAAAATTTTAGCCATCATAATAGCAAAAAACACTGCAAACCCCGTTGAGGCGACAATGTCACTTGCTGTATCTGAATGTCTCCCACTTTAACATTTTTAGAGCAGGATATCAAGATACCAGAATGAGCTTCAGAAGGTAGAATAAAGCGTCCGGACAGCAAAACAAAAGAGAGAAAAATATAAAAGGAAGCAGGGAGAGAGGAGCTGGAATAATAAGATTACGTTATCAAAGGCTCTACTGAGCTGGCGAAGCAAATCGACCAGATTGTGGCACAGTATCCGCTGCTTCCCAAAACTATAGAACCCCTTGTTGCTCGCCTGTACTTGCACCATCTTCCCATTGCTCAGCTTCACCTGCTCACCCCCACCACACATTAGGTTAAAGAAAAACAAACAAACACCACAACACGACGCCGGGTAGAGCGGAGACGTAAAACACAACCATACAGAACTGCTCGTACCTCGAAGGAGAGGAGATGCTCGTTGCCCGAGATCTCATCGATCTTCCGTTTAGGCACTTTCCTTATAACTACAACCAGATTTACCGATCTCCGATTAACTTCAAAAACACCAGAAATTTAATTAAAAAATAAACGAAGAGGAACTTACATTGGATCGGAGGGATGAGGTGGGAAAGGGAGAAGAACTCGTAGAAGCTTCCGAGCTTAGGGCACGAGTGGCTCATCTCTCCTTCCACGTCAACCGCCGCCACAGCAGGATCCTTCGGCTTGGGCGGAGGGGGCGATGGAGCCGTCGCATTTTTCGGTGACTTCTTTCCGCCCGCGGGTCTCTTGGAGGAGGCCTTGCTATCCTGCGCCGGGGCCGGCGCATTCTTCCCTCCGTCCGGCTTCAGCTTGCTACCCTGCGCCGGCGATGGGCCGAAGCTGGTTGTGCATGCCACGATGTCCAGCAGCCGCCTAACGTGCGCCTCCGCGAGGGCCTCATCGTAGTTTTCTGCTCGTTTTTAGAGAGAGAGAAGGGAGAGGTTAGAGGGAGGGAGGGAGGGAGGGAGGGAAGCGAAGAAAGAGAGCGGTTATTTATTTGCCTTTTCGGCTTCCCCCTGTTGGCGTTGACTTTGGGTCAAATTATCCGTTAATAAAGTCGGTAGCTTTCTTTCGGCCCGATCCGTTAATGGGCCAGCGGCTTGTTTAACGCTGTATTTGGACATGGGCCCAATAGTGGGCCTCTCGGCCTATTTCGTTTTATTTATTCATTGATTAATTAAATCTTTACCTACTTTGACCGAAACCTTCGAGCCTAAAAAATAATACGTGTTGAAAAAAATTACAATTATTTTAGAAATTAATTGACTCCAATTTGGATAACACGATAGTTTTTAAAAAAATATATTACCTTCCGTTAAATCGAGCACGCAAGGTTTCAGCGCAGCGACGTCCACCGTGTCTTTTAACTGCGGCCCTCTCACCTGCAAAGCACAGAAAAAAAAATATAATGCCAGTAATTAAATTATCCCACTATTTCTAAAAAAATGGAATTATTCCTTTAATTTATTTACATCCAACTGTAACAAATTTCCCAAAAAAAACTTATCGCAATATTTTTTAATTAATATCCGATTGTGTACAAGTTAAATTACCAAATTTATTTTACTTTAGAAAAAAACTGAAAAATTTCCAAGATAAAAATCGGGAGGGGAATTTAAATATCGAGTTCTCATTCTCACCTCATGGGACAGCGAGAAATTTGTGATGTGGCAAGTTTCCGTGTTCACCGATAAAAGTCGACGAACATCTATAATCTTGTCCGTTGATATTCCCTGCACACAAATTCCTTATATTATTTTTTTCCTTTTGCATAAAGAATTTCCCTACATTATTGTGCAAATAATAGAAAATAATTACATGCAACATAGAAATTAGATAAATCAGCAAAATTCAGAAACAAGCAACTAGTATTACGACGCGTAAGAAAGTAACGTGGATGATTTTTTGTGCACAAAGTCGGTCGATTTATTGTCCGTTACTGGAAAATTATTGTCAACTTGTCTTTAATAGATTACGGAACTATTACGAGCCACCAAAATTTTTTTTTCTTCTCGACAATTTTTGTTGGTACCCTACTTTCCGAATATTAATTAACTATTTTAAATATGAATTTGGGTAAAAATTTTAGTAGTAACAAAAAAAAATTCAATTAATACCTCATGGTTGGATGATTAAAATATAAATAAGTAACTTAGCGCACTAGTGATTCTTTTCTTTATTGGCCATTTTGTTATTTAAACAATAAACATTCTAATGTGCTCCGATTAAATTAGATTTTCCAAAACCGGTTACACCAAAAAGTACACGATGCACGTTTTTTCATTACATGGTCAAACTATAAATGACATAATGGAAACAACAACCTTTTAAATTTTATTATCGTGGTGTGTAGTTTCATCATAAATTCGCAACTATAGAATATGGTAAAATTTTAACATAGTAAAACTTTCCTGTTATTAACTGTGATAAATTGTCAATGAGATGGTATAACAGAAACTCGAAAGTCAAAACTCATTAAATTCTAAAGAATCAAAGTCCAAACATGGAAAAGTATCACATTTTTCAACGAAACCAAAATAATATTTAGAGTTAAATACTATCTAGTACTTCTCATAGTTATAATTTTCAAAGCAATGAAAGTTTACCTTTAGAATAACACGAGTTTCGTCAGGGAGGTTAACTGTGATGTCCGTAACAACTGGAAGAACTGCAAAATTGTGTTAAATTAGTATATTAACATAAAATTATACAAAACTTCAAGTAATATTTATATAATCAATGTTGAACACGAGGCCAACTGCATATCTCTTATGGACGTGACATAGAGATAAGATATTAAAGGCAGCCAATGAATATAAAAATATATATACCCTTCTCATCTTTCTTCTTCTTCTCTCCCTTGGCCTTAGCTCGGTTATTCCTTGGTGCCATATTCAACCTCTGCTTTGGATTGGACTAGCTGCAGAGTTCGGATATTAGGTAGTATCAAACGAAAAATAAATTTAATTCAGTCACCTATCTTGTGCTCAATTAAAAATAATTAACTGCGGATTTCACTGAAGCGAAGGAAAACTGTGTGAACCCGATAAAACAGCCTATTTCAAGCAATTCTTGCTGGAATTAAGTAGAGAAACTCAAAAATTAAAAATTAAAAATTGAGGTATTTTCCGTTGAAACCAAAAGAATGATTCAAGAATAGTTACCAAATGGCAGAACTCGAACAACTCCGAGAATTTATCGTAGGTTGAAGAAGATAGAGGAAAAGGGTGAGAGTTTTGAAGATAAGGTAGCAATATCTAGAAAATCCGTGAATAATTCTTCGCTCGAATAGAAATACACCGATAAGAGTTGCACCAGTTATATGCTACAACGAAATTATATTATGGCATATGATATAAATAATATATTGTTAAGAAGCTGGGATTGAATAGTGGGTAAACTGGGAGGAAAAACTATGGAGGTCTCGTCCAGTGGGGAGGGAAATGGCGGATAGGGGAAGAGATATAGAGAGGGGGAAGGGTGTGATAAGGAAGGAAGGGCCTAGATTTAACAGTCAGATGGATAAATGGCGTTTTATGGCAGGCTTATTATCAGTCTGGGTGGGGGATATTTTTTAGAATTTCAATGGAAAACCGTGTATAAAATAAGGTTATTATAATATCAGATGCCCACTTTTATAAGGGCAAATTTAAGGTACTTAATATTAGATAATGTTAAATAGGGAAGTCACCAAGGTTAACCAGTTCCTAATTGTGGTTTGTAGTTCAATTAATTGGAATAGTTTCTCCCTTTTAGTCTAGTTACATGGTCGATCGGTTATTAAATTTTGAGGTTGAGAATTTGAAATGTCTTGTGATCAAATTGACTATTTTCACAGTATTATTTCAAAATATTTTTCAGAAAATGCAGTACACCTTGTTACCTTATTGATATAAATAATATCAATTAAATTAATTAAGGCTTTCGAACATATTAATGGGGTATTACAAAAATAATGATGAATTGTGTTCGGTGAACTTTTAATATTTAGTCAAATGTCATTTGATCTGATGACATACGACGTATAAAAATTGACGAAAGTGCAATGGTGCAGTGTAACTCTCAGTGTAAAAATTTATCTTTGCAAAATAAATTCTAATATTCAGATTCGAATATTATCAAGTGGGGATCAGTTTAGGTGGTTGTTAGTATTGCGATTTAAGCTGACTAAATAAAATATACACCAACATAGTTTATTCATTGAAATTCAAACTATTGGTGTCACAGTTTCACTTAAAATCATATGTTTGACGGTGTCGTGGTTAATTTTTTAGACGAGTGATTTCATCGGTCTAGCAATTTAAAATTTTTAACTTTGTACACATATTCTTAAAAAGTGACAAACATAAAAAGTACACAAAGACCTCGAACATGAAACTCTTGATAAAATATTTTTACAAAATGAAGTGAGTAAACCACCCTAATTTTTTTTGTCTATATGCTAGTTATCTATCAAAAATAGAACTGCTAAATGTGGGATGCATATCTTGCATGGATCCTCTTTTTCTAAAAGGACAAAAAAATCTAATATTTAGGGATCAGTTTGGGTCGGTCTTCCTGTTGTGGTTTTAGTTGACTAAATAAAAATAACATCAACTTGAATTTCAGGTTCAGACGAGTGAATTCATCAATCTAGCGATTTAAAAATTTTAACTTTGTACATATATTCTTAAAAGTGACAAACACAAAGGGACACAAAGACCTCAAACATGAAATTCTTGATAAAATATTTTTACAAAGTGAATTGAGTAAATCGCTCTAATTTTTTAGTCTATATGCTAGCTATCTATCAAAAATAGATACTAAAATATGAGACGCCATGGATCCTTTTTTTTTTAAGGACAAGAAAAAATTAACTTTACAAAAAAAATTTAATATTTAAAATCGAATAGTGTCAAGTATGAATCAATTAGGTATGTGTTATTGTTGCAGTTTTAAATGACTACAGAAAATAAACACCAACTTTGTTTATTCAATGAAATTCAAACACCGATTTTAGGTTCAGACGAGTGGTTTCATCAATCTAGCGATTTAAATTTTTTAACTTTGTACATGTATTCTTAAAAGTGACAAACATAAAGGGACACAAAGACCTCAAACATAAAATTTTTGATAAAATATTTTTGCATAGTGAAGTGTGTAAATCGCTCTATTTTTTAGTCTATATGCTAGCTATCTATCAAAAACAGAACTATTAAATTTGGTACGCATATCTTTATCCTATTTTTTTAAAAGGACAAGGTCAATAATATAGGTCGACCATCCAAAAAATCGAAAAAATATAGGTCATATAAATCATACCTAGATTTGCCCATTGTCATTCATAATTTTAGGTATGACCTTCTTAATTATATTTTTTTACATTTGTACGGCTCAAACCTAAAATTTATTAAATAAGTCCAAGTCTATTACTACTTTTGATCCCACCAGTATTTACAACAGTAAATTTAGCAGTGGACCACTGTGTGAAAATGAGTCACAACTCAAGTTTGACTCTGGTTTCTTTTCTTTTAATTGTTGCATATTTTTTTTCTTCTACAAAACCTAAAAATAGGGTAAGCAGGAAACGCCGAGCAAGAACAATGCACTAAATTTTCTCCCCGAAGTCTTTGTGAGGTCAAGATTTTGGCTATTCTTGGGCAAGATAGCCTTTAGAGGCTGGCCTCGCTTATATTTCGAGCCCATTGGTCCCCTCCCAATCATGTGCCCATCTCTCGCAATCGGACCAAACAACGTGTTCTTTGTATTCATTCGTCTGGGGAAATTGGGAAAGAGAGCACCCTGTACATCGGTGTTAACCGTTGGCATACCGAAGATGGGCAATCAAGGCATTCAACTCACTTGGAGGGTAAATTGATGGGGTATCAAGCACAAAACAAGGCGAAGCACTCCGTAGGAATCACATGAGGAAAATATTGGGACTTGTCGACATGATTCGTAAAAAATTGTTATTTAAGATATCTAACTGGCTGATTAATTTAATAATTCATGTTAAATTGGATTGGGTTACAAGAATCGGTAAAGCTCTCGTTGCCGCATTTTAATGGAGTTGATATAGTTATTAGGGAAAAGTTCACATTAGTACATTGTGATTTGCATGTTTTGGAGAGATGAGTTTGTGGTTTAAAACTCATCAAAAAGGTTTTTGTGATTTCACGAGGTCATCAATTAAAAGCTCAGATAGCTCCACGAGCCTAGTCAACGTCATTGGCGCTTGCCACATCAGAACAATACCATTTTTAATCCTATATGACATGCAATGTAGGATTAAATCCTAACCCAAAATTGCTGACGTGGCAAGTAAAAAATATTTTAAACAATCACTCATTTCTTTATATTTATTCGAAAAATTCCTTCCTCTCCCTTCTTCATCCCTCCTCCACTGCTCCCCCTTCTTTTTTTTTTGAAGTCGAGCCTTCTCCCTCTTCTTTGTCCTCCGCCATAATTTGAGTCCAAAAATGATTCGAGTTTTGAGACTCTTGACCAAAACTAAATCGAGAATTTCCAGGTAGAAGAAAATAGTAAAAATCGGTGTAAAAACCCATTATTTTAATACTATAGAATTTTTATTTCTCTCTCTGCTTTCCACTGTCCTTCGACAAACCAACCTTTCTCTATTAGAACTCCATTTTCGAAGAAGAATCTCCCATTTTAGGACAATAGCTCACAGTGAGCTCATCTAGGAAGAAAAAAAACTACTCCCCCAAGCCATCTACGTGCCCCTCCAAGCTCCCCATAGACTTCTTCATCTTTTCCAAGCTCCAATGTAAGTAAGCCCTAAAACCCTAAACGTGATTTCTCCTATATTTCTACGGCTGTAGAACACTCCAGCCATGAAGTTATGCAGATCTTCCTGTGGCTTTTTTAGAATGAGTAGCAGCTGGTCTTCGGAATGCACATCGCATCGCACGGACAAATCGAAGGTTCTCAAACTTTGCGGATGCGGTGTTCCTTCGATTATGCAAATGGCTAGGACAAAAAAAAATCCGGGAAGACAGTTTTATGGTTGTGATCGATACGGCGAGTGCGGAAAAGAAATGTGCAATTTCTTTCAATGGGATGATCCTCCAACTTGTCGACGAGGGTTAGAGTTGTTGCCAAATTTTTAGAGTCGATTAAGCAAAAAAAAAGAATGCATTGAAGCCCTCTCATCAACTGTCGAAGAACTACAAGTTGAACTTCGGAAAGCAAAAGAAAATGCTTATGATATGGAGTTAGAATTGCACAAGAGTGAGGAGAAGTGTCGTTGCTACCGTCGTTATGTAATATTTATCATTCTAATTAGCATGGGGGATTCTTCTTCAAAAATGTGGGTTCTAGTAGAGAAAGGTTGGTTTGTTGAAGGAGAGTGGAGAGGGGAGAGAGAAATAAGATTTTTATAGTATTAAAATAATAGGTTTTTGAGAAAATATAAACAAATTTGGGACCGAAAGTATAATTTATCAGACGACACGTAATCGTTGACTTAACCCAATCACTTGCCACGTGTCAGCCACGTGGACACAAAAATGGTACCGTTTCGAGCATATTTGGCCGAGCAGCAATCCTGGACCTACCCTGGACCACAGTGTACTAAATTTCTGATTTGAAACTACATGGTCTTAATTCTGAAAGTCTAGAATTATAGGGTACTAAATGAGACTTTTCCCTTTTAGTTTTACCACTAGCTATAAATTACATGTCATATGCATTTCTTTGGGGAAGTTGGAGGATCCCACCTACTTCTTTTAAGTGGATCCATCCCCCCACCTACAGGAAGTCCACAGACCGCCCAATAGCTTTGATTGCTTTTTTTTCCCTCAAAATGCAGCTTAAAAATCCTTCATTAGATGAAAATAACAACAGCAATATCATGAGACAATACGATAATATTAATTATTGCATGCTGTACTAAACATATTTTTACATTTTGGTTGTATTTTTAAAAAGTTTATTTTGTTTTTATATAGCTATTTTCGATGGTGCTATTTAAAATGTAACAACATTTCACGCATAAGAGGCCTTTTTTCATAGTTTTTCGTCGTAGGTAACGACAGTCGCTAATTTATATACCTATGTTTTAGTTTTTTCGGAGACCCAAATCTATCAAGAGGTGAAAAAACATGGAGCTTGTCGATAGAGAAATGGACGACCCACATCCTGCTAAATATAGTGGAAGAAATTTTGCATGCACCCTTGAAAAAATCCCCATTTAAATTGGTTAGTCGTTGCCATTTGGCATCTATTTAGAGCAGTGTTTAAACCAATGAGTCCAAGTACAGACTGGTGCAGGGCCAGAAGGTCATATTCCCGAAAGTTACTTATTTATTAATGTGCAAACTCCTAAAAAGAAAGAAAAAACTTATTCATTAAAAGAACAGGCAAAGAGGAAAAGAAAAATCAATATTCCTACACCCAAACAAATGTTTAATTTTGAAACTTGTCAATGGGCACCATTGAGTGCCTAATCAAGTGACAAAGTGAATGATGTGGGAAAATATATGCAATTTAATAAATGATCAGAGTACGATTATGGGGTTTCACATGAACAAAATGTCAAACCGACATTAATACCAAGATAGCAATTAGGAGTAAACAATATACAAAATAATTATCATGCTTTTAATTCGATGAGAACGATAGCCATTTATAGCAGATATACAATCTGTGCAACTTTTTATTATCGTATATACAATCTGATTGTTTTTTGTTGATAAGTTACACTGATTGTTAAGTAGCTATAATTTCATTGTACAAACTCGTGCCTAAATTAAAATAGCTCCTACCATTGTTTAATAAAAATGGACAATGTCACTACAATAAGACTGGGACATTGTTGTATCAAAACTCCAAAAAATAGTAGGGCCGATAATCAATGCCTTGAAAATGTTAAAATTTTGATAGATTAAAATAGATTAATTAAAATTTTTTATAATTGTAAATGATAAACTTTGAAATATAATATTTAGAATTATTTGATATTTTAATGCTAAACTTAACTAATAACGTAATATATTTAAAAAAGTTACTTTCCACCAAATTTTTTTAAGTTACTAAATATAATAAATAAGGAGTGAATTGTGCGCTAAAAATGTTGTCTTTATTAAAAAGTGGGATTACATTACATATGCACATGCATAAGCAACCATAGATCTCCCCACTCTTATTTTGTAGCTCGAAAGCTATTGGGCAACAAAATCCAAAATCGGCCAATACCGTCCCTGCTTAAAATACTAAACCCGCTGACAATTAAATACTTTTAGTGGCCACTTATGGTTATAGCTCCGAAAATAGTAGTCACACTTATGATTTGATATATCCAGTAATTTAAATTTTATTAAGTATAAATTTGTGATGAATTTTACAAAATTTACTCTCTTTTGAAATTTATTGAAAGAATAAATGTCGTGGCGTGAAAAAATCATGATAAAATTACTATAATAACTCCGGTTCTCCTGGACACCATCTCCATCAATCAATGGGGCGGCGAACAATTATATTTAGGATTCGCCGTTGAGGGTCAATGACACAAACTTTTGCTATTAAATTAGACGTTTACTTGGTGTTTGTACGGAGCAAATGACCATCCAAGGATCAAAGCTTTTGCTATTAAATTACTAATTTGACGTTATCCACTGGTTGCTACTTTATCTAGTCCTGCTTTAGCCTATATTTATTTTGGGGAAAACATCTTTTTTTCCCGGGGAAAAATAATATGCGGAACTGATTTCCAATAAGATAATGTAATTATCTTAATGCATTTACTTCTCTAAACCCCTTTTGTGAATTGGTGTTCACACGTGTCTGCTTGCTTGTAATGCCATTGTGCATGTCAGGAGTTTATTTGTTTATGTTAACTTGCATGAAGGGTGCTTTTAAGAGTTCAATCTTTGTTATGAATTGAAACTGCTAAGATATTTTAACGAAAAAAGGGAGCCTTGGTTGGTTGCTTATGTATGAGTTCAATTTGCTGGATGCCATCTACAAAGATATGGGATGCTGTGATGGCTGTAATCTCATCTTGCCATGCAAACTTGTGAAGAAAAGAAACGATTCTGATTATGAAACTGAGTTTCTATGTTGACATTGTACCAAGGTTCAAGAATAATGCCTTATCTTCTCTTGCTTAATTAGTTACCGGTGCATTTAGATATCAGAAATTACCAATAACGTCTTTTGTCTTACAGCTAAGAAAATCAAAGCAGCATTGTGGCATGTGCAAGAAGATTTGGCACCATTCAGATGGCAGAAATTGGGTGAGATCATCTTTTGTTTTAGTGATGATTGAAGCATTCTTTTTTATTACATATGAACTTGTGCTTTTTGATGAATCAGGTATGCTGTGATGGTTGCAATGTTTGGGTGCATGCTGGATGTGACACCATCTCTGCAAACCTCTTAATGTGGGGTTTTTTTAAAAATAGGCAAAAAAATTAGATAGATTTTTTTAATAGGCAAAAATTTAATATATTTTTAAAATAGGTAAAAATTAAATTAAAAATTTTAAAAATATAGGAGACGACCCCTAGTTGGGTTGACACGCCAATTTAATAAAATGTATAATAATGGAGGCGACCCAACAGTAGGTCGCCTCCCTGACATTATACTATTATATTAATTTAATATAAAAGACGACCTAATACTAGGTCGACTCTTGTCTAATTTAATTTTTTTTGAACTACTTGTCTAATTTAATTTCGGTCAGCCTGCCCGAACACTGTATTTTTTTGGAAAATATATTATGACATAATACCGATAATATTATGACATCCTATCAGTTTGGTATTTTTTATCTCTGTGGTGAATATGGGTTTCAAGATTTTTTTTTGCGGATCCAATGACCAATAATTTTGTCTCTGAGGTGAATATGGGGTTCAAGATAATTTTTTGAAGGGAAAATTACGCTGTAGTCCCTGGAGTTTGCTTAAATATACTCTAAAGTTTTCTCTGTTTGCAAAATACACGCTGACGTCCCTCATGTTTGATTTTATTATACTTTTGGGTCCCTGACGTACGTTAGCAACTTTTTTTCATTCTTATTGATGAAATGACCAAAATACCCTTAGAACAAAAAAGAAAAAAAACTGCTGACATTATCTCTTTTTCTTCCTCCTAGCCAGTGACATCATCATTTCTTCATTCCTCTTCAACGATTTAATAACTTAAAGAAGAACAGCTTTCAACTTTCAATTAAACCAAGTTCTAACTAAATCCAAGATCAAGAACAACCCAGAACCAACGCCGTCGTCTCCAGTCCCTAAAACCCATCATTGTGGTGCTCGGTCGGCGGAGCTGGGGGCGGGAGGAACGACCCCGAAAGTGACAGGAGCTCGAACCTCCCAGTAAGGAGACTACCTCCCCGGGGGATCCGGACTGCCGGAGGTTAACGTCGCGACGGTGCCAGTCCCTCTGACAGGCTTGTTCTTCAAACCGGTGGGGCGGCCTCGTGGTCGCCTCGAAGAGGAGTTGGGTTCCTTGGAATTCGTAGGAGATGAGTCATCGTGATCTTGGTGATTCTGATGTTGGTCGTCTGGCGATTGGGATAGTTGCAGGAGAAAAAAATTAGACGGCGTGGCCTGGTCCTTTTTTGCTTCAAGCTTTTCCCTGGACTTTTTGAGACGCTCACATTTTTTCTTGTGTTGAGCCTCGAACCCCACGGTCACATTGTTCCAGGTCACACGACATATTGAACATTCAAAAGACACCGTACGTTCGTCAACGAGCACCCTCCGCATCTTCTGCACAATATTAAAAACTAAGATAGGAACACGATGCTAAATAGCAGTTTATCACAAAGATCAAAAAGTTCAGATCAAACATTGGAATCTAGGTCAAAGCTAGAAGACAACTTGGAAATATTATCCAAAATATGTTCGATCTAAAAAAACTATAAAATTAATACAAAACAAAACTTCGCATTAAAAAGAAAAGCGGAATGAGGCAATTTTAACTCATTCAATATCGGTTAAAATCGAGAGAGAAAATTGAGTAAAAAGACGAAAGAATCTAAAAAAAAGAACCAGTTCTAAAATTGAGTTCTAAAATTTAAATCTTATAAAAACTGGATCACAAAGGGATACATGCCCATTGAAACTAAAAAAATAAGCCAAACAATTGAACTAGGTGAGAAAGGGAAATAAACCGCATAAAAAATTTAAGTATAAAAAATCAAGCATGTTAAATTTAAATCGATTAGGATATATCAAGATTTAAGTTACTTTGTGAGCTAAATAGGTTCGATCTAAAAACAAGTTCTAAAATTAAGTTCTAAAGTGTAAATCTTATAAAAACTGGATCACAAAGGGATCCCCATTGAAACTTAAAAAAATAAGCCAAAAAATTGAACTACTGAATACAGTAGGTGAGAAACGGAAATAAAACGCATAAAAATCTAAAGAAAAATAATTACGTTAAAAAATCGAAGCAATGTAATAGGGTAGTTGTTGATTCGTAGCCTCTCGTGCCTCCAACAAATCAAAGTATATTGCTTCCGATAACTTGCGAATTTAACAGATGTGGATCTAGTATAAAAAACAGATCTTGATCGGATCCAATCCAATCCGATCTATTAGCATTCTCATGATTGTTTCTTTTCCTTTAGCTAGGAAGATTGACTCACTATTGCTATGGCGATCAATAGAGTAATTTAATTAATTTTAATTAGAAGTGTGTACATAAACGGCACACTATATTATCTGGATCTGATTGTTGATTTGACCGTATTTTTTAGACTAAATTGGGCAGCTTTGGTCAGGGATTGGACTAGGATATGAATTGGAAGTCTAACGGCTAGTAATAACTTGGCAGGATTCCGACCGTATGTTCTCTTCTTATCTTCGTTTCACTATCAAACCCTGCAACGTCATTTCAAAATCATAATTTTTCTACTCAAGGTCTTAACATGGAGGTTTTGTATTTCGATTTTTGTTCCATGGGTGAGAATTGTGATGATGAGAAAGTTCCATTACATGGTTAGAATTTCTTACTAAGATTGCAGCCTTCGCCAACTCACGTTCTTCTGCTGTGGGAAGATTGGCCAAAGATTTGAAAAACTGACCAGAGTTATTTTCCCGATCATTATGTTTCTCTTTTTGGTTGATATCAGATCTTCTAATTTTAAACCACAAATTCATCTTTGCGAAACACGCAAACTACAATGTACTAATATAAATTTTTTCTCTAGTTATTAATACGTTATTTGTAACGTGTTACACCTCGGATGAAAAATATTTTGAGGATAATAATTGTTTAATAACTTTTCGATCTGGCGGATTTTTCCTTCAATTCAAATAACTCTTTAGGTTTGAATTGGGAGGTGCAACGAGTATTGTATTTTTTGATGAGTAAATATTTTATATTTTTAATGAATACGTTTGGCCATGCCATATAAATGGATTTATTGAACATATCTATAAGTACAACCATCTAATACATACAAAAAATGTGGTGTTAAATACCCCGTGCCATTAGTACGGGATTGCGATCGTTAAAATCTGTTATTTTAAAATGAAATTAGGTAAAGTAATAGAGGGTGATGCATAATTTTAATTTTACCACTAGCTATAAATTACTCTTTCTTTTCAACTAAAAATGGTTACGTAAAATAATACATGGTATACATGTCCTATGCATTTCTTTCATTCTTTGGGGAAGTTGGTGGACCCACCTACTTCTTTTAAGGACAACAACCTATCCCAACCTATGTCACATAATAAATAATTAATTTATCACTCATCTATATCAAACTCAACCCAATTAAATATTTGATACTCACAACAACAACTCATCCCAACCTAGGTCACAGAATAAATAATTAATTTCTCTCTCATCCACAAATACGTATTAGTTATAAAAATTTCCATAAAAAATAAATAAATAAATTTTATACCCTTTAAAAATATTAGGCTCAATTTATAAGAAATTTAAAAATACGAATTTTTATATTTTTATCGAATAACATTGTACCAAATGTAACTAAACTAAATAAAAAAACAACAAAAAATTGTTGCTCGCGGCCCAGCCGCCCCAGATCCATCCATTTCCATTTTTAAAAAAAAATTTCTGACAAGGGTGGGTTGCGACCCACCCCGTTGTGGGTAGTCTAAGACCACCCACACCCACGCTCCCGGGGCTGGGCTGGGTCTAATAGGACAAAAAAATATATTTAAAAATAAAGCAAAAAGAAAATTAAGGCCGCGGCTCCGACGGCCTGAGAGGCCCTCAACCACGGCCCTCGGCCCATAGTATTATATTATTATTTTTTTGCTTTTCAATCTACTTTAGTTATACTTAGCATAATGTTATTCGATAAAAATATAAAAATTTATATTTTATATTCTCTATAAATTGAGCCTAATATTTTTAAATTCATATAGAGTTTAATTTTTTAATTTTTGATAAAAATGCGTATAAGTAATACATGTATGTGGATGAGAGAAAAATTAATTATTTATTCTGTAGCCTAAGTTGGGATGGGTTGTGAGTGTGGATAGAAAAATATTTAATTAGGTTGGGTTGGATGTGGATGATAGAGAAATTAATTATTTATTCCGTGACCTATTCCGTGACCTAAGTTAGAGTGGATTGCGAGTGTGGGTAGTCCAAGGAGATCCATCCCCCCACCTACTACAGAAACTCATGAAGTCCACAGACCGCCCAATAGCTTTGATTACTTCATTTTTTTTTTCAAAATGCAGCTTAAAAATCCTTCATTATCGGAAAATAACAACAGCAATATCATGAGACAACACGATAATATTAATTATTGCATGCTCTACTAAACATATTTTTACATTTTGGTTGTATTTTTAAAAAGCTTATTTTGTTTTTATATAGCTATTTTTGACGGTGCTATTTAAAATGTAACATCATTTCACGCACTCGAGGCCTGTTTTTCATAGTTTTTCGTCGTAGGTAACGACAGTCGCTAATTTATATAACTATTTTTTCGTTTTTTTGGAGAACCGAATCTATCAAGAGGTGAAAAAACATGGAGCTTGCCGATAGAGAAATGGACGACCGATATCCTGCTAAATATAATGGAAGATATTTTTATTTTGCATGCACCCTTGAAAAAATCCCCATTTAAATTGGTTAGTTGTTGACATTTGGCATCTATTTAGAGCAGGGTTTAAACCAATGAGTCCAAAGTACAGACTGGTGTAGAGCTAGAAGGTCATATTCCCGAAATTTACTTATTTATTAATGTACAAACTCCTAAAAAGAAAGAAAAAAAACTTATATTCATTAAAAGAACAGGCAAAAAGGAAAAGAAAATTCAATATTCATACACCCAAACAAATGTTTTTTTTTCAATGGGCACCATTGAGTGCCTAATCAAGTGACAAAGTGAATGATGTGGGAAATACATGTAATTTAATTGTTGGAAAAATTATATTATTTTAAAAGTTTTATTTATTTTAAAATATGGTTGCAATTGTTAAAAACTGTCGTGGACTATTTCTTAGGTGGTTGGCTAAAATAATAGAATTTTGTTACAAGTGGACTGTTTAGTCTGTTGCAAATTTCTCTCTATGATATGCAAAAATTTCTCCAGGGAGTTAATGGCCTACTATATTTTTATTAATATATTTTATAAATGTTTCTAAATTCTCCACTATATATATTGCCATAATTGGCGTGACACTAAGTCGAGAGATGTGAAAAATCCTCTTGGCTTACCTTTCCTAGATTATGCTCTATAATTACTAAATTTTTGTTAGTTTTTGACACCCGAATCATCATACTCGGAAGGATCTGTTTAATGCTGGGGGTCTACACTTACGGGTGAAATAGTCCTAAGTACAATGTCCCTTGACACGACTCAGATCAAAATTCTGTTCATATTTTCTACTAAAATTTCCAATTTATCCAAAATCTTAGGACTATCTTTTCGTTGGAAATTTAGTTTGCCGTACAACAATCTTAGTACTAGTGGTGGTGAGAGCGTGAAGATTGGATGAGCTGATCGGGGAAAAACTTTCATAGTCATGGACGAGGATAACAAGATCAAGATGGATAGTAATACTGCCTCACAGGTTTGTCTTTATACTTTTCTATTCCACTTAATTCCATACGTTGCACATATGAGAACAAAGTAGCAATGTTATTAATTGTGAGAAACGATTCTTAATTAACACAATTATCATGTCACTAGACACGATAAAAAAAGATCAAGCTAAGAGTGCAACCACGGAACATTAATTTTTTTTTATTAAAAAAAAATATATATATATATATATCTATAATTTATTTCAAATGAACAAATCTAAGGAAAGGTTGATCGTGGGCAGGTTAATATTGATTACGTTAGATGTTAAGGGTAACAAATCTAAGGAAAGGTTGATCGTGGGCAGGTTAATATTGATTACCTTAGATGTTAAGGGTATACCTTAGAGTTGAATGACTAAATGGACATAGTTTTCAGGTTGTAAAATCCTGTTGATAACGGCTTAGGTTATTTATGGTTATTGCATAATTTGGCTGTTAAATTATAATTTCCGTTATTGCATTTGTTTGTGCTTTTCATGTTATTTGGCTAAGCATAAAACGAATTGGTAGAGATTTAAGAGACTTAATATTGAGCGCATACTTAATCTCTAATTAATTGTCTTACGACATTTTTTTTTGGGTACATGAAACTCTCTGGTTTAGCTAAGGATATAGCTTAGTGCTGATAAAGGGAACATGTACTAGTGAAATGAATAACAAGTAATTAGTTAGGTGAGAATCCCTATACTTTTGTTATTAGTTGTGATCGTGTACTACAAATTGTCTATAATTTCTGATTGTTACTTTTAAAAAAAAGAGATGGGTTAGGATCTCAAAATTTACAGAGATTGTAACCCAGAACAAGTTGTCATGTGAACTGTTTCACATAATTTTGTCACTTAAAACAGTGCAACATATTTTAATTAATATCGTGAATGAAATGGCAAAATGCATCTTAATTAGAGAAGATCAGAATGGGTATAGCTATTTTATCTATAGCGGTGCTAATACAACAGCGACTTTCCTATAAAAAGAAAGTGGCAGGTTTAATTTATTGAACTCGTGATGGTACGTTGAATTTAGTACCAAATGTAATTAAATAACTCCTGATGGTACGTCAATTTATTATATGTGATTCTGGTATGTTTTCTATAATATTGGCCACATTCATGGAAGTTCAATAGTTTTAGAATAATAAATTAGTGTAGAATCTATTTGAACCGTAATATACTGAGAACTATTAAGTAGCCAAGAACTGATCATTTTATTCAGAATTGTGGTTACAGGATAGTAACATCCTTGCAATAATAATCTCCGACTATACAAGTGAAATCTATGGGGCAAAGTGCTACAATTTTTTGTGGGTATAGTATTGCCGAGAGAATTATATATAACAATATATTTATTTAAAAAATGCATGACTCAGTGAGAATCATGATTCGTAGAAACTCTGGTGGAGGATGTTGTTTGTGATTGGTATTTAGGTGTGCAAGGAACAAGTTGTAAAAGTTGCACCTAGCAAAAGAGCTTGACAAAGTCTAAATATAGACAGAAGAGGTAATCCAGTTTTAAATGAAATTGATGAACGTTGTTTGAGACGGACTCTATGAAAATTAGAGAACCATGTGATGATTAATTTTTGAGAAAATAAAGATTGAGTATATATACTCGTAACCTCAATATTGTATACTGAGATGAGCTGAGGTAATAAAATATTAGAGAGATATCATGTATTATGGTATCGAGTATTGTGAGTATCCATTGTATTAAAAAATACAATGATGTTGACTGAATTTCATATTCAGATGAGATGAGATGAGATATACCAATGGTTAGAAACTGACATTTTAAATGTCGATGTATTGAGATTACCGAATGGTAATAGCCATAGCTAAAATATAAGCTTTCAATGGCAAAATCGATATATTCGATTAACTAATAATATGATTTAAGTAGTACTACTATGAGATGAAATATTTCATTGAATTTGTGAAGTCAGAGTAGATTTGGCCAATCCTCTGACAGAATCCTTCTGAAGGGTCACAAATGAAACATCGAGGGGAATGAGACTTAAGCCAATTATTAGATTAACGATGATGGCAACCCAACCTCTGTGATTGGAGATCCCATGAAGGAGGTTCATATGGGTAAACAACAAGTCACGAGTTAATCCCACTAGCACTAATTAGTCTCTTCCTATGGTGTATGTGAAAGTGTGCTAGATTGCACTGTAGAGGTTAAGCATTAATGCTTTTAATGATTCTCTTAGCCCTTGAGGGTGGTGTATAAAGTGCAATATATACTTGATGAGGTCACCTATATGGGTGTCGAGTGGGCCGCTTGCATGAGATTTTGGCTTAATCTCTAAAGCACTCATGAACAACCAGCCGTGCGCAGGGCCGAAAAGCACAAAACAGCGACAACGACAAGAATAGAAGGGGTGAAGTGTGATTTATAAGGTTCAGGTATACACTGTAGTCTTCATGATTCATAGAAGTTCATTAACTTCATCATAACACTGTATACTTTCCCTATACGTCTAAGGACTGGTTCATAGTCTGCGAGACACCAGATCCGAAGCACTTACATCCAAGGGATTAATCCGGGAAGAAAGAAAAGTTTTTAAACTTTTGAAATAAGTAGGGGATTGTTAGAAAAATTATATTATTTCAAAATTTTATTTATTTTAAAATATGGTTGCAATTGTTAAAAACTGTCGTGGACTATTTCTTAGGTGGTTGGCTAAAATAATAGAATTTTGTTACAAGTGGACTGTTTAGTCTGTTGCAAACTTCTCTCTATGATATGCAAAAAAATTTCCAGGGAGTTAATGGCATACTATATTTTTATTAATATATTTTATAAATGTTTCTAAATTCTCCACTATATATATTGCCATAATTGGCGTGACACTAAGTCGAGAGATGTGAAAAATTCTCTTGGTTTACCTTTCCTAGATTATGCTCTATAATTACTAAATTTTTGTTAGTTTTTGACACCCGAGTCATCATACTCGGAAGGATCTGTTTAATGCTGGGGGTCTACACTTACGGGTGAACTAGTCCTAAGTACAGTGTCCTTTGACACGACTCAGATCAAAATTCCGTTCATATTTTCTACTAAAATTTCCAATTTATCCAACATTAATAAATGATCAGAGTACGGTTATGGGGTTTGACATGAACAAAATGTCAAACCGACATGAATACCAAGATATACAAAATAATTATCATGCTTTTAATTCGATAGCCATTTATAGAAGATATATATACAATCTGTGCAACTTTTTAGTGTCGTATTGGATCACATAATCGAAAAACTTATTTACACTTTTTCCCAAAAAAAACTTATTTACACTGATTTTTTTTATAAGTTACACTGATTGTTGAGTAACTATAATTTCATTGTACAAACGCGTGCTTCGAAAAAAGGTTGGACTAATAATCAATGCCTTGAAAATTTTAAATTTTTGACAGATTAAAATTGATTAATAGAAATTTTTTATAATTGTAAATGATAAACTTTGTAATATAATATTCAGAATTATTTGACATTTTAATGCTAAACTTAAATAATAACATAATATATTTAAAAAAGTTACTTTCCACCAAATTTTTTTAAGTTACTAAATATAATAAATAAGGAGTGAATTGTGCGCTAAAAATGTTGTCATTATCAAAAAGTGGGATTACATTACATATGCACATGCATAAGCAACCATAGATCTCCCAACTCTTATTTTGTAGCTCAAAAGCTCGAAAGCTATTGGGCAACGAAATCCAAAATCAGCCAATACCGTCCCTGCTTAAAATACTAAACCCGCTGACAATTAAATACTTTCAGTGGCCACTTATGGTTATAGCTCTGAAAATGGTAGTAACACGTATGATTTGATATATCCAATAATTTAAATTTTATTAAGCATAATAAATTTATGATGAGTTTTACAAAATTTACTTTCTCCCTTAAAATTTATTGAAAAAATAAATGTCGTGGCGTGAAAAAATTAATCCTCATAAAATTACTATAGTAACTCCGGTTCTCCCGGACACCATCTCCATCAATCTATGGGCGCGGCGAACAATTATAATTAGGATTCGCCGTTGAGGGTCAATGACACAAACTTTTGCTATTAAATTAGACGTTTACTTGGTGTTCGTACGGAGCAAATGACCATCCAAAGGATCAAAGCTTTTGCTATTAAATTACTAATTAGACGTTATCCGCTGGTTGCTACTTTATCTAGTCCTGCTTTAGCCTATATTTATTTTGGGGAAACATCTTTTTTTCCGTGGAAAAAATAATATGCGGAACTGATTTCCAATAAAAAATGTAATTAATTTTTCAACTCGAAAGTTATTATAAAAAACACTTTACAAAAAAAAATTTCTTCTTAAAAATCCACATGACTTTTTATCCTTAGAGAAACCAATTCTCTTGTACAATTCGCAAATGAGTCAGAGAGTATGGAAAAAGGTTAACTCCATTTCAGTATCGTATATTATCGAAAATACCCTACCTTCCATGCCATAAATCCCAAGTGTGTATATATTAATATATATTATTATACTAATATCAATTTTAGATAATCTGGTTAGAATCCGACATGATCTAATTTTTTTGCAAGCACATGATCTAATACATCTACATATCCTTAAACCTTATTTTTTAAAATCCAGCCAGGATGAATATTCAGATTTAAATTTAGGTAGATCCTCTAGAATCGAGATTCTGGTCTAATTACATTTGGATGGGGCTCGGGCTCATTCCATCATGGGCCTGCACCGCTCCCTCTCCGGGCCCTGGACCATGAAGGATCCCCCCTGGGTGGGCCTTCCTGAATGTCCGAAAACCACAAACCACACACGACCTCTCTCTTTCCGTGCCACATCCTTCCTTTCCTAGTATAAAACAAACCCGAAATAAGTAAGCCACGGAAGAGAGAGAAAAAAGAAAAGGCTAGAAAAAGGGGGGAGGCGAAAAGACAATCCTATCCCCACAGAATTAATTTTCCCTCCCCGCGAAGCGCGAATTTCCTAAACGGTTCCCATCTCCCTCCACAATTGGGACTCTCCAAGAACACGCCTTTATAGTTATCGCCATCGCCCCAACCGCCACAACCGCCGATCATCCGTTAATTCTGTATTTCTCTCTTCCTTAAGAAGAAAGGGAAACGGAGAATTCTCTCTTTCGAGAATTTCTTTGTGTTTATCTAAAACGGATTCAACTTTGTCTCGGGAGATTTAGCGGTTTATTTCCCGGGTTAGGGTTTCCGATTCGAACGAAGGGGATTCGGTTGTTTGTGTGCGGGACTAGGGTTTTTTGGTTGGGGGATGATAGTTAAGAAGGACGTTGAGGTGCCGGAATTAGGGCGGTCTGTGGCGGGGGAAAAGCGGTTTGCCGGGGACGATTGTGATTACGCTATTGTCCAGAAGAAGCGGAAGACTGACGCGTACGGTTCTGGGAATTCGGTTGGGTTTGAGGATGGGATGGGCGGTTTTAGTGCGGGCCGGGGTGTGGAGGCGACGCGGAGTGGGCGGGTTCTTAAGGCTCCCTGCCGGTTCAATCCAGAATTTGTGAAGCGGGAGCAGGATTGCGGAAGGGAGGAGTTTGTAATGGGGAGGTGTAGTGGCGACCACGACAGAGGTAACTTGTTTTGCAAGAATGAAAGGAGCGATGAACTGGGGAATGTGGGGTTTAGTAGTGATGGGAAGTATTCGGGTGGTTGTGGCTCATGGATTGGGAGCGAGGAGGAGGAGGAGTTCGTTCCTCGGGTTCGGTATACAGGTTTAGATAAGCTTAGAATAGAGAGGGATTTGAAGAAATATGTGTATAAGCCAGTGGACTTTGCTTTGGGCGACTTGGTCTGGGCCAAGTGTGGAAAGAACTACCCGTGGTGGCCGGGGCTTGTCATAGATCCTATTTTGCAAGCGCCTAACTCGGTTCTCAAATGCTGCATCCCTGGAGCTTTGTGCGTGATGTTCTATGGGTACTCAAAGAACGGGGCGCAGAGGGTAAATGCTTCACAATCTGTTTGTTGTCATGGTCTCTTCTTGTTTGTGATTATGAGTTGAAGATTTAAGGGGATGTTGCTTGGCAATGTGGCAGGACTACGCGTGGGTGAAGACTGGGATGATATTCCCCTTTACGGAATTTCTGGACAGGTGAGTGATCATTCTGTCTATTTGCCCTTCTTTTCTGTTTTGTTCTTGTCTTGGATTTTGAATTTTGGTTTTGGTCAGGTTCCAGGGACAGACTCAAATGTTTAAGTGCAAACTGAGCGACTTTCAGATGGCTGTAGAGGAAGCTCTTTTGGTGGAGAATAGTTTTTGTGATGCTAATGGAAAAGGCATGGACGTAGGTTGTCCAGAAGTCCACCCTGGAAGAATTAACGAGGTTAGTGTTTCATTTTAGGAGTGGGATCGTTGTCTTTTCTCCCGGTACCGGCTTAGTTTCTTGACAGCCCTTTGCAGCAGTTTTTCATTCACTGTCGCGTGAATGCAATTTCTGGGGTTGGTTTTTGTTACTTTTGAGGTTAGTTTCACTTTTGATTGGAACTTTGAAGGTTTTTATTGGACATTTTCTTTTATAGAAGCAACCTTGTTTTTTGTACTATGTGCTATTTGCTGAGTGATAGTTAACTGGTAAATGCCCTTGGTCAATAAATCCAACTGAGCTTTCTTATAATTACTGTTGCACACTTTAACCCGCCGTTCCCTGAGTTTAGGTGGTTGCAATTTTGTCAGATTGTGTGCTTTTGGGTTTGCACCTACAAGTATATACCGAATTGAGTTGGCTGTTGATTAGTGTTAGTGGTCCCCCTGAATGTCTATTTTCTGTTTTCTTAGTACACTTCTTACTATCTCGATGAACTTCTTGTTTGAGGCCACAGGAGGTGGAAATTAATCAGCTTCTTGGATGCCAGAACTGCTTTTACTTGTGGGATGCAAATTATGTTAATGCCTTAACTTCTCTAAACCCCGTTTGTGAATAGGTGTTCACACGTGTCTGCTTGCTTGTAAAGCCATTGTGCATATCAGGGGTTTGATTGTTTTTGGTAACTTGCATGAAGGATGCTTTTAAGAGGTCAATCTTTGTTATGAATGCAAACTGCTAAGATATTTTAATTTTTCCCCTCTTGAACGAAAAAAGGAGCCTTGGTTGGTTGCTTATGTATGAGTTCATTGTGCAGGATGCCAGCTACAAAGATATGGGATGCTGTGATGGCTGTAATCTCATCCTGCCATGCAAACTTGTGAAGAAAAGAAACGATTCTGATTATGAAACTGAGTTTCTATGTAAACATTGTACCAAGGTTCAAGAACAATGCCTTATCTTCTCTTGCTTAATTAGCTACCGGTGCATTTAGATATCAGAAATTACCAATAACGTCTTCTGTCTTACAGCTGAGAAAATCAAAGCAGTATTGTGGCATCTGCAAGAAGATTTGGCATCATTCAGATGGCGGAAATTGGGTTAGATCATCTTTTGTTTTAGTGATGTTTGAAGCATTCTTTTTTATTACATATGAACATGTGCTTTTTGATGAATTAGGTATGCTGTGATGGTTGCAATGTTTGGGTGCATGCTGGGTGTGACAACATCTCTGGCAAACGTCTCAATGTGCGCTTCTAGTATTTCTAATTTACTATTAGTCTGCTGTTATAGTAAATAGATCAAACTTAAACTGTTGTTTGTTGTATACTTCAGGATCTAGAGCACATTGATTACCACTGTCCAGAATGCAAAATGAAGTTTCAATCTAAACTAGCTGAATTAGAGAGGAAGAAGCCAGTGGTCATGTATGTGTTTCTTTGTCTGTTTCTTTATAATGTATTTTTATGCATTTAATTATTTGGTATCTGCTTGTGATTCCCTCATGGCCAGTTTTAACTATGATTTTGATTTTTTACAATCAGGCCTGCGTTAAAAAGTGGACTAGCTGATGAGGTTGCTGTAGTTTGTAATGGAATGGATGGAATATATGTGGTGAAGCTCCACCTGTGAGTTGAAAAACCTTAAGTTTTCTCCATTTACGATATTATGTCCTGAAGCTGATTTCTTCTCAATCTTGGCTAGGATTGTCTGCAAATGTGGTTCCTGTGGATCACAGAAGCGAACGCCCAGCGAATGGGAGAGGCACACCGGGTGTCGAGCCAAGAAATGGAAGTGTAGTGTGAAAGTGAAGGGCACTATGACACCTCTAGAAAGATGGGTGAGTACCCTAGTCATTCTAGAGTTGAGTGGTTGCAGTTTTTGGCATGATTACATGCGGTGTGTGTTTCTTTTTAAACGAAGCTACTCTCTAACTTCCTAATGATATATTCGGGGATAGGGTGAAGCTTTTGGCCAAGGCTATTTTGGTGATGAGAGGTCTTAATTTGCATGAGGAACTAACTTGTAGTTGAAACCAAGTTTATGCTTTAAATGCATGCTAACCACACAAACATGTGATCTTAATGCTCTCATATTTTCATTGGTGATATTGCTGTTTTGTTCTTCTTACGATGTCAGTTGTGTCTGATTGTGAAGTTACCTGAGAACATGGCTCGTAATCACATTATAAGTTTTTTCTTTGTTGATTTTGCCTCTTAAATCACTTTTCCTAGAAGTTTTACCTAAAATAGGTCATCAGGAACTCCATTAACGTATGTGTGAAATCACATTCAAACCTGGTCAGGTTGATCAGCACCGCCCTTTATTTTCTTGTAATAGTTATTCCTTTGAATGTTTTACCTTAAAGGATTTTTTTCTTGCCACACTTTGTTTATTTAGCTTGATTCTTCAACTCATATCTACAACCGGTTCTGCAGATTTCGGAGTATAATGCGGGAGTTGTTGATCCTCTGAAACTAGATAAGCAGAAGCTATTCACTATATTGCAAGGTACTTAATCCTAAAAATTTCCCAGGCTTTCTCTTGATTGCTGAGAGTTCAAACTTACGTTTTGGCTGCATAAAGCTTTGAATAGATGGGTTAAATTGAGGAATTTTTAAAATGAGACAGGGAAATATGAGCCTGTGCAGGCTAAATGGACAACAGAAAGATGCGCTGTCTGTCGGTGGGTCGAAGACTGGGATTACAACAAGATTATTATTTGCAATAGGTTCTTACACTTGCTTCGCTTATTTAGATTTTGGAAAGTGAAAATGTTGGTTATGATGCCATTGGGTATAATCTCTTTAGGTAAATAGACTTGTTAAAACCACTTTTCTTTTGTTTAGGTGCCAAATTGCTGTTCATCAAGAATGCTACGGGGCAAAAAATATTCAAGATTTTACTTCATGGGTGTGTAGAGCATGTGAAACTCCTGATGTAGAAAGGACATGCTGCCTTTGTCCTGTAAAAGGTATGGATGTTTTGCTCTAATGTAATGAAAGATCTCATTCACTATACAAGAATAATAGTTTAGTAACTCAGCCCTTGGTACTTGCGTGTTTAAGCTGATTCTGCATACTGGAGCCTGGGTAACTAAGAATACGATTTGTTTTTATATTGTTTGTTATTGTCGCAGGAGGTGCTTTGAAGCCTTCTGATGTGGATGATGCCTTGTGGGTACATGTCACATGCGCTTGGTTTCAGCCTGAAGTTGGCTTTTTGAATCTTGAGAAAATGGAACCTGCCAAAGGAATTCTTCGAATTCCATCAACTGCATTTTCGAGGGTAACGATGTTGGCTCAACTTTTCGTTCGAAAGTTCAATCAAGTTTTACTGCTTTCCTTCATTATCATAGAGTAGGACTATGAATAGTTCATTTTTTGTAGTTAGCCAGCTGCTAGATGCTAGTGCGTTATTTCATTCTCCAAGAAGAGGAGAATCTTTATCTGTTGCATGAGTTAAAAAGGGGTTCTTAATTTTCATGCTTGAAGCTAACCAGCTGTTAGAATATATTTGATTTCATATTGGAAAGTTAGCATGTCCATTAATTGGGGAGAAGGCCTTTGCATGGTCACTGTTTCCAATGCATTTCTTTTTCCTATATGCAATTAACTCTAGTTAATTGGCTGCTCTAGTTATATCTAAATGTGTTTTGATGGCATGGAATGCAGAGTTGCGTTATCTGTAAGCAGACGCATGGCTCCTGTATCCGGTGTTGCAAGTGTGCTACCTATTTTCATGTGATGTGCGCAGTAAGAGAGGGATATTACACGGAAGTGAGTTTTCCTTTCTGTATCATGTCTTGCTTGTGCTCTCTCCATGATTACATATTTCAACTTGCTGTATTCTGTTTATTTGTGGACGTTGTATGAATGCGGTTAAGTGACTGTATTGGCGTGTTGCGATTGACTTCATTTCAGCTGCGTTGTGTGGAGAAGAATGGTGTCCAAGATACTAAAAAACTCGTATACTGTGCAGTTCACAGGTTATCCTATGCTCACACCCATTAATGCTGTTTGTTTTTCCTAATTGGAAGTGAATATCTTGTTTCGTACTTTCCTATTTCTGATGCTGCCCACCATGTTCTTGTGTAGGGACCCAAACCCAGATTCTGTTATCGTCATCAATACTTCATCAGGAGTATATGCAGAAGGAAGCTTACTTCGGAATGGAAATGATTGCTTCACCACCAACAGGCTGGTTTCATCTAAGAGTATGGAGCTTATGCAACCTTTAACATCATACAGCAATGAGGTTGAACCTCTCTTTGCTGCAAGGTGTCGTCCTTTTGTGAGATCAAGTAAAAAGGTGATTATTTTTGGGAAACACATCGGTCCTCCACATCTTATTGTTGGTCATGTTATTGTACATGCTTCAATTAGCATTCAGGACAATGATGAATGATGCAGAGTGCAGTATGGATAGCACAAGTTGTCTATTTAGTTCGTCCTGTATCTGACTGATTATTGTGATTTTTGGTGGCCAGAGTACTGGCAATGAGCAGATATGTCACAGACTGATGGGCCCTAAACACCATGCGTTGGAAGTGATTAACCGCTTGCGCTCTTATAAGGTAACGAGTTGTTTTTGTTAGTTTCCGGAGTAACATCTTGGCAGCTCCGTGTATTCAGGGCTGGGAGATTTTAGTCTGGTTGGTTTTCCCCGCGCATAATCAGTTTGATTGAGCACTGTTTCTCCTTTGATTTGGCAGGAAATAGAACATTCTACGGGCTTTTCTCCTTTAAAGGACAGGCTTTGCCGTTTGCAGGTAGACAACGTTGGTCGATTGGTATAAATATTTTCTACTTCATAAGAACTTCCAACCTCAATAATAATCTGTTACTCGGTGCAGAAAATAGAAAACCAAAATGTGTGTTTTGGCAAGTCTGGCATACATGGATGGGGACTCTTTGCTCGCAGAAATATCCAAGAGGGAGAAATGGTAGTTGATTTTTGGTCCTTCTCTGTTTCCGGTTCTCTGAACTTTTTTGTGAAATAAACCATTCCGTTTGGCTGTACAAACTTTTGAGTGGACATTGGCCTCTCTTTCTTCAGGTAATTGAGTATCGAGGCGAGCAGGTGAGACGAAGTGTAGCAGACCTGAGAGAGGCACGATACAGATTAGAAGGAAAAGATTGTTATGTAATTATCCGATGAACCATCTTCTTATTCGTTTGTGATGTTGATGGCTCTTATCTCTTGTTTTCTGTCCTCAGTTTGCTCTTATTTCCTGTCTTGTATGCTTCTCATTTTCTAATACTGATTGCAGCTTTTCAAGATCAGTGAAGAAGTAGTGATAGATGCGACAAATATGGGGAATATAGCACGGCTAATCAACCATTCGGTATGCTCTTTTGGAACTTAAATTACAGAACTTGAGTTTTTTTGTGTGTCATATTGTTCTTAAATACCGTGTTAGTGTAATTGATAGCAACTGAATTTGTTATGTCTGCTGTCTTTTGGGATTTTATGTAATTGATCAACTTGTTTACCTGTGCTTGGTTCGTTACTTGAGTTGTTTTTTAAAGGGCTAGAACATATTAGGCTTAAGAGGAGCTCAATATGAGTGGTGTCATAATTTCTAGTCAGCTACGTAGGCCACTATTCAACATTTTGACGGTTATCCTTTCTTCTGTTTCCTTCTTATCCTTCCTCTTTTATCATCATCAAGATTTTCATATGATCATAGTCAGTCAATTTCATGCCAATGGTATTAGTGATCCTTTGTATCTCGACTCTAACGCGATACGGTTCATGCTGCAGTGTAGTGCGAACTGCTATGCAAGGATAATGAGTACCGTGGGTGACGTGGAGAACCGCATTGTGCTTATCGCTAAGACCAAGGTCTCCGCTGGTGACGAGCTAACGTAAGAGTAACTTACCCCCACGTATCTCTCCAGTTATGATTTACTGCATCTTTAGTTAAAGCTTCTGGCACCGATTTCTGTTACAGGTATGATTACTTATTTGATCCGGATGAGCGGGATGATATGAGAGTCCCTTGCCTATGCAGAGCTCCCAACTGCCGGAAGTTTATGAATTAGGTTCAATCATGTATTATTCTTTGAGCAAAGCTCGGTTATTCTTTCTCAGAGAACAAGCCCCATCTGGCTTGATTCTTTGATGGCAATGTAATTTTAAGTTGCAGAAGTGCAAATAAGTTCTGCGGTTTCCAATTTGAAATGGATGATGAGGAATCATCAGGCGTCTAGTTTAGCCATCTTAGCTTTAGGAGTTGTGATTAACTAGTCTATATGAGGTGGACTGAGATTTAGATTTACAACAATCAATACAGATTTGATGTATAGCAGGTCTGCAAATTGCAGAACTGTGAAAAGGATCACATAAACGAGAGTACAAGAATGTAACCTATAAACCATTATATAACATAAAATAGTTGAAGAACTTGGCATCCATTGTATTTCAATTGTTGTACAACATCGGTATTTATACACGGGACTAGATTTGGTCATGGAAGCTCGTTTTCAGGACGATTTTGGATGTTCATTTGATAGACCATTTTATCATAATTGCGTAGATTATTGTATCATAATTGGATAGACTATTGAATTATAACTGAGTAGACAATTTTATCATACTGAGTAGACCCTTAAATGTTTTTATCAAAAGAAAGTAGACCCTTAAATCTAAATTGTGAAACCATTTTATCACAACTTGGTAGATCATTGAATCATAATAAGGTAGACTATTTTATCCAACCCCTTTTATCTGAGATAGTTTCCGTGAAATTATTTTATCATAATTGTGCAGACTATTGTATCACAATTGGGTACACTATTGTATCCTCCAGGACGATCCTGATGCGTTTTACACATCTAGGACCAAATCCAACCCCATTTATACACAAGTGGAAGATTAACAATTATTATGATAATAAAGACTAGTAGTATACTAAGAGCCAGGAAGAAGCCAGTGAGGCAACTTTGACCACCAATTCTTATCACGTCCCCTCAAGTTGACGGGGGATGACAGTCAGCTTGGACCGAAGCTTTTGGAAGCAAGCACATGGGAGCAGCTTAGTAAGGATGTCAACAATTTGATCCTTTCCAGATGTATAACACACACGAAGACGGTCATCAGCGACACGCTCGCGAACGAAATGAAAATCTATCTCTATATGCTTCGACCGTTGGTGAAAAAAGGGATAAGCAATAAGATACGTAATGCCCATGTTATCACACCACAAGGTTGGGGGTTTGGAACACGGCAAACCAATTTCCTGTAGTAATGACTGAATCCAAATGATCTCGGAAGCAATCGTCGCAAGAGCACGATACTCGGCTTCAGTAGAGTAGCGAGGGACCGGTCGTTGTTTACGTGAGTTCCAGGAGATCAAATTGGGACCAAAAAAGACTACATAACCTGTCGTAGACCGGCAATAAATGGAGCAACTGCTCCAATTAGCATCACAGTAGCCGAAAATTGGGTAATTACGTGACGGCTGAATGAGCAAGCCATGGTGCGGGGTCCCCTTAAGATAGCGCAAAATGTGCTTGACAGCCGCCTAGCGCTCAGACGTGGGACTATGCATAAATTGCGAGGCACTACCGACAACATAAGCAATCTCGGATCGGGTAACACCAAGACATTGCAAGGAGCCAACCACCGGGCGACAAAGTTCATCATCATAGTCGTCATCGTTGGAGAATTGGTATTTCAATTGTTGTACAACATGGGTATTTAATTATAGAAATAAGTGGAAGATTAACAATCACTATAATAATAAAAACTAGTAGTATATCAAGAACCAAGAACACTAATGGGCTTCTTTGATCACCAATCCTTATCAAATATCAATAGTATTGAGCAAAACTCATTTAAACCATCTTTTAGCTTAATAAAAAGTTTTAAAATTCAGCAATATTACATGTTTGTTAGGTAGAATTTTGTCATTGTTAAAAAATTATATCTTACAGTTTCAACCAGAAATTGGATTAGTAGATCTTCAAATATATTTTGAGAAGAATCGGTCAATGATATTTTAAGGTAAAATATGTCAGAAAAGAAGTTTTCGTATACTTCATGCATTCAAGGCAAAATTGCGCATGTGGAAACTTCTATAATTAAATCTCTATGAATTAGGATCACAAAATTGTACTAACTTAGAGAAATACTAATTAATCAAAAAAAAATTGTTAGAACTCTTCACCGTTATTTACTTCAGTTTAAGAGGATGACAGTTGAGCTTCTGAATGCATTATGAAAAGTTGGAGATGAAAATTAACCAAGGTTTAGTCTCAAGAAAAAATAAACAATAAAAGATTCATATAGTTATATTCGTAAGTCTAGAGATTGTTTTTTTGTAAAACGGGACTATAAAATTGATATGAATGTCTTCCCTAAACTTATGGTCTTATTAATTTATCAATATCATTAATTTTATAATTGGTCCAAGTTGAGATGACACAAAAAAATGTATAATACAATTAATTAATTTATAAAAATTTGACTGTATTGGCAAAAATGAGTTAAAACTAAACGACGGAACAGAAAAAACGACTTAAAAAATAAATAATGCATCATAAATTTGACTTGGGCCTTTACCTCGTAAACCGACTGCTTCACTTGATTTTAACCTCCGGCCCATCTCGAGGCCCAATAACTCGAGACCGAGGAGAGACGAAGCACGCCGGGCGTGAGGAAGACAGTTTCAAAATTTTGAATCCAATCCTTCGCGCGTCTATATAAGCAGCTCTCCAAGTCTCGAGAGTCGGTTAGCGAGTTTCTTCCCAAGGAAAAAGAAGGATAGCGAGCTTCTGGACTCGAAAAAAAGGGAGCGAAAGAAGCGAGGCGAAATGAGGAAGCGACTGAGAGAGGAGAGGTCACTCTGCGGCTGCAAATCCCCTCGCCGCTCCGCTTCCTCCTTCCAGTGGTATGATAGTCTCGATCCGGCCTCTCGTTAGAATCGGTTATATTAGCTTCGGATCGTACCATACTTTTTGTTTAATTTAGTTCGTGAGGATCTGGTTCTTCTTAGTTCGTTTGTTAGATTAGATATCTCCTCGTTGCTTGAAAGGAGATCAGGAAACGAAGCCGATCGATCGAATAAACTGCTGAAGATGACGGATCGTATACATTTTAACTGCTCTATTGTTTCGTGTTTTGGTGCTGGATCGGGTTCCGAGTAGGTTCCACGAGGACGTGTGGACGGAGATAGCGAAGTGGCTGGACGGGGAGTCGGTAGTGAAGCTAGGGGCGACGTGCCGGTGGTTTAACGGCGTGATGATGCAGGATATCATCTGGAGGCACGCCTGCTTGCGTGACCTCCAGGTCCCGCTCCCTGCTCGCCCTCTGTCCTTCAAGTGGTCCCATATCTACGCTTCCCATATTGGTTAGTTCTTCCTGAAGATAGTTTTTGTTATTGATGATCCAAATGTGTGAACGAGCGAGCTTACTAATTTGTGAACTGTGATACTGTTGGGTTTGAATGGAAAATTTCAATGCAAGCCTAATAATGGAAAGGCCCAAAGGAAATGCCCAAAAGGGAGATGGAAGGTTGCAATCCCACATTGAAAAGAGCAAGGAGGATTTTCTTGTTTATAAGGAATTCCCCTCCTTGCCTCTCAACTTGATTGACTTCTTAAAAGGCTAACTCACCGCTAGCTGCCTGTGAGGACGGTGCGAAGCACCGTCCGAGCACGCGCGTATGCGCATTGGACGCAGGTCGCAATGGGCGCTTTGTGGCGCGAGGAGCTGGAGGATATAAGGGTTCGCCTGAAAGTTTCGAGATACGTGTGCAACGGTCTTGGAAATGCCCTAAACAGTCGTTGTATCTTGGGGACGATTGTCGAAGCCCGTACCGCACTGAAATATACGGGGCAATCTCGTCTTACGGAGAAAGTGTCCAACACTTGCCTCAACTGAAGTAGATCCTAATCAAGTACACCAACTCCGACAAACAACATTCGTAAGACGAGATTGTGTACTTGAAGATGGCATCGACAAGCTCAGCACCAGCGGTCCCGGGAACTGTCCACGCCGAAAGGCCGGCCAAGTTCAACGGTACCGAGTTCAAGAGGTGGCAACAGAAGATGTTGTTCTACCTGACGACGCTCAACCTGGTCTGATTCTTGAAGGAAGAGGCTCCGAAGGTGGCGGAAAATGAGGCAGATCAACAGAAGATCAATGCCCTCGATGCATGAAGTCACAGCGACTTCCTATGCCGGAACTACGTCCTGAATGGACTAGACGACATGCTCTACAACGTTTACGCGGAAGCCAAGACCGCTAAAGAGCTGTGGAGTTCACTCGAGAAGAAGTACAAAACGGAGGATGCCGGGACGAAGAAATTCATCGTCGGACGATTCCTCGACTTCAAGATGGTGGACTCCAAGAAGGTCATCGACCAAGTGCAGGAGTTGCAGCTGATCCTTCACGAGATCCAAGCCGAAGGGATGCAACTCAGCGAGTCCTTCCAAGTAGCTGCGATGATCGAGAAGCTCCCCCCGCTCTGGAAGGACTTCAAGAGCTACCTCAAGCACAAGAGGAAGGACATGGGCCTAGAAGACCTGATCGTGAGACTTAGGATCGAGAAAGATAACCGAAAGTCCAAAGTCAAGCAAGGCAAGGCCAACCCCGAGACTACCGTGCATCTCGCCGAGGAAAAAGGTATCAAGAAGAGGAAGAAGTCTGGGAATAAGCAGGAGAAGCAAGAGCCCAAGAAGAAAAAGAAGATCAAGGGCGACTGCTACAACTGCGGCAAACCCGGACACATGGCTAAGGACTGTCGCCAGCCGAAGAAGGACGACCAAGAAAAGGTTAACCTGGCTGAAGACTTGTCCCAGATGGACCTGTCAGCCGTGGTGTTTGAAGCCAACCTGGTGGATAATCTGAGAGAGTGGTTCGTGGACACTGGAGCTACCCGCCACGTCTGCTCGGACAAGGAGATGTTCTCAAACTATATCCCGATCACCGGTCGAAAGCTGTTCATGGGAAACTCTGCAACGTCCAAGATCGTCGGTCTGGGTAAGGTGGTCCTGAAGCTGACCTCAGGAAAGGAGCTGACCCTCAAGGATGTGCTGCATGTCCCGGACATCCGCAAGAACTTAGTCTCTGGCTCACTGTTAAGCAAAGCCGGTCTTAAGCTTATATTTGAGGCTGATAAGTTTGTACTGACCAAAGCGGATCAATTCATAGGAAAGGGTTACCTAGAAAGGGGGCTGTTTAAGATGAATGTAATAACTGTACATCGCACCTTTAACGGTAAAAATAAAGTTAACGCTTCTTCTTACTTGGCCGAGTGTTCTAATTTATGGCATGGTAGATTAGGACACGTAAATCTAAACTCGCTAAGAAAGTTAGTAAGTTTAAATTTATTACCGAATCTAGAGTTCAACCCATCCGATAAATGTGAAGTATGTGTGGAGGCTAAAATGACCAAAGCACCTTTCCATTCGGTGGAAAGAAGTACTACGCCTTTAGAGTTAATTCATACGGACACTTGCGATATGAAACACGTGCAAACTAAAGGCGGGAAGAAATACTTCATCACGTTTATCGATGATTATACGAGATACTGTTACGTATATCTCCTAAAGGGCAAAGACGAAGCTCTTGATGCTTTTAAGAGATATAAGAATGAGGTTGAAAATCAACTCAGCGTGAAAATCAAAATGATCCGAAGTGATCGAGGAGGAGAATATGTAGCTCCGTTTGAGGAATTCTGTCAAGAACATGGCATTATTCATCAGACGACTGCTCCATACTCACCTTAATCGAATGGCATAGCTGAACGCAAAAATCGAACTCTTAAGGCGATGATGAACGCTATGTTGATTAGCTCAGGCTTACCCCAGAACATGTGGGGGGAAGTTGTGCTCTCAGCTAACCACATTCTAAACAAATTGCCACACAAGAAAAGTGATAAAACCCCATATGAACTATGGAAAGGAAGGAAGCCTTCCTACGGTTACCTTAAAGTGTGGGGGTGCCTAGCAAAGGTCGAAGTACCTAAGCCTAAATAGGTGAGAATAGGACCCAAGACCATTGACTGCATCTTTATCGGATATGCGCAAAATAGTAGTGCTTATCGATTCTTGGTGCATAAATCTGAAAACCCTGAGATAAACACGGGTATGGTCATAGAATCAAGGAACGCAAAGTTTTTTGAAGATAGCTTTCCTAATAAGGAAAGAAAGGAAGCAAGTCCGAAGAAAAGGGCTCACGAGACTACGCAAGGGTCAAATCAGAAAGATGATGAACCCAGACGTAGTAAACGGACGAAGGTAACCAAATCTTTCGGTCCGGACTATCTAACCTATGCGTTAGAAGATGAACCCAGGACAATCCAAGAGGCATTGTCCAGTCCAGATGCTCCTCTCTGGAAGGAAGCTATCAATAGTGAGATAGAATCCATTATGCAAAACTACACGTGGGAAATCGTGGATCTCCCACCGGGCTGCAAACCTTTGGGGTGTAGGTGGATCCTAAAAAGGAAATACAAAGCTGATGGATCAATCGACAAGTACAAAGCTCGATTGGTAGCTAAGGGGTTCAAGCAGAAGGAGGGATATGATTTCTTTGACACATATTCACCGGTCACAAGAATCACATCGATTAGAGTACTCATAGCTGTTGCAGCACTCTATAACCTCGAGATACACCAAATGGATATAAAAACAGCTTTCCTAAATGGAGAACTGGAAGAGGAGATATACATGGAGCAACCTGAAGGGTTTGTGGCTCCCGGTCAAGAGCATAAAGTGTGTCGACTAGTCAAGTCACTATACGGGCTAAAACAAGCGCCAAAACAGTGCCACGAGAAATTTGACAGAACAATGCTGTCAAATGGATTTAAGATCAATGAGTGCGATAAATGTGTTTATATTAATGGCACACCTGAAGCTTACGTAATTGTATGTCTCTATGTAGATGACTTGGTAATTACGGGAAGCAATAAAGAGGTTATTGTGAAAACTAAGAACATGTTAAAGAATCACTTTGACATGAAAGATATGGGTCTGGCAGACGTCATACTAGGAATAAAAATTTCTAGGAAAGCTGACGAAATTATCTTGACGCAATCCCACTACGTGGAAAGCGTGCTCAAGAAATTTGAAGCTTTTGACAAACCTCCGGTTAAGACTCCAGTAGATTTGAATCTACACTTAGCCAAGAATCGAGGGGACCCAGTATCTCAACTGAAGTATGCGCAAATTATAGGGAGCTTAATGTATTTAACAAACTGCACTCGCCCCGATATTGCGTACTCAGTTAGTAAGCTTAGTAGATTCACAAGTAATCCAGGGAAGGATCACTGGCTAGCTCTGGAAAGGGTTTTATGGTATTTAAAACATACCATAAACTATGGCATACATTATGCTAAATATCCAGCTGTATTAGAAGGATATAGTGATGCAAACTGGATATCGGACACTAAGGACTCCAAATCCACGAGTGGATACGTATTCACCATAGGAGGAGGAGCTGTGTCTTGGAAGTCCTCTAAACAAACGTGCATAGCTCGATCCACCATGGAGTCGGAGTTTATAGCACTAGACAAAGCTGAGGAAGAAGCTGAATGGCTCAGAAACTTTCTAGAGGATATTCCGTGCTGGAGCAAACCAGTACCTCCCGTATTGATACATTGTGATAGCATATCTGCAATCGGGAGAGCACAAAGTACATTGTACAACGGAAAGTCTCGACATATCCGTCGGAGACACAATACCGTTAGACAATTGATCTCCAGTGGGGTGATCACCATTAATTATGTAAAGTCCAAGGATAACTTAGCTGATCCTTTTACGAAAGGAATCAATAGAGATCAAATGTACAACGCAGTAAGGGGAATGGGATTAAAATCCACACACTAAAGAACGTCCATAGCGGTAACTCAACCATGATGAGTGGAGATCCCACAAACTTGGTTCAATAAGAAAACTAAGTTATAGAGGGTTCAGTTTAATCACCTGGAACCTATCTCATTCTCAGAAGCTGCCCAGGTGTTAGCCTGCAGCAGTGTGGTAAGGTTAAGCATTACGCTTTTAATAATTCCTATACCTTGATTAAGGTGGAGTATGGCAGGATACTCCTGATAGGAGATCACCTATGTAAGTGTGAAGTGAGGCCGCTTCAAATGGGAAAAACACTTATGAATCCAAGATACGGTCCATGGCCGAAAAGGACACAACGTGAGAACTCATATATACTAGGGTTATTATTATGTAAATGCTATTGTCTTGGTTTACACCAAAAGCTGACGGTTCAAAATATCGCGTTCACCGAGCAGCGAGTAAATCCGATAACATATTACTAGAGAAGGTTCAAAGCCGCAAGCTACCTATCTCGATGCAATAATAACACGTCAGAACTTTCGATTAGAGTATGCATGCATTAATCATCATTCATGTGGGGGATTGTTGGGTTTGAATAGAAAATTTCAATGCAAGCCCAATAATGGAAAGGCCCAAAGGAAAGGCCCAAAAGGGAGATGGAAGGTTGCAATCCCACATTGAATAGAGCAAGGAGGATTTCCTTGTTTATAAGAAATTCCCCTCCTTGCCTCTCAACTTGATTGACTTCCTAAAAGGCTGACTCGCCGCTAGCTGCCTGCAGGTCGCAATGGGCGCTTTGTGGCGCACTTGGCACTTTGCACGTGCGCATCGTCTGGAGGAGCCTTAAGTATTTTGCCCGGGTCCGGAGGCAGCTGCGCAACTACCGAAGCGACGAGGAGCTACGAGCGCCTTCAGGTTGGCCGCCAAAGAGGCACGACGGATTGGAAAGTCCAAGAGACTTCCAGAAGGCCGAAGGGCTGCAAGATCCGTCACGAAAGGGCGCCAGCGCAGCCTGGGCGCGCCTGGAAGGATCCAGAAGTCACCGAAGGGCTACGAGCACAGCCTGGCGCGCCTGGAAGGATCCAGAAGCCACCGAAGGGTCACGAGCGCAGCCAGTCAGCCTGCTGGCCGAGCGGACGCGTCCCTTCGGGGTGGCTGCCTCCCTGCCTCCTCCACCCTATAAATAGGCCTGCCCCCCTGCCAGAATTCTTATCCCAGCAGCAAGTGCACCTCCTGGCATTGTTGTCTTCTCCTCTCCCCCCCCCCCCCCCCCCCCCTTTCTTCACTTAGAAAAGAGTCTGAAAGTTCTGGGTATATAAAGGTTCGCCCGAAAGTTTCGAGATACGTGTGCAACGGTCTTGGAAACGCCCTTAACAGTCGTTGTATCTTGGGGACGATTGCCGAAGCCCGTACCGCACTGAAATATACGGGGCAATCTCGTCTTACGGAGAAAGAGTCCAACACTTGCCTCGACTGAAGTAGATCCTAATCAAGTACGCCAACTCCGACAAACAACAGATACCTAGTTTCAGCTCTTCTTTTAGCGTAGTCACTAATCACATAGAGTAATTCGATCCGTAGCAAATGATAAAAGGGTGAGATAATTGATCCGTGGTCAGTAGATCCGTCCTTTGCGCACTTGTAAGAGCCATTTTGGCTGGAAAATTTGAATATGGATTCTCTTAGTTGAAACAGGCCAGGCCTCAAGTGTGAGAGCCTTTGAGCTTGTCTCATGTATGTCTCGCTTGTCATCGATTTTCTGGCCGCGTAAAAAAAACGTAGATGAAGGTAATGTGCAATGATGCGGATGCGTTTCTTCCGTGCAGATGGGAGCCACTCTTATACATTTCAGGAGAAGGAGAAGGAGAAGGAGAAGGAGAAGGAGAAGGAGAAGCATATTGGTTAGTGAATCTCTAACCATGCCATTATCACTTGTAGGTTTTGTTTTTCCCACGTTCAGTGTTAATTACAATAGATTCTGAATCTATATGATTCACTAAGGTCCAGATCCGCGGTAAGTTTTTAAACCTGAACCTGGATCAAGTTCATACGATTTTGGCTTCTTTCAAAATGTAAAGGAGAAAATGTGCTGTCGCTACTTACGCTTTTCTATTGTTGAAATAGGAAATAGTTTGAAGTCCACAAATATTTCAACGGCCTGACACGCATAATCTTAGACTGATTGTTTTTCTGCGTGTTTTCTGGCAAAATCAGATTGGATGCGCATTGGAGCTTTCACCTTTGAGTCGCAATCAGCAATTTTAACCAACAGTCTCAAATTGCCACTCGAAATAATAAGAAAGAGAAGTTGCTGGAATCCTGTGGGGCTTGTGTTCTAAACAACATCAGAACGGGAATATGGATTGCTGGTATGTGTGTCATGAATCATCTTCGGTAGCAAGAAGGCATTTTGTATGAATCATTTTCCCGTAGGACTGAATATTGTGGAAAAACTAAGCTTGCTGTTATTTCCACTTGACTGAATAATCTTGTTGCGTATTACAGATCTGCAGCTTGTTCGCTGCCCTCTCTGTGAGATCGAAAAATGTGAGGGTAAGCAACTGATTGCTTCAGGTCTGTGTCAGCTGGAACCGAGTACCTGCTTTATTGTTTAGTCAAATCAATTGCTAGATGATCCATTATCCGTGGCCTACTGCCCCTGGGACCATTGCTTTTAGCTGCCATTGATCGGTTGTTTTGCAAAAAGTATGTGAAGAAGAAACTTCCATTTTCCTTTCGCAGGGACAATGCAGATATTAGATGCAAGGAACATAGAGCTCTTTCTATTTGAGGAATTCAAGAATGGTACTTGGGAGTATGAGATGCTCGGATCACTTAAAGTTGAAAAATCCATCGATTCAGCATCCGGGGGAATATTTGAATTTGATGTCAAGCACCTCACGGATCGTGCAACTGCTGGTAATGATTGTATTTCATGAAAGTCTGAGCCTCTGTTTTCTTTAGTTCAGTAAGAATTTGATTGCCAACTAGCACCATAGAACTTGAAGATTTTACTCCTGATGTTGTTGATGACATGATCAAATCGTTTGCTTCATATATCTGCAGGAATTTTCAATTTAAAGGCATGGGCAGGAAAATCCGACGATTTTCAACCGAACACTATAATCACCCTCCACAATGTTGCAATCAGCACCAACCTGCAAGTCAATCAAGGTAAACGAGAAAACCTCTCGAGTGCTCTAGACCCAATTTGATTGTTTCTGAGTAAAGTTTCTTTGACAAGTAGATTTCACCTATTCATAACTTCTACTTTCTCTAAATATCCTTACCAATTTTCCTTGCATCCTCAAATTTCTGGGGACAACAGGACTTCTTACAAACTTTTACGTGATGAAAGCTGGATCAGAAGGGGAAATTGTTTCCATTAGGATATGTCAGCAGCTACTGTAATTCAAGCACAAAGTGTCTTGCCTTACAGTACAGTCCCACACTTACTCCCAAGGCAACTTTAAAATTTACATTTAGGACATTCATCCACAGCTTTAGTTCTTGTAGTACATTAGACACTCTTTACCAAAAATACTCATATCGATCCTCTTCTTTTACCTCCTGTCGTTAAGGCGAGGGAATAGTTGCAAACATCACCTCAACATTCATATTATTTATGTTCTGCAGCTTTCAGTTCCACCAATTCCAGAGAAAAATAACAAAATATAACAATTTCAGACCTGTGGGTATCAAATTCGTACTCTTGGTTTCAATTTTCTAGTATTTTATAGCAGCAATCCTGCAAGTTACAACTTGTGATGTTTTTGGAATTAGCTCATTATCTGACTTTATACGTAATGACGATCGGATTGAGGCTTAGATATGCCAACCATAGGTTCTCTGAAGTGCTTGACCCGAAATGGTTGACTAAATATTTTCTAGCAATTTCCTTGAAACAACTCTTGTCACGAAGGTTGACTTGGCAAAAACATTTATTTTTTGTGTTGAGCCTTAAAGTAGGCTACAAGTTCCTAAAATAAGATGCCTGCACTTTCTGAAATGCATCATCCAGTAATCACGAGAATGTTAGCCATCTGTGTTCTCCTCGTCCTCTGTCGCATTATCTTGGCATCAGGAGATTGCCTAACCTTTACTTGCAGCGCCTACGGGGTTTCTATCCGGTTCCCCTTTCAACTGCACGGCCATGAGATCGACAACTGTGGGTACCCCGGCTTCGTCCTGAGCTGCAACAACCAGAGCAGGACAGTGCTAAACCTTCCACGTTCTGGTGACTTCCTCGTGCGAAAGATCAACTACCTATCACAACAGATCCAACTTTATGATCGTGACAATTGCCTCGCTCGACGGCTGCTGGAATTCGATCTTTCAGGTTCTTCTTTCTCTGCAACTTCTTATCAGAACTATACCTTCCTCAGATGTCCAACTCAGAATGTAGGGTCCTTGACCACTATCCCTTGTCTTAGTAATTCCACAACATCGGTACTAGCTGCCCCGTCTCGGAGCCTCGCAGTTTCATCAATGTCCTCGACGTGCACGACCATCGCGACCCTTTCGATCCCCGTTTCGGGGCAAGCTCGATACGCTGAGGGCTTCACAGATGACATTAATGATGATATGCAGTTAGCATGGTTTTCACCTGATTGTCAAGAATGTGAATCAAAAGGCAACAATTGTAGATTGGAGGGTACGAATGGTGAAGTCGGTTGCTCCTCAGATACCCCAAAAGGTAAATTTCCTAATCTCATTTTCCATGATTATCGCCAACTTGCCAATTGATATAGGATTAAGCTCTCAGTTTTTTATGATACGATGACGCAGATATAACAAAGTCAAATTATTCTCATAGAGGCAAGATATGTGTGGCTTCTTAATTAGAGATTTCTTCCTGTTATTTATTACTAAAGTGAACACGACGTAAAGAATATTTTCTTATTTCTTTTCCTTTTGGTGGTAAAGGGTAATTTGACTTTGGTATTGATTATACTTGCGCATAAAGATAATTAATTAGAGAAAATCACTTGCAAGTAGCAGAATCAAAGGTCAACGCTTGAGAGCCGTTGGATATGTTAGGGGAACGATCCATCGGTTGAACAAACTTTTAGCCTTGCTATGAAGACTTTGACGTCTCTACATCTTCCAAAATAAATATTATAGCCTGATCTTTGCCAGGCAAAAAATCAATCTATTAAAACAACGGACTACTACAATTATTCCAAACGTGGAGTGCAATTAATTTTGGAACTCCCAAAAAAGAATCTTGAACCGTATAAATTAATCCAGTAGGTATCCAAATACAAGTAATTTTCGGGAATATTGGTCAGAGACTTTGATAAACTCTAATCCAATTTATCTGGTTGTATTATTCAAATGATCTCAATCTTCTAATGCACTTCGAAGCATGTTTTTAAAAACGCGGTCGGATTGACTTTTCGCCCGTGAAACGGGTGCTTGTTCAAAGTTGGAAGTAGCTGTCATGGGTTAACCTTTAATCATTCTCTGGTGTAGGTCGAACAGGCACAGCCAGTGGACTCCAAACACTCAAGGTCATATCTCTGTCTGTTGTCATTCCTGTCCTCTTACTTTCTACTGGAATTGCACTTTGCTCACTTTTGACGAACGAAAGATCTCAACCGGGAGCAAATTCGAGGCTGCCATTGAACTCCGCGGCAGTAGCAGCCTCGACGCAACCAGAAATCATGATGAGAGGGTTGGACGACTCCACGATCGAATCATACGAAAAGGTTGTCCTTGGAGAAAGCAAGAGGCTCCCCGGACCCAATGACACTAGCTGTGCTATATGCTTGTGTGAGTACCGGTCCAAGGACTCGGTCAGGTGTATACCAGAATGCAACCACTGCTTTCATGCAGAATGCATCGATCAGTGGTTGCGGCTGAACAGTTCGTGTCCGGTGTGTCGGAACTCGCCATCACCATCACCGTCACCACCATCCGCACCTGCTGAACTGCAAAACAATTGATGCACGGTTAGGTTCTTCGAGTTGACTCATTGCGCTCGCACGTCCTCTATGTTTGTAGCAGCAGTTATGGCTGCAACAGTTTGCAATGTGATCACCTTCTAAATGTTCTTTACTTGTAACTTTCCTGATCTTTTTCTCCGTTCAAAAAAAAAATTTCATTTCATTATAGAATAAAAAAGATTATGTAAAGAAGTATCACTCTACTAAGGGCGTACATCGAATGACACATGATAGTCCGTTGAAGACTTACGAATCGCTGATTGATCTAAGTGTTTAGTCGTAAATAATCCTTACTAGAACGCAATTATATATACTCCTGTCCAAAATCAATATCACAAATTAATAATTATTTGATAGTATAAACATAATTAAGATAATTTACTAAAATATGAATCTAGCAATTTTTATTTTTTTAATCTAACTATACATATTGCATTCACAAAGCTCTGATGATGTCTTTTTTGATCTACATCAAAAAATGGTAAAGAGATATTATTGCTATTATTAATTAATTAACAAAAGTTTAAAATAATAAACGATTAAACATAATAGTTTGCGAAACAAAAGAACCGGGGTTCGATCGATCGCGTAGCACGCAATCCACACGAAATAAACCAACCGATTTAATTCTTAAAAAAATTAATAATAATAAACCAACCGATCGAAGAAAAGCGGAAGAGAGAGGGGGAGGGACGATGAAGAAGGAGGAGACGAGCGCGATGGCCGGGAGTAGTACGAAGACCGGCGCCGGCGGGAGCCGGAGCTTCCCGGCGTTGGACCCCAACCTCCCCCGGTGGCAGTGCCAGAACTGCCGCCACTCCCTTTGCATCGTCGGCGTCGATTCCTACGCCGACAAGTTCCTTAACAGCGACGCCTCCTCTCGCTCAGGTGAGTAATTCCCCCACGATAATCCAATTTAGTCCCTAATTTGACTTGTTACTTGGAATTTTTTTTATTAATATTTTTTTCTTAAAAAAAACAAAAATTGTGTGTGGTCACTTGAGTTGTGGTTTTGGGGGTGGGAGTGCAGCAATGCAGGGATCTTCGATGCACGGGGCGAGTAGCGTGTTGGGATCGACGCGAATGGACAATTCCTTTGTTGTTCTGCCGAAGCAAAGGCCTGCCCAGCCTCAGGGAGCTCCTCCGCGTCCTCCTGCTGGCGGGGGCCAACACGGGAAGCCCACGATGGAAGAGTCGTTTGTGGTGGTTGACAAGTCGGAGCCTGTGTCTGATGGCAGTGGTGCGAATATGCCGCTGCTTGAAGGGGGGCCGAACGGTCAGTTGCAGCCCAATAATGCTGGGTTTCACTCTACCATAACTGTCCTGAAACGTGCTTTCGAGATTGCTACGACGCAGACACACGTATGAGATTCGTCTCTAAACTGTAGAGATTGGGTTCTTGTACTTTCGAGATTGCCTTGTGATTCTTGCATTATGTTTTCATGTCCAGGTTGAGCAGCCACTATGCCTTGATTGCATGAGGGTGTTGTCGGATAAACTTGATAAAGAGGTTGAAGATGTAAACAGAGACATTGAAGCTTATGAAGCATGCCTCAAGCGCTTGGAGGGGGAGACACGGGACGTCCTCAGTGAGGCTGATTTTCTGAAAGAAAAACTGAAGGTATGTCTCCATTCACCTGGTCCTGTGAATACATGTTTCCATATATCATTTAATTGTCTTTTTGACCAAAGATTGAAGAAGAAGAAAGAAAGCTTGAGCAAGAAATTGAAGAAACAGAAAAGCAATATACCCAAGTAACTGGTGAACTGAAGGAACTGGATTTAAAATCTAGCCGTTTTAAAGAATTGGAGGAGCGGTAAGTTGGTTCTCTGCTCTTTCCATGTTTAGCTAAGCATGCTTATTACTTTTATTCTTTTTCAGCCAACAATCTGCATTTGACTTTTTCCCGACTCAAAGCAAGTGGGAACGTTGTTGTCTTTTTTGGCAATATTTCATACTTCAGAATTGATGTATGATAGGTACTGGCAGGAGTTCAACAACTTTCAGTTTCAACTGACTTCACATCAGGTAAATAGTTAGTGGGTGATACTCTTTTTTTTTGTCAATTCTTTCCTGGTAAATGTTTCACATGCTTTCTTCTCCCTTCGGAAAGACCTTCTGGAATATATAGTATGAAACTCTTCTTGGCTGATATCTTGACAGCATTGATGCCATTTCATGCTAGGCTTAGAAGGTTTATTTGATGATTTTCCAGTTAACTTGGAAGGTTTATTGGTCTGAGCTTCTTCATGCTAGGCTTTTAAGCTTATTACATCCATATCAAATTTCTTTATATTGGCCCGTGCCTCATCCATGCTTGTTATTTTTACCTCCTTCTGGGTCACATTTAATTTATATGAGGGCATGGATTTGAAATTTCGGAAATAAATTCCTTAAATAGAATTCCTGAGATTAATGGGAACGTATGGATTGATGGGAATGCTTGTTACGTTACCTTCTCCTTCTTGCTCATATTTACCTTCTCCTTCTTGGTCATATTTCGCCCCACCCATGCTTGATACATTGTTTGTTTCATGTAAATTACAGCTTGGTATAAATTTCACGTTTAGAGATTGATTTAGAACAATGTTACTTCTCTTTTTCTTATACATATGACATGTAAAAGACGGGTTGTGTGATTTCAAGAATATTGGTTTTGTCCTTTAATGGATGCTGGATGTTCAGACAAGCAATATCACCACAATTTGGGAAATCCATTTCCTTGTTTTGATGGGAATGCAATCACATGGAATCCCCAGCTACATGCAAAATTAATGAACCAAACGAGATCTGGAAAAGGATTCCCTTTCCATTTCTATTCTTAGCCTGAACTAAACATGTCCTTGGGATATTGCATTCACATTCCAACTCTCCCTTTCTACAGGAGGAGAGAGATGCAATCCTTGCCAAGATTGAAGTATCACAGGCACATCTGGAATTGTTAAAGCAAACAAATGTACTAAATGACGCTTTCCCTATTCATCACGATGGAGAGTTTGGAACCATAAACAATTTCCGTCTTGGAAGACTTCCCAAAATCCCGGTAAGACCATGCACCAGCCCTCCTTTCTCAACAACTCAAACTTCCTAACTTCGTTATATGGAATCCATCTGTAAATTTGTTTTCTTTCTGACAAACTAGATATCCCAGGTCTGATGTGCAAACAATTCTTTTTCTATTTTGTTGGAGCCTGAGGATTGCACAGGTGGAAAATCTAACTAATCCCGCACGGGCTGCACCAGCCAAATTCTTTTGTATAAGTTGAAGAGTTATCTGGTTGTCATGTTGGCTTCAGGACCATATGCATGACAATATGTGCCTGGATGTAGGGATGAACTATTTATTTCACCCTGCAAGACTGTATAAGCTCCAACATAGTACTAGATAATAATAAAACGGGTCTAATGAATGAGCAAAACAGAAGTCGTGCATCATGTAGCTCACAATGGTGATTCATGGACACTATGAGTTTAGCCCCTGCTCTGTTTTCTTGCACACGAAAAAGAGTTTAGGGTTCCACTTCAGTTGTAGTCTTTCAGATTTGTGAGCAATTCCCGTGGTAGTTGCTGATGAGATTCTAGAATCTTGCAGGTCGAGTGGGATGAGATAAATGCTGCTTGGGGTCAAGCTTGCCTTCTACTTCATACAATGTGCCAATATTTCAAGCCAAAATTCCTGTATCCTTTTCTGCAGCTACATATATTGCACATCTGATTCATGTGATGGGTCACACTGTAATTCTTTCTTCTTACATTACTTTGATTCGGTTTTTTACTATAAAAAGAACTATCCTTGTCTGCTAGCTGTAATCATCTATCCAGGGATGTGGTAGAATAAGCTTTTTGACCTTGTTTTAACCTCATGGTATGCGGCTAGCGCTGATTAATGGGTTTGCAAAAGAATTAATATTTCAATTATTAATGAATCCGTAAAAATTTCAATTGGGAATTCATTTATAAATGGGTTCCAAAAAGTGTCTTGTTTGGTTGTCTATGGAATTCATTTGCAAATCCTTTCTTTTATACTGGAGCAAATCTCACTAAAGTAGATGGAATTTGCAAATGAATTCCACGATCCAACCAAACATGACGAGGTGGATGTGCAAATGAATTTCATGAAGTAAATGAAATCCTTGCCTAATCAAACATAGGATTATACTGTAATGCTTAGGTTATTTACTGGTTGGAATTTTGAATATTCTTATAACAGTAAACGTGGCAATGAGTACCATGCTTGTATGAAAGGGAGGATTTCATTGCTGACCTTAATCTTTCCATTTTAGTTATCGAATAAAAATGCTTCCCATGGGAAGCTATCCACGAATCATGGACAGCAATGGCAGTGTCTATGACCTGTAAGTAATGGTTACTGATATCTTAGTCCATCTTTGTAACTCTGGTTTTTGTTCAAGTTCATTGGCTCCCGATCTGATCTCTTCTTTTTTGGACAAAATTGGAGATCTTTTAGGTTTGGTCCAGTGAACTTGTTTTGGAGTACGCGCTATGACAAGGCAATGACGTTGTTCTTGACATGCCTCAAAGACTTTGCAGAGTTTGCAAATTTGAAGGATCAAGAGAACAACATTCCACCCGAAAAGCGTTTCAAACTACCTTACAGGTAAAAATCATACGGCTCTGTGAAGCTGCACTCGGAAATTTGATTATCATATCCCGTGATTTATTTGATTGATAACGATCTCCACTCGCATTCCAAGAGAAACATTCTGGCACAATAACCACAATCATCCCCGTACCTAGTTTTTTTGCATGAATTTCTGAGTTTCATCGGCAAGTCCCCGTTCTGCTAGGATTAGAAATGACACAACAATTATCCATAGATCTGAAGATAGGAAGCAACCTCCTTTCTGCTAGTAGATCATGTAGCTGCCATTTATTTTCCAAAAGCATTCACAACAGGGATGAGTCAATTTAAATTACTTTCTCTCTGATCTCCCTTCGCGAGGCGGTCACTGACGTCGAAATTGTGATCTTTCAGGATTGAGAATGACAAAGTCGAAAACCACTCGATAACACAAAGCTTCAATAAGCAGGAGAACTGGACCAAAGCTCTCAAGTACACACTATGCAATTTGAAGTGGGCTCTCTATTGGTTTATTGGAAACACGAACTTCCAACCGCTCAGTGCAATGGTTTCTCCCCGTGTCGAAGTTCCACCGGTAAATTCTACGTACTCGAAGCAGAGGGCCGAATCTCGATATGGATGAGAAATTCATTTGTTAGTTTGATCACAACATTGTATAAAATATCGTGTAGATAGAAACCTCGCAATCAGCCAAGCCAGGAAAATCTTTAAACATGCAATCGGCCACTTTGTACATGATGTAATGTAGATATATCATTTGGGATTCAATTGTCGTTTGTCTTTGATGCTACGTTTGAAACGCTGTGAACTTGATGCTTCCAAATTAATGGACGTTATTTCGTTTAAGGTATGGTGGAGTCTACTTGTTGAATTACATAATCTTGCATAATCTTGTCAAAATACGATAAAGAGAGACGCACATGAGTGAGTGAGATGAGATGTGAAACACACATTCAAGAAGGACCATATTTTCTTCATTAACTTCGTTTTAAGGTAAGGTGGAGTTTACTTGTTGAATTGCGTAATCTCGTCAAAGTATATGATAAAGAGAAACGCCCAAGTTAGATGTGTCATATACATTCAAGAAGGATCATATTTTCTGCAGTAACTTGAGATGAGATGTGGCACATACATTCAAGAAGGACCATATTTTCTTCATTAACTTCTTTTTAAGGTAAGGTGGAGTCTACTTGTTGAATTGCGTAATCTCGTCAAAATATATGATAAAGAGAAACGCCCAAGTTAGATGTGTCATATACATTCAAGAAGGACCATATTTTCTGCATGAACTTGAGATGAGATGTGGCACATACATTCAAGAAGGACCATATTTTCTGCATCAACTTCGTTTTAAGATAAGGTGGAGTCTACTTGTTAAATTGCGTAATCTCGTCAAAATATATGATAAAAGAGAAACACCCACGTTAGATGTATCATATACATTCACGGAGGACCATATTTTCTGCATTAACTTATTTAGCTACGAACAACTTTACTCTTGAAGTTGTTCTTTGAAAAATGCAGGGGAGGAGACGAACCATTTTGGTCTTTGGTTTGTCTCCGGGATGTTTGTTTGGTCTTCCTTTTTCTGTCCATGGGCTTTTGGGGTTTCTGGGGCTTTTATTTTAAGTGTTATTGCTATCAATAGCACTCTTTCCCTGGTGCGGTATTTTGACATTTTCTCAACAGATTTTACCATATCAGAATTTTGAAGAGACCGGGCGGCTACAAAACTGCGAGATCTTCTTCCGACATACAATAGAAATAAAATTTAACCTTAAAAAAAATTACTTTTGAAGTCTAAACGGCACAAGAGTGAGATCAAAGAGTCATATCCAAGTACAAGACTACAATGGCTATTGTAAATGCCATATAGTTCTCTCCAAAGGGAACATGCAACATTGCAGAAGTCCAAAAGGTTGCCATTTTTATCTTCCTACCAGCCAACGACTAAATGCATTTTGCTATTTAGTAGAGAGGAACAGATGCAACTTACTGCACTAGCAGCAGAACTGTAGTTTGAAATAACACTAGATTCCCTACATTTTAGAAGAGCGCTTAATTTATCCCCTACCTCCTTCCCTAACTTACCTACCTAACACCATTGGAATCAGCGATGCTACGCATGAGATTGGTCTTAGGATCTCTCTTCGTCTGATGGTGATCCTTGTCCGGGGACAGAGTCAACAAAGAACTCCTCTGCTGTCACCAGGTAAATCAATAATTACCAGAGATCATAAAAGACTAGGCATTACGTGTAACATGCAAGAAGCAGGTCCACTTTCCGATAAGCACATTATGATTCGAGTTAATCTGTTCATGTTCAGATATAGTAGAAGAGCCAGGAAAACGCAACGCGGTGTGCATTTCTTAGTATGCATCAACACGAACACATCACAATGGAAGCAATAGAAATTACCTATATCCTCGTGGTCAGGAGAATCAAGCAAAATTTCCGAATCTGAGGGAAGAAAGGGGGAACCAGGATAGTTTCCAAGAGCTCCTAAATCTGCAAAAGACAAGGAGTGAGGTTTCATGAGATATCTCAAAAAGAAAATTTCAGGAGGTGGCCTGAAGTATGGGTTTTTGGGTGAGGTATAATCAAGTGCAATAACATGAGCAGATACCTCCCAAGTTTGATAAATCAGCTGTCAGATCTGAGAGACTAAAGTTCCACTGAATCTGATCCAATGAACGAAGAGAATCTCTAGAATTTCCAGCTCCTCCATCTGGCCCCAAATGCAAGCCAACTGAACTTGCCACATCAGATGTAAACGCGGTATCAAGTGCCGATGAATCTACTTCCATTCCCGATATGTCTGATGCAGTGAAGGGGAAATGGCCACTGGATGCTACTGAAGTAGGACTAACTGGCATTTCTGACATGGATGACATGCCATTGTTGGGTGGAATAACAGGTGCAACATCAGCAGCCCTGTTTTCAATGACCATGGTACAAGGTAAAATTGCAGATGCCATTAGCTAACACCGAGAAAAAAAAAACTAGAATTCCAGCATAACTGATATAAAAAGTAGACCGCATAAAACAGAAAAATCACATACAGAAAGTACAGATGCCATTTTTCTTTATCTTCCTGTGGCCTTAAGATACAGAAAAATGGCACCACATAAAACATGTGACAACTGAACAAGCAAGTAGCAATTCTTACTCGTTCCCGGAATTCATCCGGATAGGATGAAAATTCCCAGGCGCTGGGACACCATTCACCACATGACAGCTTGAGATTCCACAGCTCATAGAATCCATATGGGGTTGCCCTGGCAGTGGCATTGGAGGTTGTTGCATGACAGGATATCCCATGGGCATATTGTTAACTGCACTGCAAATGAGTAACATTGAATAATGGTAGGATGCAAGAGAAAGTAACACATTATCATCTATGTGAAAGTAGAGTTCAATTGTCCATTCTCAGTTTATTACGGTCTGAGGATTTGAGAAGACCAAGGGGGCCATTGGAATAAAGAGATGTAAAAAATCATCTTTAAAGATAAGGTTACTGATACTAGAAACAATTAGCTTGCTATCAACATCTTGCTGGTGTTCAACTGCTGTAGCGTAAGGAGATAGACGAGCGATTCTAGGGGGTCAAGGGCTCAAGAGATATGATTATCTTGTAGGACACATATTTCATAGGTAAACCATGTAATCAATAGGAAGAAACAACTTCAGAAAATTGACAGGACAAGTGAATGGGAAAAGAAAGCAACCATTAGCAATGTGTTAGCCTTTCCTTGCATGCCCTTACACGCTGAGTAATGCAGACTATGCAATCACAGAATATATATGCATCGTCATTTCACGAGCATAAACATCATCATGATCGAGGAGCATTTCTGCACAATTTTCATTTAGAAAGGGGGAGATTACCGGGCATTGGATGAATTCCATTTTGTATGGGGGCCAAAGGAACTTTTGGAGGTACAGGATACTTCATCACATGATACTGATGCTCGAGTAAATGATTAAATAACAGAATCTGCTTCTTCAACTTTAGCCTTATGTAATAGGCACGGAAGAAATCAGTATTTTCTTCCTCCAATTTCTGCCACACTAAGAATGACAAAAAAAACAAATGATAAGGAACTGACCTAAGGATTCTTATCTCAGTATCATGTATTGAATATATAAAAAATATATGCTTCGTCCAGGCTTGTAATGCCCGTTTTATTTTGGCAAGAAGAACCAGACGGCAACATTAAGCCAATTGAAAATGGAAGTGTAGATTTTCATGAAGGTGAATGCAGTAATATCCAGTAGGCAGCAAGTATTGTATCCCTTCAGATGTAAACAAATGTTCATTTCTTTCACGAGACACAGCTTACAGTTATCGGTACTAGACAATAAAAACTTTCAACTGTTAGCCCTTCGAGATACAGCAAAAACTAACCAACTTAAGAACCTACCCAGAGTTGTAAAACCTGGGTCTATCCTTGCTCGAGTCAGCAAAGTTTTAACAACTTCATCCCTATTCATATACAATTGAAGGCACCGTTCTATCAAATTCTGGACCTGCAATCAGTATGGTATGCACCGAGAAACATTGATTAGAATCGTTTTGCATAACTGATAAGAATCAGAATAAAAGGTCGAATGCAAGGATTCTCACAAGTTCAATGTCCTGCCGTGAAACCTTTCTTCCATCATTGCTTGAAGCAGAAACCGAGGTGGAATCTGCTACTGGAGCCTCCGCTGTGTGATTGTTCTGTTGGTCACTTTGAGAGTCTTGTGAAACTTGTGCAGAAGGCTGAGCTTCCTGTGTGTTCTGTAGTCCAAGAACATATTTCCTCAACTCTAGGAAAAAGTTTGAGAGAACAAAAAATACCAAAAAGGGCAAGGAAAAGCTAGAAGGTTGCTGCACTTCTATGATTACTTCAATTATGGCGGTGTATCATCAACAAAATCTGATGGGCAAAATAATGAATGTGAAAAACATGGCAGTGAGTTGAGTACTCGGGTGCTTCTATCATCAGCTTTTGAAGCAAGGCAGGACCAATCCCAGTTCACGCCAACTAGTGACTTAACTTGTCTGTAAGTCAAACTAGCTATTAGTGTTCACAGTACTAACTTCTAACAATATTAGGCATCTTGGCTTAGAAAGAAGCTGCCACAAAAATTGGCCAGAACTTGAGTAGCTCACGATTAGCATTAATTTTCCCCTAAAATTAGCTAAAACTTGTTATAAGACACTTTAGAACTTTTAGTACAATAGAAAAAGCTTTCTCTGAAAGGAGGGCACAGATATAGGGAAAGTGCAAAGTCGACACACGAGAGCGCCAGAGTACATTAATCGAGTCAAAGAACAACTAATCAGGTTATGGGTACTCCAAACCTGATCCGTCTTCATTCCAGCTGAATGCAAGTTAACAGCATCTCTTCGTTCGGCTGACTTAATCCATGGTTACAGCAAGGACCATGGAACTTACTACAGCAACAATTCTAGCTCGTATAGGCGCAATCGACCTTTGCCTGACAAAAAGAACCGCGCAAGTAAGAAAAAATACAAGACTTCAATGCATTTAGGAGAGGCGCCATACGAAACCCCAAATTACAATCATCAACATCCAACGAGCTCGAGCTTCGCCTACGTCTTGTACCTAAAATCAGAGCCTGTACTCACTAACTCCAAATCGCTAAGCCTTGAACAAATCCAGCTAACTGTTCTCCTAAAATAAAAAAGAACTTGTCAGCCCCGGCTTCAAGCCTAACTCGAATTAATTCGAAATGCGCGTTTTAACAAAACTAAAAAGCGCCAAAGTTTAAAAACCCGACAGATCTGTACCAACCTTCTTTTTATAAAGTACTATTATTATATATGTAATCGGAATATTCTTTGTTCATAAAACAACTAGAAATAAATTAATTGACTAGCTGTACTAAACAAAAGAATCTAACTAACCGCCATTTGACCTCCCGAAACAGATGGTTAAGATCTGGTAAAAAATGAGAATCGGAGAAGAAAATAAGGTTTCAAGAAAAACATACCTCCGGAGGCGAGATTTCAGATAATCGAAGAGGATTTTTATTTCGACGAATTTAGATTCCAAAGTGTAATTCAGATGAATAAAACGAAGTGTCAAATTTAGGAGTCCACGAGGGAAAATAACGACGACAGCGACCGACGAGCTCGTCGGAGCTAGAGAGCAACTATCGGCTTTTGAAAATTCTTCTTCATCTTCCCGATACTGCGGTCTCCTTCTCGAGTCCACGCTCGGAAATGCGGTTTTTTCTGGAGAGGGAGAGCGCGGATGAAAATGGAGAGATAGAGAGAGAGAGGAGGGGGCGCAGCGCAGTTTATATACAGACTGACAAATTGTTATAACTATTTAACAGTATTTCATTACAAATATTTTTTTATTAATTTATCGATTAATTCTCGTAAGTGCGTGGTTGTTGATTCTTCTGGCGTTATTTTGGGTTGCGTCTATTAATTAATTAATTCGTGATTAATAAATTATTTAAGCGTGACATTGTATTACTATCAGTCTTCTGGGCTTGGATTGAGTATGGAGAGAGATAGCCCCAATCTACACGATACAGAATTTGTCTAAACTATCGATGTTAATGATTAAGCGCGCGTCAGAGATCAATAATACTATTTATCTCGATGATATTATGGTATTTTAAATCCCTCTATTCTCTCTTCCTTCATTCCTCCCTCTTTCTTACTACTTTATCTCTCCTCTCTCCTTCCCTCCTTCTCGCTTTCTTCCTCTCCCTCACTCTCTCTCTCTCTCCAAACCCTAAATAAAATTGACGCCGATGAGAAAAGAGGTTTCCTTCTCTCTCCCCATTCCTTTCCTCCCGCTTTCTTTCATCTCCCTCACTCTCTCTCAATCTCTCTCCTCTTTGAAATAGTTTTTTCAAGTGTGTAAAATAGGATTCTGTGGATACTTAAATAGTTTGTTCTTATTTTTTGTTTTTGTTCGAGATGTATGTCAAAAGTGATAGAATTTTTATGATGATGGGGAACGATAAAATCTGCACAAACACGATAATTTGTAGTCATTCTCAACTAAATCTCCTTAATCACATATAGACAGTCGTTGCTCTTCCGGATAGAGGAAAATAACTTAATCATATATTGGTCAACTAAGATTTCAATCTCCTTATGGATCAATAATCAATATCTACTCATTAAGCCCATATTATTCTATATAAAGTAAAGTAGTCTCGGGCTTACCAAAATATGGATCAAGTGATAATAGCTCATTTAGTCAATTAGCTAATATAGCTCATAAGTTAATATGTGACTCATTATATTATTAGAAAATAAATTTCCTAACAATCTCTCGCTAAGGCTACATATTTTTTCCGAGACACTTATATCACAAGTTCTTTAGGCGCGCACCTGTTTGATATTTATCTTTAGATTTCTTTTGAAATAATCGGGTCCATCTCATGCACAGATATAGAACCATAGCGACGTATCGTCATATTAGAATCGTGACTAATCATCGACGATCACAATACTAATACACTCGATGGTATATATCAAATATGGATAAGCAACATATAAATTACATGAATCGTGTTCTCTAGTATGTTCATTTTCAATTGGTCCTACTTAAGTCTTTAGCGACATCATTCAAAATCTTTCGCACAACACAAACAAAAAAAGTGAACTATGGAATCAGCGACTCCGTAGAACCGTAGCACCAACAATTATGTAGAACCATGGAACCAGCGATTTTGAAATTTTGAACCGTAGAATCGGGTCAAATTTTAATTCCTTTGAAGGTAAACCATAAAAATTTGTTAATTTTTTTATTAAAAAAAGTGAACCAGCGGTTCTACGAATTGTCGTCGAACCTTGTAAAAGTGGTTCCAGTTCAAGTTCTATATATTTAAAACTGTAAAACCGATAATTCTGTAATCGTGGCCAGCCATAATTTAACCAATAGTGATATTCCAAAGCACACGCGGAATTGTGCTCCTACGATGGTCTGTAATTTTGGTAAAACTAAGACACGTCTCACTCAATCTAGTTTTTTTAGGGGTTGAATAGTTGAAGAGTAGTTTCCACGGAAAAGATTGAAACTTGGGAGGATTTGAAAGGCGGTCCCGTGAGTCATCACGGACGGGGCGTGCACTTTAGCGGAAACATTGAATTGTAGTGCTTAATCTTAGGGACGGCAAAAAGACCGGACCCTTACCATACCCCATCTATGAATTTTGGGTAGGGTTTGAGTTTAGATCTATAGATTTTAGATAGGATTCGGGTCTGGATAGGTCTATATAAACCCATAGACCCACTAATTCGACCCTACCTTAGTTAGACCTTAATTAGATCCTACTTAGATCCATATTTATTATATTGCTAAGATAATTATAATACAGTCGCAAAAAGAATAAGCGTACAAAAAATATATAATATAATACTATTTTTTAATTTAAAATTTTAAATATTATATGACTAATTAAGTAATTAAACTTTTTGGTTAGACATAGAAACTACCGAGAAGAGTTAGATTACAAGAGCAAGAAGATGATCAAGATTATGTGTTCAAAAGTCGCTTGAAAATTTAGAAAGAAATTATTTTGAAGTTGAAACTTTATATTATACAAGAACACTTATAAGTTTTAGTTTCTTATTGACGAGGTATCGTATGTGTTTCATTTTATGTTGAACCAGTTGGTTTATAGTTTACTCAACTTTAATTTGAGATTATTATTTTATTACATACGCTTTGATTTTTTTCTTTATTTAGATTATATTGAAATAATAAAAGTATCTTGTAAAGTAATTATCAAAAAGATAGAATCTTAAAGGGTCGGACCCTGTAGACCATATAAATCCTGGATCTTCTGGAGGGTAGGGTATGGGTCTAACAATAAAAAATTTGTTGGGTCGAGGGTAGGGTATAGGTCTAACTCCAAAAACTATGGTATGTGTTGGATCCTACCAATACCCTACCCGACTCTACCCATTGCCATCCCTACTTAATCCGTGTCATAAGTCCCCTAAAAAAAGACTAATCACAATCGGCTAAGTAAAGTTATTAACAATGTTTAAAAAACACAATATGACTGATGAGTCCACGACCCGAAACTTAATATGGTATCTGATATGATTAACAGTATGACTAAGTACTTAAAAAAAGGTACAACTAAGTGAACAAAAAAAAGGAAAGAATCTTGGATTATCTTCCAATTTGTTTTTTAAAACATTGATTATTAATTGCGGGCAAAGCAGTTGAAACTAATTTAATTAGTTCATATAAATTGATAAGACAGACACTAGACAGCAATGAGCTAGCGCCACGTCTGTTGTTTCAATGTTAACACTAACACACCAACCAATGAGAGTGTGTCGTCCACCATACATCCCGACAGTCACGTCACCGTTGAACGACAGTCCCACTCCAATCCTCTCAGGAAAAACTAAACGGTCGCCCTCAAAAAATAAACGGTACACGTGTCAGAAGGATAGCGGCTCGGCGTGGAAAGAAAGAGGCCGTTTATCGTATTGAAAAATTCGGTCCCAAGTCCTAACTCGCATTTCGCATGTTATTATTATGTGGACAAAGTTTATTTAGTACATCGTTTCATTTATTTCTCACTTCAATATATTGTAGCTTAAAATATATTTATCAAGTGATAAGTTTCTGTTGTTACAATACTTATTTTCTCTTCGTACTATTTATTCTCAATATCTAAATGATTTAATATTTGAATTTCCAGTCTTGGATTATGAAACGAGAGCTGAGGTAGAGAAGTCCATTGCTTCGTGGGCCCACAATACAGTTGTTACAAAGATGAGGCGTACAATTTTTTTGCACATCGTCCAATTTAAAGTGTCCCCGGCTTATTTAGAGAAAATAAGTCGAGAATACTTTAACATGATTCATAATAAATTGGCAGATGATAGTCTTTATTTATTTATTTTTTCAAAAAGTACCAGTACCATTAAAAACTCAAATGTTAATTATTCTATTCTCTTGGATGCAAGAAAAAGATTTTTATGAACAACGGAAAATCGGATTTGGATTCAGGGGACTACATAAAAGCCATCCCCATGGTATGGACTAAATATGGACCCTTAGATTTGATCAAATTCTTTTTTTATAGATCTGATGGCCAGAATCTGTTGAGGGTATTTTCGAGTTTTTACCAAAACATACTCATTAGAGTTCCACCATTTTCCTATATAATCTCACAAAAAAAAAATCATCTCCCAAAAAAAAATCATCGTCTCTTCCCCCCCCCCCCTCCCGATCCGCCGCCCTCCCGATCCCCCCCCCGATCCGCCGCCCTCCCGAACAGGACAGTGGTCAAACTCCTTGTCTCTTCTCTTCTCCTTGTCTTTTGATCTCTCTGTTGTTCGTCTGTTTTTTTTACTTCTGTTGCTGATGCTGTGTGAGGTCGATGATTTGTTGTTTGATGGGTTCTGTTTGTGTCTAATCGATCTAGCTTGGTGTGTTTTTGTTTGGTCTTACGATGAGGATGATCGGCTTCCCTGGTACTTCATGTTACTGTCAGTTCATAAGCATCAAGGACCTGTCTGTGCGGTTTGAGTGTGAGGGATTTGATGGTCAATTGTCCTAGCGGTCTGGGGAGTTGGGGATTTATTGACATCTTGTCTCGGTTTCCATTGTTGGATGCTTCCTTTCTAAGGTGTGTGCTTGTGGATGTTTTCCAGTGTGACCCCGAGGAAGCCGGTGCTTGCGACTCTGGGTGCAACGGTGGGCTGATGAACAGTGCCTTTGAATACTCCCCCCTCCCGAACAGGACAGTGGTCAAACTCCCCGCTCTCCGCTGCCGCCAAGAACAGGACAGTGGTTAGATCCGGATACGGGCAGCCAGACCAATTCCGAAGCTGTCGCAATTAATTTTGTCTCTTTTTAAAGATTATCCATGACTATTTAATTGATTTCGTTTTGTGTATATTTTTTTCTAACAGTCAATTGATTTTGATGTTGCTGTGTTTCTTGGTTTTGATTTTGTCGCGTTTAATTTGATTAATTAAATTTTATTCTTTGATTTTTATTATTATTTTGACTTACTTTAATTGCCACGTGAGACGTGGAATGAAAACCAATATCACGGTGGAATGAAACCAATATCATAGAAGAATGAAACCAATATTCGAGAAGATGAAAACCAATATCATAGTAGAATGAAACCAATATCATAGTAGAACGAAACCAATAACATAGAAGATGGAAACCAATATCATAGTAGAATGAAACAAATATCACGGTGGAATGAAACCAATATCATAGTAGAATGAAACCAATAACATAGAAGATGAAACCAATAACATGGTAGAATGAAACCAATATCATAGTAGAATGAAACCAATAGCATAGAAGATGAAAACCAATATCCGATAAAATGGAAACCAATATTTCCATACTTGTATTTCCATAAATTGTATTATTTTACTGATATTTTTTTTAATTATTTTAATTATTGTATTTCCAATATTGCCCCTGTCCCTTTCAGTGGGGATTACCCATGTCCCCACTGAATTTGAACCCCGGAAAATCGCCCAACAGCGTTTATAAAACGGTGCGCAGAAGGAAGAGGGCAAACACCAGGCAATTACCTAAAACGCTGCGTTTCGTACCCCATCCATATTTTATTTCCTTCTTAAACCCTACACCCTTTCCATATCCACACACACTTTAAAACCCTTTCATTTCTCCCTATCCGAAACATGCCGGGGAAACTCATCCCTAACCTCCGCTTCCTGAACCCGCCCGCCGCCCTGCAGTCCATCAAGGTGGGACCCACGAGCTCACGCGTGGGCGCCACCGGCATTCTCTCGAGGATCTTCCCCTTCAAGCTCAAGTACGTGGGGCTGGGCCCGGCTGGGAGCCGGTCGTTTCGGGCTAGTCCCGCGGGGGAGGTTAGGGCTTCGAAGAGTTTGATTGAGGACGAGGCGGAGTTGAGTAGCTGGGTGAGCGGCATGAGGAGCGGCTCGCTGCGAGGAGGGCGAGGCACTAGTGAGGAGGACGAGGATTTCGGGTCGGGTAGAGGGAGTGGGAGGGATAGGGGTAGGGGCAGGGGTAGAGGGAGAGGAATGGGTAGAGGAAGGGAGGGGTTTTCGGGTAAGAGGAGTAGGGAAGAGGAGAACGGATTTGATGACGCGGAGGAGGATAGGTTTGGTTCGAAGAGGAAGAGAGGAGGGGGAGGGGAGTTTAGGAGTTGGAGTAGGGGTAGGGGAAGAGAGGTGGATTTTGGGGGGAGGAGGGGTGGGAGGAAGTCTGCCGGGGGATGGGAGGGAGAGTATTCGAGCGGGAATGGTAGGGGGAGAGAGGGGGATTTCAGGGGAAGGAGAGGTGGGAGAGGGAGAGGGAGTGGGGGAGAGAGAGGTTTTCCTGATGACAAGGATGAGTTTTCCGGGAAGCGCGTGGGCGGGAGATTTGATTCGGGGAGGGGTGGTAGCGGGAGGATGGAGTTTGGGGATGGGAATAAGAGGGATTTTGGGGAGAGAAGAGGTGGGAAGGTAGGGAGTGTGAGGAAAAGTTTTCATGACGATGATGATAATGAGGAGGATAGGAAGGAGGTTGGGATGATAGGGAGTGATTTGGGGGATTTTTTGCGTAACGAGAGTGAGAGTGAGGATGATGAAGAAGATTATGATGATGGTGTCGTGGGGAACAATGCTAGGACCTCGCTTGGGCTTGAAGAGGATGCTGGTGGAAGAACCGTGACAGGGTCCACTGGACCATCTGATTCATATTTGACTGAGACTAGGTATGTCAATGATAGAACTCAAAATTGAGTTAGATTTTATAATATCTGATCTTGGTTGAATTGGCTGCAGGTTTGATCAATGCGCAATTTCTCCCTTGTCGATGAAAGCTGTCAAGGATGCTGGTTATGAGAAAATGACAGTTGTCCAAGAGGCCACTCTTCCGATTATACTCAAGGGTTGGTTGGTCTAACTCTAATAGGACTATAAGTCCTGCCCGCGGTCTGTTTAAGATGATAATAGGCACCAGGTGTGGTTTGATGCCAACGCTCTATAGATCACATATTTGTGCAGTACAAGTGTTCTTGCTTAGAGTTAGGACCAAGCTTTTGGATAGTTGACTGCCAATGCAAACTGATAAGAACTACAGTTTAGTCCATGTACGATCCCTGACAGTAAATTTTTTGTCTTCCGAGATAATCCATTGCTGTGTGTGCTGTTTACTTAAATACTTACTAGCTGTCGAATCATACAAAAAGGACTTAAACTGTTCAATTTACCACCAGGGAATCTGTGGTTAAATGTGGTCCTCTTCTTGATACCATTCTTCCGAATCAATACTTTGGGCTTTTTTTCAGCAATCTAATTGTTTTCTTTTCTAGGAAAGGATGTTCTGGCCAAGGCTAAGACTGGCACCGGAAAAACTGTAGCGTTTCTGGTAAGCTACTCTCTTTGAGACTTTATGCAATATAGGCTTATTCTTGCAAGATGTATTCATGAATATACCGATGGAGTATTTTGATATGTGACTGAAGGCATCCTATCCATTTGTCACCATAATAACATGTTGTCGATTGATCTGTTTTCAGCTTCCATCTATTGAAGTTGTGGCGAAAACTCAACCTGTTGGCAGTGATCAGAAACGACCTCCAATTCTTGTGCTTGTCATATGCCCAACCAGGGAGCTTGCGAGCCAAGCTGCTGCAGAGGCAAATAAGCTTCTAAAGTATCACAGGTCCATCGGTGTTCAAGTTGTTATTGGAGGTACAAGGCTTCCTCAAGAACAGAAACGAATGCAGACAAACCCTTGCCAGGTAAATAATTTGAAGTTATGCACTACTTCGTCATTTATTAAATGCTTGTGCAAACACAACAGTGATGTCTGCTTCTTTCCAAACGGCCTGTAAATTTTATGAATTGAAGCATTGACTTGAAAGTTCACGCTCCATACCAGTTAGATACTGATCCACAACCCAATTGATTGCCTTGAGATAACTAGCGTGCATGGACGTCCGTGCTTGTCATATGCCCACACATATAGTTTACTACTCCAAACTTGCAGATCCTTGTAGCTACACCTGGAAGGCTCCAAGATCACATTGAGAATACTGCAGGATTTGCAACGAGGCTGATGGGTGTGAAAGTCCTAGTACTTGACGAGGCTGATCACTTGCTTGACATGGGGTTCCGGAGAGCTATTGAGAAGATAATAGCTGCTGTGCCAAAACAACGCCAAACCCTTTTGTTTTCAGCCACAGTTCCCGACGAGGTTTCTTCTCTACCTTTTGGCGTTGACAACCATCTATTTTTTAATATTTGTCTCTGAAGTAGTTGAATTATCTGTAGGTTCGCCAAATTTGTCACCTGGCATTGAAAAGGGATCATGAATACGTCAATACAGTCGAAGAAGGAACCGAGGAGACACATGCGAAGGTGGGTTTCAAAATTTAAGATGTGCCCTCTGATTTGATTTATTATCGTCTCAGATCATCATTTGTCTTGATCATTTCAGGTTAGGCAGATGCATCTAGTAGCTCCCTTGGAGAAGCAGTTTCCAATCTTGTATACTCTTCTCAAGGATCATATAGCAGATAACTCAGACTACAAGGTAGATTTTTCCATCCGAAGAGCCACAAGTTCTTTGTTTGTATTTAATTTTACTCTAGTTATAAAGCTCCACATTTTTTGCAGGTCCTTGTGTTTTGCACAACTGCCATGGTCACCAAATTGGTTGCGGACCTTCTGGGGCAATTGCACTTAAATGTTAGAGAAATCCATTCTAGAAAGGCCCAGAGCTACAGAACAAAGGTCTCGGATGAATTTCGGAAGTCAAAGGGCCTAATACTTGTCACGTCTGATGTGTCTGCCCGTGGAGTTGACTATCCAGATGTTACCCTCGTTGTACAGGTATGCTGCATTTTTATCGTGCTTAGCAGAGAAACAACATCTTTGACTGAACCAATCTACTGTGTTCATCTTCTGATAAACTTTTGCTTCATTAGACTTTGATCGGATCTTAGAGCTTATCTTGCAAGCCCTTTGCTGCTTTTTCCGAGTGTAATTGTATAACGAGGCACGTTGGTGACAATCAGGTGGGCGTGCCTGCTGATAGGCAGCAATACATCCATCGCCTGGGTAGGACCGGCCGAAAGGGTAAAGAAGGAGAAGGCATATTGTTACTTGCACCCTGGGAGGAATTCTTCATATCAACCATCAAAGATCTGCCAATAACAAAGGGTACATTGCCTTCAGTAGATCCAGACGCGGCAAAGAAGGTACCACCACACTCTCCTCGCCCCGAACTCTCCATCTTCTGCCTTCCCATTTCGAGAAACTCCATTAACGATTTCTTCGTGCTCGGAGCAGGTTGTACGCGCGCTCTCCAACGTGGAGATGAAGAACAAAGAAGCCGCGTATCAGGCGTGGTTAGGGTACTACAACTCGAACAAGGCAATAGGCAGGGACAAGAACAAGCTTGTGGAACTCGCGAGCAGCTTCAGCCGCAGCATGGGACTCGACATTCCTCCGGCCATCTCCAAGATGGTACTCGGAAAGATGGGCCTCAAGAACGTCCCCGGCTTGCGTTCCAAGTGATAGTATACTTACCTTGAAGACGACCGGTCAAGCCCCAAAAAAAAATGTACACGTATTCATTCGATTTGTAATTCAATTTGATTTAACGACACTTCCTTATCGTAATGATCTTTCCCGGTGGGACCTGATCTAACCGAAGTGCTCAAGCAGTGACGCTTTTACCACCAAACTCTTGGTTTGATTTAACTCGAATTTGGATTATCCGTATGCAAGATGGGCCAAGGCCTGGCCTGTATTTGCTTTTTTTTTTTGTGAACTTGAGGACTGGAGCATAGCTTCCCAGCATCCCCAAGAGAAAGGATGCTCCTTCTGCAATCCAAACATCGCCGATTCGCTATTTTCCAATAAATCTGGGTTTAATTGATATTGATATTGATATTTCCCCCTTACCCTTGAGAGTCGAGAGTGAACTATAAAAGAAAAAAATCGCAATTTTGGCTCATATTATATTATATAAAAAAACAAATTAAGACTTTCGCTTTCTCCATCGTCTTCTCTCTCCCCCCCTAATTTGTAGTATAGCCTCTGTACACACACAACTCCTTTTTTCGGAACTAAACAAAAACCGCACACTCCTCCATTTTTGCGAAAACCTAATAGAAAAAAATAAAAAATTGGAAAAAAGGATAAAACCGATCTCCCAAGGGAAGGGAAGAAAAAAGAAAAAAGAAAAAAGAAAAAAGAAAAAAGAAAAAAGAAAAAAGAAAAAAGAAAAAGAAAAATCCTAAAGTAAACCCTTTTTTGAGATTAACATTCCCACTCTCGCCCAATTTTTTTCCCCTTCTTTTTTATCTCCATTTTGCAATCTAGTCCCTCCCCGATCCGCCGACACCACCACCATCGCGAATAAACCGCGAAGGATAGCGCCACTTTGCTTTAGTTTTATCCTCTTCTAGGGTTTTTCTTCTTCTTCTTCTTCTTCTTCTTCTCTCTGTTTCGCTACATTCCCCTTCCGATTCCTAGGGTTTCCCTTCCTAAATCGCGATTTCGTGTTCGGTTTGGGGTTTCCAGATTGTTGCGATCTTTCTCGGAGCGTGGTTTTGTTGAGGTTTCCCGCCTTGGATTTTTGTTTTGGCAAATAAGGAAAGGGAATTAAAAGCTTCCTTCTGTTTTTGCTCGAAAAAAAAACGGTTTTTTGTGTTTTTTTTTAACTTCCTAAAGGCAGAAAGAGGAGAGAGAGAGGGTTTGTGGGTGGGGGTGGGGGGGTTTTGGGGGTTAAAGGTTTAGAAGTGTAGGATTGTATGGGAGAGTATGAGAGGCGGGGGCGGCCGCCGGCAAGTGGGATATCGCTAAACGGCTTGCTGCCCAACCAAGCTGCCTCGGTGAGCCGTCCGCTCGACGTGGACCGCTGGTCCAAGGCCGAGCAGAGGACCTTCGAGCTCGTCAAGTGCATTAAGCCCAATAAGCCCTCCGAGGACCTCCGCAAGGCTGTTGCTGACTACGTCGACCGCCTCATCACCAACTCCTTCCCCAGCCAGGTTTTACTTGCAATCAATGCTTATTTGCTAGTTGTTGCGGAATTTGTTGAGTGCTGATGGTTGTCTGGTTGTGCTATATAATGAGGGGCAGTGATTTTTTGTTCGGAAATGGACTACATTTTCATTTTTATTTTTATTTTTCTTCCCGCGGGAATTGTAGAATTTAGTAGCAAGTCCGAACATGTGTTGTGGTCATAGTTTTCCCTCATATACTACTCTCGCCAGCTTCTGCTGTACTTGAAACACGGCCAATATTTGAGTGTTCCCCTTTTCTTTGCCTTTGCCTTTCAGATTTACTGTATAGGACAATTGAGGGGAATGTTGGCTGCTTTGTACTTCAGTTTATTTGAGAAATGTCACGCCTGTTGCCCATCTCTATTATCTTTGGTGGTATCGGTTACATATAATTCTTTAATTTTGACCGGTACAGTTGAATGTATGACTACGCGAGAAGGCTGCCCAGTCTGGTCTTGACTTGTTTTGATGCATTTGCTGGTGCTATATGAACATACAGTTACAGTTCCTCAAATGTACAAGGAAAGCTTACTTGTGGATGTTTAGTTCAATGTGCAGGTGAACACCTTTGGGTCTGTACCCCTGAAGACATATTTGCCCGACGGTGACATCGACTTAACTACCTTCAGTAGTGATGAAAGGATGAAGGAAACATGGGCTCATGTTGTTCGAGAAACGCTAGAGAGTGAGGAGAAGAATGAGAATGCTCAATTCCGTGTTAAGGAAGTCCAGTACATTCAGGCAGAGGTATTGTATCCCTTCCTTGCACTTTTCAGTTAGTGTCAGTGGCAACAATCTATTGGTGATCTGCCTACCTGAAACCTCTTCTATATGGCCAATAAATGTGTCCGGTGTGTAGAAAGAAGAAAATATGAGAAGAAAAAAGATCAAATTAGGGTTTTCGTTAGATTAGAAGTAAGTTTTATCCCTGCGGACCATTAGCATTGACTCTAGACTAGAGGACCATATAATAGTTGATTGTGTAGGATTCTAAGGAGTAGGATTTCTCAGATTGGTCAGTTTTCATGATGACACGTACTAACGAAAGCAGTGGCACCTACGTTCATGGTAAAAAGAGGATTCTTAACTAGTGTCGCAGTTTTTTTTTAACATCATCATGCCAATATATTCCTATGGTAGAAGCTAGAAGAAACTTAATACAACATGGCGATGTGATTTACATGAGGTGATAGTGAGAACTCTGATACATTGGTTGTGTGTGATTCCTGATCCAACATTTAATGGTATTAAATGGATTCATTCTCTGTCTCTCTCTTGATTGTCATCACCTGTTCGATTGTTTCATTTTGCACAAGAATCTCTCTGAATACTTGGTGAATAGGCCCTGTTGCACAAAGTTTCCAGTTTGTATCACACGGATAGCCCTTTTCTCAGCTTCTCCATTTTCTGGCTATCTCATTTTGGTTTGATTGGATCAAATTTACATTTTCTTTTTGGCCCATGTATGCAGGTCAAAATTATTAAATGTCTTGTAGAAAACATTGTGGTTGACATATCATTTAATCAACTTGGTGGGCTTTGCACCTTATGTTTCCTTGAGGAGGTTAGTGCACATGCTTATCTGCAGAAGATTTTCTACTTGGAGAGTTCACGATTAGAAATGCTTTCTTATTAACTATTGCTTGTACTCTTGACTGTTGTAGGTTGACAATTTGATCAATCAAGATCATTTGTTCAAGAGGAGCATTATATTAATAAAAGCTTGGTGCTATTACGAGAGTCGTATTCTTGGGGCCCACCATGGACTGATTTCCACTTATGCTTTGGAAACTTTGGTGCTTTATATATTTCATGTTTTCAATAATTCTTTTGCTGGGCCTCTGGAGGTCAGTCTTTTTTACATCTAAAACCTCATTGACAGAATTTTCCTGTCCTCTTTTTCTTATTATATGCCTTGCTACCAAATACAGGTCCTATATCGTTTTCTTGAGTTCTTCAGCAAGTTTGATTGGGACAACTTTTGTGTTAGCCTCTGGGGTCCTGTACCAATTTCTTCTCTACCAGACGTGGCAGGTATGTTTTCCACCGCTCTAGAGTTGCTGTGTATTCTGGGGATTGATAGTAATAAGTCCAGTCAATTGACAGGATTAAGTTGATCTTTTTTGAAACTTTTTGCAGCTGAACCTCCACGGAAGGATGGTGGGGATCTACTACTCAGCAAATTGTTTCTTGACGCTTGCAGCTCAGTGTATGCAGTTCACCCTGTGGGCCAGGAGAACCAAGGACAGCCTTTTGTGTCCAAGCACTTCAATGTCATTGATCCTTTAAGAGTAACCAACAACCTTGGACGTAGTGTCAGTAAAGGTACTCTGGCTAGTTACTGACATTTATTTCCGATCAAGCTTGTATTTGATACATAACATGCTTCTCTGATAGATGAACTTATTTTGCCTCTTTCACATCATGCACGTTAAGTTCGGTTACCAATCATGTATGGTGCATGTTAAGTTTTGTTACCAATGTATGTGCTTCTATCACTTCAACTTTACTATGTTTCATTTCTGTAGGTAACTTCTTTAGAATACGGAGTGCATTTGCATTTGGGGCCAAAAAGTTGGCTAGGTTACTTGACTGTCCTAAAGAGGACATATGTTATGAAGTAAACCAATTCTTTATGAACACTTGGGAAAGACATGGCAGTGGCAGTCGTCCTGATGCACCAAGGATTGGTTTGCTGCAGTCAAGATTGCCGTATGTTGATAGCTGTAATGGGTGTGAAAATATCAAGGACAATTCTAGCAGCGAGCCTTCTGTCCGTGAAGCTTCAGTTGATGCTGGGCGTGGCTCACCTGCTGTTCCTCCTCATTATGTGAACCATCCTGTAGAAAGCACCTCTATAAGTGGTGAAGTAGCTCCGCTTTCCCGTGTGCAAATTCAAACGAATATTGCTAACTCCAACAATGGAAGGACCTATGATCAAACAAGAAGGGCAACAGTTCCAACTCATGGAATGCATACCGAAAAGAATCAGAGAAGCATGAAACCAGATAGTTTAGCAGCTGACCTGGGAAGGTACCTTTTCTTGAGGACTCGCTCTAGTCCTGAGCTCACCGATGATTATGCTGAAGTTTCTTCGCAATGGAAGCATGATAGGGCCTCAGAGAGTGAAAAGGGGCACTCTATCTCTGCTAGACCTGATGCTAATTGGAGAAAGAACTTGGAACCTGATAATTTCTTGAGCCAGAGTAGCAGGTCTTCAACTAATGATCATTTAACTTTTAGGCAGGCCTCTTATCTTGAAAGTCACGATGGTGCTTCTGATTCAAACAGCATTTCTAACAGCTACCATGATGAATCAAACTTGGGATCTGTGGCTGAAGAATTCGCTTCTTCACTGGGGACACAAGGTATGCACCAGGAAGAGCAAGATCTGGTGAATATGATGGCAGCCTCTGCCAATCTTGGTTTTAATGGTCAGATCCATGTTCCACTGAATCTAGCTCCGGGTCACATACCTGTTCCTTTTCCCCATTCAGTTCTGCCTCCAATGAGATATCTTCATAGAAACATGGGTGGCGTTGTACCCACAAATATTCCCTTGATGGAATCTCCTTGGGGTGCCAATATGCAATTTTCTCAAGGTCTGGTAACTCCACAGCTAGCTCACTATTTCTCTGGTCTAGACTTGGCCCGCAGTCCAGAAGATTCCATTGAACTTAATAATGAGAACTTCAGATCGGGGAACTTGGGTGTTGGTGATGCTGAACATGATACTTGGCATGAACAGGATAGGCATTCTGCTGCTGGTTATGAACTAGATAATGGAGGTTTTGAAATGCATCAAGCAGATGAAAAGCGACAGCCTACTTCAACGAGTTATAGTGTAGGACATTTGTCTATGTCAGGTGGCTCTGTTAGCTTTTCAAGAAATCATCAGAGACCGACAAGAGAAAATCGAGCATCAATAAGGGATGATTGTGCAGATACCCACTTGTATCAAGAAGACAAAGAAACAGATGTTTATGTAGACAACAGAGTTTCTAGTTCGAGGCCCTTCTCATCAGCACATTCTAGTTCTGTAAGGAGTACAACTTCGGATAGTTCATGGGAAGGGTCATCCTCGAAGGCTTTAAAGTTGGTAAGGGAAAAGAGAGGCAGGAAATCATCCCCTGCATTGCCGTCCACACGTTATGAGAAATCAAAGAGTGTCTCTGAGCATTCATCCAATGAGGTAGATGATGATAACAAAGACTGGAATACATCACCCAATCCGGACCAGCGGATTGCAGAAAGTACCACTGAACATGTTTCCAGGCATCAGACTCCTGGCTTTGAACCTGCACAGACGAGTGGATCCGAGTCTTTGATACCTTTGATCTTAGGTCCTGGTGCAAGGCAAAGGACTACAGATAATTCAGGGGCTGTTCCTTTTGCATTTTATCCTACAGGACCACCAGTACCCTTTGTAACAATGCTTCCCTTCTATAACTTCCCAGCTGAAGCAGGGAGAGGCGATGCACCTGCAGTCCAATTTAGTGGAGAAGACAGGTTGGATGCCAGTGATTCTGTCCAGAACTTTGTCTCGCCTGATGGACTCGATCAGCCTGAGATTTTAAGCAATGCGAACTCTGTAAAAAGTTCATCTTCTGTTGAGACGATGGAGCAGAAAGCTGACATTCTCAATAGTGATTTTTCCAGCCACTGGCAGAACTTGCAGTATGGGCGATTTTGTCAGAACCCGAGGAATCCTGCGCCTTTGATATACCAGCCACCTGTTATGGTACCACCTGCTTATTTGCAGGGTCGTTTTCCATTGGAAGGTCCAGGTAGACCTGTATCTACTAACTTGAACCTCGTCACTCAGCTCATGAGCTATGGACCTCGTATTATGCCTGTTGCTCCTCTGCAGTCTGTCTCTAATCGACCTATGGGTGTCTACAAGCAATATGTTGACGAGATGCCCAGATACCGCAGTGGGACCGGGACCTATTTGCCAAATCCTGTAAGATGCCTTTTGGTGTGGCTTTATTCTATGATTTTTACTATGTCATGCATTGAGTTTACGTAGTTTTACTATTTTTGTTGATTTCTGGGGGTTTTCTGCGTGCATACTCTATAATTTTGTTATCAAGGGGCCTCTGTATGACCTTGTTTGATGCTTTTCTTTGCTGTTACTGAAATGCAACTCCCATTGCTTTGTTCCTCTTTCTGATTCTGCTTTTCTTCGGTGGTTTGACACTGATGAAACCAATCAGATTGTGCAACGGAAATATTTCTGCTTTTAAACATGCATTAGAGTTGCCAGCTTTCCTCTTCATGGGCTCTTTATGTAAAACGTTTTTCTTGCAAATCACTGTTTTCCCTTCTGCTTCTTAACCAACACAATGCACAGAAGATACTGCTCCTCTTGGCTTCATCATGTGAAACTGTTTCCTTTTCCCAAAGAAAATTCTGCTTGCAGCCTTGCCAAATTCTACAGGGGAAAAGTTGAGTTTGCTCTTGATCTTTATTTCACATTGAAGAATATTTTTTGAAGGGTTGTGAATAAAGTTGTTGTAGTGGTTTCTGGTAATAAGACTGGCAAGGATGTTTCATTTAAAATGAAAGAAGCTTTCAAATGATTCGCTTGTGGTTTATGTCAACATTTCATGCATGGAGGCACCAAGATGTAACTAAATGATATTCTGTTTTTTCATATGCCATATAGGAAGGACTCCTGAGGCGGTATTATGCTGTGGGCCAATTTTGTGGTGGTTTGTTTTTCAACTGAGATGGATCCTTTCTCTGAAATGGCTTGCAGATTTTTCATTTACTGTCAAATAATTGTGTCGAGGGTTTTGAACTCCGACTCTATCCTCTATCTGAGCAACCATGTTCTCTGAAATGGAAATCTTAAATTGTTTTTTGACCATGTACTTTGATGCGTTCAGAAGCCACCTGTACGAGAACGGCATGCAAATAACAGAAAAGGAAATTACACTTATGAAAGAAGTGAACATAACGGTGACAGGGGAGGGAATTGGAACAGCTCAAAGCCTCGAGCTCCTGGGCGTAGCCACAGCCGCAATCAAGGTGAGAGGTCTAGCTTAAGAATGGATCGGATGGCAGGTGGTGAGAATCGGTCTGACCGGCCATGGAGCTCACATAAACACGATACACCAGCTTATCATTCTCAAAATGGTCCGGTTCACTTGAGTTCTACTCAAAGTGCTTCTAGCAATGTGGCATATGGGATGTATCCATATCCATCCATGAGTGCTGCTGGGGCGTCATCCAATGGACCCAGTGTTCCTCCTGTTGTCATGTTTTACCCTTATGATCATAGTACTGGTTATGCTTCTCCAGCAGAACAGCTTGAGTTTGGTTCTCTTGGGTCAGTGGGGTTTTCAGGCTTGAATGAAGTACACTCAGGCGAGGGAACTCGACCTGCTGGTGGGTTTGAAGGTCAGCGATTTCATGGAAGTCCAGCACAGCGGTCTTCTCCAGACCACCCATCTTCCTCGCACATTGAAAGATAGCCAGTTTCTTCTTCCATGACAGGTCTAGAATTGCAAGATCTGGGAGTTAGGAATCCTACTCAAGGTAACTTAATCTTTGTGCTAGATGTGTATAATTCACGTGTATCTACTTGATGATTTTGATTATTTTCGATAACTATGAAATTCCGTAAATTTAGTTGTGAAGCTAAAATGATATATCTTTGGTTGCATGGCCAGGTCGGGTTACCCCGCAAAAAAAGATCGGTGGTTCGGTTGAATTATCGGTCCAAGGATTGAGATCTCCTTTTCCCACTCCTATTCAAGTTAACCAGAACAAGATGTTGCTTGGACGGATGATGAAAAATGCTTGGCCTCGAAATCTTCTGTTCTGGCGGAAGATCAACGGCGCTTGCTGGTCTGTAGCTGTATGTACACTAGCATTTTCGTCTTCGAAGCTGTGTTCTGCTTGCGAGGATGCAACTGGTTGAGCAGCGAGGCCATAGAAAGAATTAGTTCTTGGCCAACATGTAACAAGTTTTACCAATCTAGAATCTCTAGTCCTAGATTAAAAAGGTCGTCATATCATCTTAAATGTCACAGTAGGATTCCGGTTGACGGTGTGTGAGGGTTTTGATTCATAAGCTCAGTAGAACTTCATCAACTGTCTGAAACGCAAACCGGGGGATCAATGTTACCTTTAAAGATAGATGTAAAAAATAAGAAGTCCAATTACTCTTCATGAATCTGAACTCTCATATTTTTCTATCTGCGTTTTCCTGATAGCTTTATGAGAAACTTGATCGGTTACAACGTGTATCGGAACAAGCCGTGGCAGCAGAAACCTAGCTCTGGTCATTGTTATTAAAGCGGCGCGGCCAACCCCAAAAATGGAGCGGAGTTGCTCATGAGCCTCCTTGTGCTGATGCTCAGGTTAGTTTTGATGTTATAAAGGATTTGAATATGGTGTTAAAATGCTGACATCTATTTCCAACTCCTGGAAGAAAAACAACCAACTTTACATGCATTTACATTATAAAAGGGACAGGACTTGGTGTCCCATGTGTGGTTAATTGAGGTGTTAGATGGATACACAAGGTTCATGGATGTACATATGGTGTGGGCGAGGTGTAGGAGAACCAAACACACTGCAAGTTCCTTTCACTGGGTCATGATTTCCTTTGTCACAAGGATATTGCTCTCCGTGCTATGGCCTCGGTTCCACGAGCGCGGGGACGGCGAAGCGAGCAGCGGCCAGAGTATGTTCGTTTGTGTTTCTACTTTTGGAGCCATCGTTGTTGTTGTGTTTTGCCTTAGGACCTTGTTTACTGCCTTGAGGTAGTTGCTGGAGTCATGGTCTCTCAGGATAGTTCCTTCTGAGCCGTAGGCTGCAGGGTTACTTAATGTTTGTACCGGGTGGGGACAGTTAAGGAATGCCCTGATCGCGCTCGTAGAGAACCCGCATCGAGTCTTGTCTAATGAATAAAGCGCGCTGCCGGGCTGGAGTAGCGGGTGCGCCGGGGACGTTTCCTCGTCGGGCTGGAGGATGAATAATTTTCCGAGTGGAGCGTACAATAGTTTCTGCATCAAGCAACCGCACAAGACAAACGGTTCCAAGTTTAGATGGAAATTTGAACCATGTAATGATGATGTCTCCAATCTTCATACCAAGTGAAATGAGGCGGGAACGTACGTTCTTGTTTAGACAAGGATGTGATCTGAAGGTGCCATTCAGACGTTTAAGAAGCATAGCGATGTGGTCTGGGTAGTTGCAGGAGAAAGCTCTTGGAACAATATCCCTGTGCATGATCACAGAATGAATGTCACTCTCATCCAATCCTAGATCCTTCAGTAACTTGTGGCCTCCGCAGAATATGAACGGCGACCCGAAAGTGACTACCGGTCTCATGGTCGATGGCTCGACGATGTTCCTTTTAATCAACATCAAGTGTACCAAAAGAGAGAGACTACCACCGAGTGAATGGCCCGTGAACTGGAATTTCGCGCGTTCGCCGTACGTGTCCAGGAACTCGGTTATCTCTGGCAAGAACTGCTCGTAGATTCCTTTCGCGGCTTCGTATATTCCTCTGTGAACAAGGACTTCAGTGTCCTGTTACAGACATAGATTCACCACTTGTAAGTGCCTATATGTAGCACATGAAGTGTCTTGCTCTGCGATTCAGATTCTTACCTCAAATTTAGCAGGCTCGAACAGCAGGTTCGCGTACCAGGATTCGACGGAGTCCGATCCCTGCATCATTGCAGGTTTACCTTGTTAAGAAGCTGTGACTTAATCTTCTTGTTAAAAATCAAAGAAACGAACGGGTAATAGAATGAGCACCTGAATGACAAAACAGCGAGTATAGGTGCTCGTATCGTCACAGACGAACCATTCGCAAGGCGAAGTGTGGAGCGACTGGAGGTCCCTGGCAGCTTCCTCTTTCTCATCCTCCCCTGCTGCTACAACTGCTGTCATCGTTGATGCTGTGAAACGGGCAGCCACCTCCGACTTATACACCCTCGGGGGGCCTTTTCTCCCTCCGTCTGGTTGGTCTACACCTCGGCTGCGACCAATCGAACAATTACCCTCCTGCGATGAGTCAGACTCGCAGGTCGAAAGGCCCTTCGACAGTGATTGAACATAAGTGGCAGCTGAAGCTGCAATTTCATAGGCAACGTAAGGGCGCATTGGACTCCTGTGCTCGGGGGCCCCTTCCGAAGAGGTAATCGGTACACGAGTTGAGTCTTGATCAAGCCTCTCTCTTATGGCAGTTGCCTCTGCTTTCCTCTCCAACGAAGAGGTGACGAACTGCACACCGTAGCACGATCTCAAATCCATCGCCTGCAAGTTGGCAAATCGAGTCAACCCTTCGGATTTAAAACCATAGAACATAGAAGGGATGATAAAAAGGGACATACCTTGATCTCAGGAATAACATAAGCCATGTTGCTCAAGAAAGCCAGCTTAGAGAATAGCCTAATTTCAGACCATGGCACTGAACTAAGAAATCGCGAAAATGTCTTGCGGTTATATGTCATCTTCCCCCCGCCACCTCCTCCGCCACCATCCTCATCAGAGTCATAATCAACCATACAACTGCCCTCGTCGCCATCATCATCGTATTCGCCCTCGACATCCATAGTCTCCTTCGGTTGCCTATTAAGCCAATGACGTCTGATCTGCAATATCCTCTCCACCCAATTCGCTCTAGTCACCTCCGCCTCCTCATTGCTCGCCATCTCATCTTCTTGACTTTCAGCTACGTCCGCATCGTTGCTCGTCTCGGGTTCAAACACGAACGTCCGAAGCGAGTTCGGGATAATCGAGCTGGAAATCCGCAACGGGAAGTTCCCGAGCGACCGGATGTTCTTCAGCTTCGGCTCCATCGTCCTGGCACGAACCCGAGTGGCCGAGTAATGAATGTGGTTATCCGAATACGACCTTCGCATCCGCGCCTGCTTGCGCAAGTCATTCGAGGACTCCGAACGACGAAGGCCATCGTGTCCTCGGAAAACATCTCCCGTGATCCTTGCAGAAGACGGAATCCCCAATGAACTACTACAAGACATGGCTGATGCTCCAAAAAATGTGGAAAAGGAAACTTTTCAGGCCTCCTTTTTTTTCCCTCCTAGCTCTCTGCAACCCCAACTAAAAAACTTTAAGGTTAGCAGATTACTTGAGAACGAGGCAACGTTGTCCCTTCGGACTTTATAATGTACAAAATGCACCTCGAACACACCGAGAATATTATGATGCTCTCGTCAGAATGGGACATCGATAGCGGATGCGGAAAAATTCTACGATAATCTTTTTACATGTATAATTTGGTAATATCTAATATTTATAATTTTTATCGTTTTAAAATTTATAATTGATTATACATAATTTACTTCCTCCCTCCTAAATTTTATTGCAAAATTAACGGTCCAAACATTATCACCAAATCATTAAAAATTAGTTCTATCAAAAGGCGTTAATAGTCATTTTAGTGCATCATCGGTTATGTAAAAATTTTAGGGCAAATTACCCTCACATCCCTGAGGTTTGGTCACCCTCCCCCTAGGGTCCCTGACTTTTGGAAAAAGATTGTCCCGTCCCTAAGTTTTGATGATAATAGACTCTCGGGTCCCCGGCTGTCGTCATCGGCTCTTTTTTTCATTTTTGGTCATGGAAATAACCAAAATACCCTTAAACAAAAAATAATTTTTTTACCTTCTTCAACCTTTTACCCCCCCCTCCCCATCCCGCTCCCGCTCCCGCTCCCGCTCGAGATCTCCCCGCTCCCCCTCCCGCTCCCGCTCCCCCCCCCTCCTCCCCCTCCCTCCCTCTCCGGTGGAGCGGTCCAGAGTTGAAGCGGACGACGGGGGCGCGGGTCATGGCGTCCCGGGGGACCATGGAGTTGGCTCCCCTGCAGGCGTAGATGGCCTTGCATCCCCGGTTGGTGCTGGCCACCAGGCACCCCTCCGTGGTCACCATGGGAACCGAGTACTCGAACCCGTCCAGCAGCAGCGGCCCCGCTATCCCCACCGGGATATGCACATACCCCACCGGCATCTCGCAGCATTGCCCCAGAATCGACTCGTAGTCGAACCCCTCCAGAGGGAGCTCCTCCAGGGACCGTCCGGTCACCCTCTGGAGCGCCTCCCGCCGGACGAGAGCTGCCCGCCGGCAGTCACCGAGGCGGGACTCGAGGGAGTAGGAGGGGAGGGCGCCGGAGACCACCGACTGGACGATTTCCTCATCCTGCTGGGAGGAGACGAGGGGTCCGGGAGGGATACGGCGTAGGGGACCTCCTCCCAGGCGTCGGGGTGGGGGCGGGATGGGGAGATGAAGGACTGGACGAAGTCGATGCCGAAGAAGCCGAGGAGGTAGATGAAGGAGGCGATGAGGGAGACGATGGCGGCGATCTCGGAGAGGGTGACGACGTGGAGGGGTGTGGAGTTGCGGATCTTGTCCTGCCAGCGGTGGAGGAGGAAGTAGGCGACGGAGAATAAGAGGGTGAAGAAGACGGCGTTGGTGAGGTAGAGCGGCAGGGGAAGAGGGGGAGCGGGAGCGGGAGGGGGAGCATGAGATCTCGAGCGGGAGGGGGAGGGGGAGAGGGGGAGCGGGAGCGGAAGGGGGGGGGAGCGGGAGGGGGAGGGGGGGGGTAAAAGGTTGAAGAAGGTAAAAAAAATTATTTTTTGTTCAAGGGTATTTTGGTCATTTCCATGACCAAAAATGAAAAAAGAGCCGATGACGTCAGCCGGGGACCCGAGAGTCTATTATCATACGGGACAATCTTTTTCCAAAAGTCAGGGACCCTAGGGGGAGGGTGACCAAACCTCAGAGATGTGAGGGTAATTTGCCCAAAATTTATCATCATCTAAACGACGCCTTGGGGTTAAAACTTAAAAGACCAACATTCAATACATTAATCAAAGTTTGACCAATCAAAACGAGTGAAGAGTACGATACATAAGATTTTGTTTGTTTCCTTGAGACAGTTGCGGGCCAAAAATTTTTGGTTAGTGAACTCAATTTAGCTTTTTTTTAATTATAGTATAGCATTTTAGTTGTCCGTTCTTTCGGAATTAATTTCATTTTTTGGTGCATACGTAATAAAATTTATCTCAATATTTGGAAATTAATTTTTTGGTGTAAATTTTGAAACGTTAAAAATTATTGGTGAAAAGCTCCCCCAGCTAGACTATACGTGTGTCCACTGCCTTGGTAATTCTTTATTTTATCTGTTTTTTGCTGATAAAGACCATTTAGAGTTTGATTATATTAATAATGTTATCTATTAAATTAAATTTTCAATTTGATTGAATGTGCAGTTTCAATATAAAAAAAGCATCTTCCCGTATCAACTCCCGAAAAGTAATAGAAGAAAAATTAAAATCATCCGAGAATATCTAGTAAATGCAAATGTGGCGGCCAGAATTTATAATATCGTTGGACCTTATAGTAAAAAAAAACTGGTGAGGAATGAGATAACGATTAAGAATCACCAATTGCTAATTTCCACGACGACAAAAAAATAGCAGCAAGAAGTGAAAAAAAAAGAAGAAAACCAACAAAGAAAAAGACAGAAATTCTCTCTAATTTACCTGTAATACCAAGTTGATGTGGCCTATGGGTGTTGATAACGAAGCTAAAAAATTCCAATTCCCAAAGTATCTTCTCAATTTGCATATCAATTCCCGGCCAATGCTTAAAAATAACCGTCCTCCAATTGAAAAAAACAAAACCATGGCTATCAAAATGTTGTGCAGCCATACTATAAGAATCATTTTGACGAAATATACGGCCGATTGTAAGCTACCAAGTAACATGAATAATTCCAACAAGCAAGCGCCATGCTTTATGTGTATCCGTATTTTGTGGGAGGTTTAAAGAGTTATAAAATGATAATCTTCTAAACTAATATCAAATATCAGTTATTAGATACGAAAATTTTAAATTTTTTTTAGTTCTGAGCGATTAATTTGAATTTTTGGCCACTCGATATACTCAATATCGACAACTTAAACGAGGGTTCAAAATGCCAAAAATAGGAAAAAGATACATACAATCTTGACATCCAATATTATTCAAATGCCATACTCAATTGATATAATTTAATCACAACAAGACGACGATCTCAAAGACTATTTAAAGACATTCAGAGAATAAAGAACGACATAAAAAATTATGACACGTAAGTCTAGTACAAATTAGTATCTAAAATTATTCATCAAATTAATAACTTATGTAAAATTATATGTAATTTTTCAAAAATGACATTTATGTGAGTCATCGGGAGTACATCAATGTTAAATAATTGTTGGAAAAACTATGCCACATTTTGAAATTATAACTTGGATTAGTCGACCCCGTGAGTGTTAGACTACCAGTAGGGATGACAGAGAAATACCCATACCATGTGAGTCACACAGTACCCGTACCCCGTGGGTCTAGAGTATGTTGACTTTCACTCGGTCTAAGGTAGGGTATGGGTATGTGTCCATCTTTAGAGGTAGGGTCTAGGGTAGGTAGGGGTGAGGAAATGTCAGTGTCGTAGTTTTTGGCCACTTTTTACAGCGGACACCGATGTCGCCAATATTCTAAAAATCCCGTCGATTGTATCACGGTGTAGGGCAACACCGATGGTGTCACAGTGCGACGGTCTGACCAATTGATGATCAGTTTGGTGGTGTGCACCAAAGAGAGGAGCAGTGGCGGCCGGAGATGGGAGGAGGAGCAGCGGTAGTCGATGTCGTCTTCTTCGGTGCTTTGGTATCATGGTGTAGTCAAAAATTGACGCCGACTCACACCGACTTGGTCAGTTTGAACCAACACCGACCCAAATACCAATCGGTGTGACGGTCTGCCTTTTTCAGCCAGTCGGTTTACTATCGCTGTGACGGTTGATCGGGTTTGGTCGGGTTGAGACTCACCCCTAAGGATAGAGTATGAATCCCCCACATTAGCCCTTTTACCTACTTTAGACCGTAAATTGGTTAGACTCTAACAAGACTCTGGTTAAATCCCAATTAAATTTTGGTTAGACCTTAATTGATCATATCTAACAATTGTTCTATGATGTGGTAAGTGAATACCAATTGCATTAGATTGATAAAAGTGAGTTGGATGATATTGAGCTTTTTAATATATATATTTTTTGTTGAATTGTGGATATACTTAAAACTTAAAATGAAGAACCTCGTACTATTTAATTTAAATTTAAATTTTAATATTTCTTGAATTTTTTATTAAAATTGATGTGTAACTTATTAAATATTTTGAATTTATTTAAATTTTAAATGTGAAATTAATATTTTTTTTTAAAAAATTATCGGGCAATAAAACATTAGAGAGTGAGATCCTAGACCATGTAGGCGATCGATCTCCCTAGAGGTAAGGGTGTGGGCATATTAATAAAAAATCGTAGGGTATAAGGTAGACTCTAGAATATTAGTCCAACTCCAAAATATAGCATATAGTCATAGGGTATTTATGACAAAAAAATAAATTAAAAAAGAGTAGTTTTTTGTCTGGAACTGGGCTGACAGCTGGGCCTGGTATCATAGGCTTAACATGGATAGAAGCCCAATGACAATGACACGTCCAATGGGCTTCAAGTTTCCGAGTGGCAGTCTATCAATTGCGGACTTGCTAATATTTGCGTTACACTTGCACCCCTAAAAGAAGCTGAATTAGCTATCTGGTTAGATACTCTGTTTTTCTTGTTTAAATTACCTCGTATCCGAGCAATTGACTAATTCAAATTTAAATTAAATTAGATTACAAAGAATAATAAAATTTTCCTATTAAATTTTAACATAATATACAAAAAAATTCAGGATAAAGATTGTAGTTAAAACACGGGACAACCTCGATCCTATTATCAAATTAAGTTTGATTGCGATGTTTTAGTGGTATTGACATTTTATATAATTAGTCTATAAGTGACTTGTAATTGGTCTATCCGCGCACTCTATCCTTACAAGACATGTCAGTGCTCCATCGAATAAACACTTGCTTTTGTTGTTGGCTAAAAGTTTACCATTAACGTGCCCATTAATCAGTGGACAAGGTTGAACGTGGGTCACAGAGAGTATCTAGTAAAAGCTACGTTTTTCTTTTTCCAGATTTAAGAACAGACGCTTTGTAATTTGTAGTTAAACTAAGTTATAGGTAACAGAAATATCTTCATAAAAGAGTTTGTAGGTAACGAAATTTCTATTAATGAACATCTTTCTAGTTGATGGGACATCAAGAGTTGCTTCCTGATCCGGTGATTCTCCTCGGTCAGGGGGTTATCTTTTTTATATACCAGGTACTATATATGTATACTCAACGTGCCAATCAAATTAGATTTGAATAGGATAATAATTTTGAATTTGTTAAAACTTTTTTAACAATTATTTAATATTATTATACTTTTAATAGCTTAATTCAAGACAGCTTGATCAACTATAACGAGTTTCTCGCCGCTTGACGCAAGTGTTGATGGGTGGTACATCCCGTGAAGGGGTTTTTAAGGGAAAAATACATGCTCAGAGGTACGTACTACTTAATGTTGTCCTTACTACTTGGGCAGGTGGCATGTCACATGTTCATTGGGCTACCTTTTCTTCTGTACAAATTTAATGTTGTACGAAAATTATATAAATTGTACATTTACTTTTCGTTATAAGTGAAAGCAGGGTAAACCCAATTTTGCCTTTTTTTCTCTTTTCGTTGTTATATAAATTACATATTCGACAATTTTTATAATAAATGTTAATACAACGGCATTTTATGATTCAAAATCGATAATTTTAATCGAACTTTATAATATTTTTTACCGATTAAACTATATTGTACCTAAGTTCGAGCCGTGTCGCGATATCATTATTTTTTTATAATTAACTTTATTTCACCATGATATTAATATTTACAAATTTACAATCGCCCGTGTTGAATCTCCTCATAAAGTACAAGGTTGCGACTGTAGATCTCAGAGAAAAATCTACTACTGCAAAACTCTGTGAAAAACTCGTGATAAAAAAAAAGTGCCCGCATTTAAATGCTGCTAGAACGAGATTCAAACACCCGGGACCAATTACAAACTAACCCCCTCTTTGCTTACCGTTTAAGCGAATCCATAAATAATTCTAAGTCCTAACCAAAAAGATTGGGTATCGAATTAGATCAAATCAATCATTCTTTCACCCGGATAAGAATGGAATGCACGAAGAACTCTCAATCGCTTCTCACCATTAAAAATTCTCTAATTTTGTAAGTTTTATATCTCCACATGATAGCACAATAAATGACAAACCACGCCTTACCAACCATTCCATTTCTCGCTAATCCAATTTGTGTCGCGATATCATTGCAGAGCGCTGTAATGTTTTGAAGATTCTCCACTCGCATTTTACTTGGCTACCATTGGCTCGCAAGTTACACTTGGTTTGTTGCTCCAAATAATAAAGCCAACTACGGAACACAGAGATAGGCACAACGATAGTCTAATCAAAGCTAAGAATTTTTTAAAGTAACCCGTATTGGCTCTTCGTGACTGGGCAACTGTTTTGGTCTTTATTATATGCATCTAATTTTATATGGTGTGGTGGGACAGTAACCACGCAATCTTGAAAGCTACAAGCCAAGAGTACTCGATGTCCATCATTTGTGTGTACACTGTACCCATAATGGAAAGAATAATTTTGCGGATTTCATGTTCTTTCTTCAAATTTAAATTAATTAATTTTGTAAGTGTTCGAGCAATTAGTTGTTTCAACAATAAGAAACTTCTTTTGGGGTGGTTCAAAGAAGGTTGCGTTACAATTTTTATACAAGAGAATATTGTTAAAGACTTAGAGTTGGAAGCAAGGATTTTTGTCTATGTCAGGTAGGGAGGTGCTTATTAAATCTATCCTTTTTTCAATCCTCCTTTATACCATGCCGTGTTTCTTGGTTCTTATCACTTTTTGTCAAATTTTTTTTGAGAAGGTTGGCGGAAAGCCTATATTAAAAAGTAAATTACAAACAGAAAGAGAAAAACATAAACATAGAACGATAAAGCTGAAACAGAACACAAATCCAAGCTCGTTGGAGACAGAGAGGCATGGGTGAAGGCAAAGGGCAGACGAAAGGCTACGAGACCTAATTTTGTCAAAATTTGAATAAGCTTAATTGCTAATTTTTGGTGGTCGGATGATTTGGACAAAAAAAAATTCACTGAATTAGTTGGGACAAATTAACCTATTCAAAATCTGAGGGAGGCTTAGGATTTAAAGAACTTAGAACCTTCAACCTCTTGTCGTTGGGACTGGTTTCCATTCCCCCTTTGATCCAGGTGTTTGGAAGAATCTATGGAACATTAAGATTCCTCCTAAAATCAAAATTTTTTATGGAGGTTGGCTATAAATAGTATTCCTACTACTGGTATTTTGCATAGGAGAACCTTGTCTCCCTCTCCTACTTGTTCTGTTTGTTTTGTGCAAGCTGAATCCATTTCACATATACTTTTTGAATGCTGTCATGCTAGAGCCACCTGGCTGGCGAGTCCTTTAGGTTTTATCGGTAGCCCCTCGGAGTAACTGGCATTTTGTGATTGGTTTAAACTGGTTTTGAATTTAGTTAAGTCCCGTGCAACTCGGGATTTGGTTACTTCCACTGTGTTTCTATGTTTAAAAATTTTGGAAAACCAGAAACAGATTTATCTTTGATGATATTATTCCCAATCTAGTTAACACAGCTTTGTAAGCTTCTAACTTGAGCTTTGAATTCTTGCAAATCTCAGGTACTTTAAACCAGGTTGAAGGGACGGTAGATATTCCAACTTCTTGGAGTGCTCCCGAGGTGGTAACCTTGAAGTTTAATTGTGATGCCTCTTGGCTGGATGATTCTTCTCCAGCCGGAGCGGTTACAATTGTGAGAGATCACCGAGGCCTCGTAAGAGGAGGTCAGAATGTTACCAGTGTGACGGTTTCTCCTTTGGAAGTCGAGCTGGTTGCAATCAATCTCACTATTGATTTGGTCTGCAAGAGCTATCCACAGCATCCTTGCACCATTGAATATGATTGTTGTCTGGCTATTGGATTCCTCACGTCTGTCAGTCCTCATGTGCCTTGGCAACTTGAAGACTTGGTGAGGATAATTAAGATTTCTTTGTCTTTGCTACCTCTTTGTAAACTAAGCAGTATCTCTAGGGTCCAAAACCTAGTTGCGGACTGGCTTTGTAAGCAAAGTAAGGTAAGATCTCTTCCGGAGGACTGGTCTGTGTTTCCTCCCTTGGAACTAAATAGGCTTATATATTCTGACTTTCCTATTTAGGTATGTGTTAATATATTTGGTTGATTATTCAAAAAAAAAAGAAACTTCTATCAATAAATATGGTAGTTTACTAGGCCAAAGTTAGTATGAACTTGTTTCTGTCTTGCTTTGAAAATAGAGGTCGTGCAAAGACAACTTATCATAAGATCAAATCGCTTTAATAAAATTCTTAGAATTTTTGTAACCCTAAAATTTCAAAATTATTTTTTCACCGAATTATCACACTTATAAATTAAGTCCAAATGCTTCCAACATTCAGTATGAAATTTCTCAACAATATATATGTTTTATTAGACTCTTGGTGTTGAATATATAATGTAGGTAGATATGTTTACATATATATTGGGACCAACTATTCTCCGGATTCAACAAGAAGTTCTTTAATATGTTTCTTCAAACCAAATCAAGAATCACATAATCCAGAACTTTACACAAATTTTTTTTGAAAGATAAATTTTTATACCATGTCAGAATTTGAACTTTAGACTTTCTTAAATAATTATACTTCACATAATGCAAAAATTTATACAAATTTTTTTTGAAAGATAAATTTTTATACCATGTCAGAATTTGAACCTTAGACTTTCTTAGATAATTATACTTCTTGTGCCGCTAGACTAAATGTCCTTTGGTATAAGCTTAACTTCATCTTTCATTTTTCAAACAAAGAGGGGTCGTTTGATTTAGACCGACAATGAAATGCATAGATAGAAGTTAGAGGTCCAACCTTTACTTTTATATTTTGTTTTTCTAGTTGAAATGGTGGACAAATTAGAGTGATACATTGAGCCTCGGAAAAATATCAAACAGCTACTTTTAGTGGGTAGTTGAATTTCATTGCAACTAACCAATCACCCTCTACGACGATGCTTTGATCATTCTCATGCCCCGACTATCTCTATTGACCATGTCGTGTTTGATATTCCTTTACATTCATGTTTTGACGAGTATTTAGATAATTTGAGGGATGAGTCTGTTCCGTTGTATCATTTTTTATATTTAATTGACTATTAATGAATAAAAATTAAGAGATTCTTTAACCTTCATTTAAATTAAAAAACCTTTTCATATAAAAAAATTTATCAATCACCCTCTACAGCCAAAGATGGAATATACCTCTTGTTATCTACGGTTAACAAGAAGTATGGGAGTGATTATAGGGTTTCGCCAAACGAGTTGGCTGCTGTAGTTCCCTAGTAGCTGAGCTTTGGACTCTAGTGTTGGGACTTGAGCTGGCATGGCAATGTGGTTTTCGATAGGTGATGGTAGAGATCGACTCATCCCTAACTCTTCACTGTATCGGCCGCGGTGTTGGACAGGAGCATCCGCAGGCTAACTTGATTAGACGAGCACGTAGTCTACTTAACCGTGATTGGATGACACAGATTTAGCATACCTTCAGAGAAGCGAATCGGGTGGCGGATTCGCTTTCTAAGTATGCCTTGACTATTGGTTATGAGCTTGTTTCTTCTGATGCACCTTTTGATTTTTGCATAGATATTTACCTTGATAACTTGAAGGGAGTTAGTTTACTTCGTTATACTTGATCTTCTCCGACACGTGATTAATAAAAATTAGTGGACTATCCGTACCTCGATTTCTATCCAAAAAAATCCACGGTTAACCAGTGGTCGGTCGTTCGTTCGTTTGGATTACAGAAAGTTCAGTGTACATCACTTCTCGACAAATTCTCGTGGGTTCGGCTCAACAGTCAAACTCTCAAGAAAAACAAAAGAAAGCAAATTCTCGTGGACCGACGTGGTTCTACGGAAATCCACAACAAGATGCATGAAAATTGTTTGCTCTAACATGGTCAAGTTTTTTTATTTTTCTGGGATGAATTAACATTGAGCATCATTTATCTAGTTTATTTTTAGCCAAGCCACGGGATTCATGTTCTATATTCGTAAGATTTGAATTTTTTAATATCATTTACCTAATGATATAAGAAAATTGTGGATAAAAAATAATCAGGATTCAAATTCTCATCACGGTAAAAAATTTAATTATAAAAAAATCTCAGTGACTCAGCTGTATGCATTTTTTTAAAGATAAGGTGCATAATTAATGTTCATGTTCCCAAGTCTCTAGCGTGTTCTATCAAGCCAAACTTTAGACTTGTATTAGTGCGCCGATAAAGTCTCGAACATAATCCTGATAATACACATACATTAAAATTCGATAGAAAAAATCAATAATTCGTTTATATAATTCTACTTGACTAAAACATAGATTTTTTCGGTCCAATAAGTTACCATATTGCAAGATGATTTCAGCAAGAAAACGAAAAAAGGTTGAGCGGGAGGTGAGAACTTCAGCACTAATCATATTTACCAATTACCAGTATTCTTATTGGCCCATAAGAAAAGAAAAAAAAGGGATTGGTGTTGTTCTCCGCTAATCGCTCCCCAAACAGAAAATAAAAACACATAATCTTCCTATCGAAAGAGAAATTAAACAAGATATAATAGAATAGTGAGATGTCGGTGGATACATTGGATTTTCGGGATGCTGACAAGCTAAGGCATTTTATTAAAATAAAGGGCCGTGAGCGAAGCAATAGTTGCAGTTTTTTAAATATGAATTAATTAATCTAAATTTGAGTCGGTTAAATTTTTGAAAATCGACAAAAAAAATTTAATAACTAATTAACAAATAATAATGTTTTTTAACGAAAATTTGGAACAAGTTAAAATAATTATCTTACCTGTCATTTTTTTTACGTGCATAAAAAATAATTAATGTTCACAAGCACCCACCCACCCACCACCTAATCTCCTCCACTACCAGTCTCATCCATCTCCTTCACTTCCAACCCAAAACTCTTCATCCTCGTCGCTTCTCTTCTACACCTTTTTTTTATCTAAAAAAGAAAAAAAGAAAAGGGAAAGTAAGAGAAAGAAGAAGACATGGAAGGGGAGTTCATCAGGAGACACCACAGGCACGACCTGAGAGAGAACCAGTGCACTTCTTCTATCTCCAAGCACATCAAGGCCCCCGTTAACCTCGTACCTCTCTCTCTCTCTTTCTTATTTTTGTTCTATGTAGAATAATTTGGTGTTTTTTCTTGGGTTCTTTTCCTTCCCTTGCGTGTTCTTAATGATATATAGGTTTTTTTCCGGATGTTTAGGGCTCGAACTCGAGACGTTTTGTAGTATATTTGGTGAGATTTGGCTTTTTTTGTGTGTGTAGGTGTGGTCGTTGGTGAGGCGGTTCGACCAGCCACAGAGGTACAAGCCGTTTGTCAGCAGGTGCGTGATGGACGGGGAGCTCGGGATCGGCAGCGTCAGAGAGGTCAATGTCAAGTCCGGCCTCCCTGCAACCACCAGCACCGAGCGGCTCGAGCTACTCGACGACGAGGAGCACATCCTCGGCGTCCGCATCCTCGGTGGCGACCATCGCCTCAAGGTATTGTTAACTCAATCCATGCATGTGCCTTGTATTAGGTATTGTTTTGTGTTTCAGAGCTTGGTTACTCTCTGTTTCGCAAATTTTGATTAGTACAATATTGCTCACCCGACCAATGAGAGTTGGTCACCCGACCAATGAGAGTTGGTCGAAGTGGTAAGGAATTTGGACTCTCTGAATATCGGAGATTCACCAAAAAGATCACTCCCCGAACTTTTTGCTAACCGAACAAGATAACAGTCAGATTACATTATAGTACTCTCCTTTGCTAGCTTAATTCTGCTATCCAAGCACATGTTTTCAATTTTACTTCTGATGGACGAACCTTATTACATTGTAGTGACATTAAGTATATAAGTTGCATCCTCTTCAGTTTGTAATTTGACTTTGTAGAACTTAGAAAGAAAGTACCAGTTTGCGCGCATGCTAACATCCCTCCGATCAAGTATCTTCGACATTCTTAGTAGTTGGTTCTGATAGTACTTTGTTGGGTGTGCAGAATTACTCCTCGGTCATGACTGTTCATCCTGAGGTTATCGATGGAAGGCCGGGGACCTTGGTCATCGAGTCTTTCGTGGTTGACGTTCCTGAAGGCAACACGGACGATGAGACCATCTACTTCGTCAAGGCCCTGATTGGTGTCAACCTCAAATCCCTGGCTGAGGTTTCTGAAAGGATGGCTGTGCAGGGGCGCACTGAACCCTTAAACCGGGTCTAATCAGATCACAGAGATGCGACGGAACAGATACGATAAAAAGGCCATCCGGGGCATCCCGAAGCTCTATGGAGTACGGTTGGAGTCTGCTCCGAGAATCTCGCAAGTTTTGATTGCAATGCCAGGCAAAGCTCTATCGCCTGCCCGAATTCCTCTACATACTTGCATTCCCCTCAGCATGTTACTGATCTGGTTTATTAAGGTTGTTGAGCTCAGTTTTCTCGAACTCGAATATGGATGGAGATAAAGAGATGGCTTCTCTCTATAGGACTGTTCAGTGGCGGGTTTTTGTGCGTGGTGGTATGTAAATTACTATGCTTGTATCTGTAAATATTTTTGTAAGACGTAGGTGGTGCCTTTGGACTTCTGTCTTAAAAGTGTTTGGTGGTTCATGTCAAGTTATAGCGTTCTATCATCAAATACGAGTTAAAATATTTAGTTATTCTGTATGATTGAAAATAGACACTTTAGGTTCAGTATTATAGAAATACCCAATAAAGGTCCTGTGTTTTCAAAAACTATAATTATTATATGGAAAAGTCTATTATACCCTCCACTTCCCCACCGGCCCAGCCCTGCCGTTTCCCTAGCCATGGTACAATCCATAGTCTATTTTGGTAGAGGGAACAATTGAATCTTGATCTTCGTTGTACCTTTGCTTATGTTCCAGGAGGTCCTCAATTGATTAAAAATTGTACAACAAAGTTAATTGTACCTTTTATTTCTAGGTTGAAAGGCTAACTGCTTAGTTTAAACTTTTTTTTTTGAACAAAATCAAATCACCATTACATAGGTTGAACAATCTCTTCTCTCTGGTGACCATTCTTAAACGAGAATGAGCTCCTCCCACCTTTTCCTTTTTTTTTCTTTTTTTGTGGCCTTTCGTTTTTCTTTAATTGATTGCTTCTCTTGGTAAGAAAAATATAATGTTTGGTTGAAGCATGGGAATGATTCATTAGAATCGTATTGAGTTGGTGAATAGGGAAACGTCAGGCCGGTCGGTGGGGAAGTGGAGGGAAAGATAAAGGGGAAAGAGAGGGGTATAATCATGGTTTTAAAAAATGCGGTCCGATCGGCAGTCTGACTGGTCGGACCGTGAATCGGAGTGGAAAGCGTACCGGATTTGGGCATAAACTCGGTTACCTTACGAATCGTCCAAAATCCGGTCGGACCGGGCGGTTCATACGGAATTTTAACCCGGAATTTTCCGGTTCGTTAGGTTGGACCAAAAACCCAAGGTTTGATCAGATTTTTTGCCCAAAGAAAAGACCAAAAAAAAGAAAAAATCGGGAAAACCCTAAACTTTCCCTTCTTCTCGATTTTTCCTCTCTCTCGCCGACCCAGAAGTGTGATTTTTGCCGACTTCGACGTCGTCCTCCTACCTCAGGTAAATATCTCTCCAGCGAAGTCGGGCAGAGACGACGAGGAGCCCTCGCAGGAGATCACGAAGGACGAGGAGAGGGCGGGGGAGAGGACGAAGAAGGAGGAGCCGATGAGGACACCGACGAGGACAAAGAAGAGGCGCTGCTCCTTGAGGAGGTAGTGGAGGGATGTACGGGAGTAGGTGGAGGTCGTTGGAGAATGGTAGGGGCAAATCGTCTGATTGACTCGAGATAGTTACTAGAGGAGATGAAATAGTTATCTGAAGGAGATGAGAGAGAGACTAGAAGGTGGGAGACAGGAGGAGTAGAGAACAAGATGGTGAAGGAGAGAGAGGTGACAGAGAAGAAAACATGGTAAATAAGATGATGGAAGAGAGAGAATGGGATTTTGGAGTACAGAGATTTTTGGTTTTAGCTTTTTATTACACAGGGGAGTAAATGATTCAAATAAAAATAATTTTTTAGTGAAAAGTTGATGGAGTTTCATTGGGAAGAGGACAATGCAGAGTGGGAAACATCCACATTTTTGTCCCTAATGGATTTTTTAAAATTACTTTGATCTCTTTCCTCTGCCACGTGAAGGATAGATTCAAGTGTGTGGTTAAGTCGTAGCACAGACCTAGAAATATGTACAGGCTAGAATGTAAAATACTAAAAATAATATATATTTTTATTTAAAAAGCTCCGGTCCGACCAGTGATTCGACTGGTCAGATTGGTCGACCAGGAGGACGGAAAAAATTTCGGGTCAACCTCTGGGTCGTTTTTAAGAACCTTGGGTATAATAGACTTTTCTATATAATAATTTTAATTTTTTGAAAACACAGGATTCTTATTGAGTATTTCTATAATACATGGCCTAAAGTGTCTATTTCTAATAATATAGAGTACCAAAGTGTCTTTAACCCATCAAATACTTGTATCAACGTAAGTTGTTCAAGCATAACCATAACTTAAATTTGAGTTATGGGGAGTTGGGTTTTTTCGATGTACTCGTAAGATAGATGATATAGATGTCGCATAATTAAGTTTAGTGATATCGAATTAAAAGCAGGTTTCTATCTAGCCGAGATGTTCTTTCTCTTCTTCAGTCTTCCCACCGCGAGAGATTTTTAATAAAACTGATGGCACAACTTCGAAATAGTAGGTTCAGTATTAAGTAGTAGCCATCGCAACAATGAGCTATCTTTAGTTAGATGGTAGAATGATCTTGAAGATGTATTTATTTTTTCATATTTATTTGTCCGTCATTTTTACCAAAAGAAACTTAAAGCCGAGTTATGTGAGCACAATAATAAAACTTGCTAGGTAAAACTTAGATATCATATAAATTAGGGCAAATTGCCCTCAGCCTCCTGGTATTTGCCAAAATTACTGTTTCAGTCCCTCCTGTTTCGAAATCGAAAGTTTGGCCCCTCTAGTTTTTGCTTTTATTGAACTCTAAGGCCCCTCGCGGATGTCATCATTCAATTTTTTATTTTTTAATCAAGAAAATGACAATTATACCCTCCAATAAAAAACCACATCAGAAGAAGATTGCCGACATCGGGGCCATCCTCGGCCCCTCAACAGGACCATCTTCGGAACGACGATGGAGGAGAGAGGAAAGATGGAACGACGCACCATCTCCAAGTCGTCCTCGACGACGGTGGTTCAAGTCCTCGTCGTCATTCCAGGCATCACCGTTGACGGTCGATTCAAGACCTTGCCGTCGATTCAAGTGCCTCACCGTCGATTCGTCGTCGATTCAAGTACCTCGCCATTGATTCCAGTGCCTCACCTTCGATTCGTCGTCGATTCCAGTGCCTCACCGTTGATTCGCTGTCGATTCAAGTGTCTCACCGTCGATTTCTCCGTGAGGTGGGACGGTGGCGGAGGAGGAGGAGAAGAAGGGGTGGAGCGTGGGTTTGAACATCCTTCCGGTCTGGAACATGAGAAACAGTAGGTTCAGAACTCATCGAAGTCGTGTTCGGTGGCGGCCATCTTCGTCAGAGTCGTGTTCGGTGGCGGCCATCTTCGTCGGAGTCGTGTTCGGTGGCGGCCATCTTCGTCGGAGTCGTGTTCGGTGGTAGCCATCTTCGTCGGAGGACGATGTTGGTCGGGGAAGAAGATCATTTTTCGTCTTTTTACTTTTTTATTTTTTATTGATGGGTATAATTGTCATTTATAAAATAAAATAAATGATGACATCAGCGAGGGGCCTTAGAGTTTAATAAAAGCAAACTAGGGGGTCAAAATTTTAATTTTGAAATATAACAGACTGAAATGGTAATTTAAGCAAACTCTAGGGTGCTGAAAATAATTTATCCTAAAAATTATTCTCAAATTCAAATTTGAATTAATTAACACTTGTAACAGTAGAGTACAAATGAAGGTGTATGGTTGCACGTCGACATCTCATGTCCAATTGGTAGGCAATGGGAAATTGGCAGTAGCAGCAGGTGTGGAAATTGGCAGTACCACACATCACGTTCTGTCGTACAGGTGTGGCTTATCCACTGTCCTGTGGGGGGAGATGCTTTTTGGCATTTTCTGGTATAAATAAATGCCTTTGTTATACATGTCTTTCTTACCCGGCATTTTTAATATGTTAAAGCTGGATATAAATTTTTTTTATAGGTAAATAATTATACCATAGTATTTGTTAGAGCTTGACCTTTGATTTTTTGAAATTGACAATGACTTGTATTGTTAAACTACATATTTTTTGGCAACAGGGATAATTTAAATGGTAAAAAGCGCTCATCACCAATTGTACATTGTATACGAGGGTGCCGAAGGAAAATGGGTCTTGATATGGCTGTCTGTGCAAGCCTAGGGGTTGCTTTGGAGATAGTATCACCATTTTGATGAACTATATATTTAGATAATTAAGTTATTTACTCATAAAAAGTTGAAAATGTTATCTTTTAATACTGTTGTATTTATAAATATTCAAACTTAAAATTTATTGATTAAATAATAACAATCTGCTACACAAGACATGCCTCAAATTTGTTTTCGAAATTGATAGACCTCAAACATCCACTAATATAAATTTAAGTAGGAAATAATTTTTTAACAGTGAAAAAGCTCCCAGTTTTTATACAACTTATACTCGTAGAGAAAGAATCCCAAGTGAGCGAGAGTAATGAAAGACATGAATATCCTTTTGAAACTTTAAATGTGCGATAGGTAATGCACCGATAGTTATTTTTTTTTCTTTTGGTGAAAGACATAATTTCCTTATTTATACAGTGCGAACTTCGTAATCTATCTTAATAATATAAACCTTCTAAAAAAAATTAATAGTACAAACGTAAATCGAGTACTGAACGTCACAAACCACAGCAGAAAAATACCTTTCAGAAAAATAAGGGCAAATTACTCTCAGATTCTTAGAGTTTGACAAAATTAACAGTTGGGTCCTTACTATTTTAAAACCCCACTTTTCATCCTCCAAAATTGATAAAATAGAACTCTAAGGTCCCTAACTCCAGTATCGAAAAATAACTCCGGCAAGGAGGCACTGTAAAATGACAAAATTGCCCTTCGGTTAAAAAACAAAAAAAAAACTCACATTCTTCAACCTAACACCAAAAACATCAAATTAAACAACCAAAAATTATCTGGTTCAAAATAGGCTTGAGCAGTTTCTTGAGGACCTTGTCTAAACGCAACAGCCCTCGTCGGGGATGAGGAGGACTGGGATTGTGTGCGTCGCCTGTGGTAACGATAGGGACAATTACCTTTGAAATAGTTGAGTCCGGGCGAGATCGGGGCTCTGACCACCACCGACCAAACATGGCCTTGTTCAATTGTGCCTCGAACAACAGCCACTTGTACCTGTCAAAGAGCGTACTCTGCTCGTCCTCGAACCTCTTCAACACCGTCCCCCCAGCCATCGCCTGCGCTCCTTTTTTTCTTCTACCTGGTGGTGCTTTCTTTCTTACAAGGCAGCGTTTGTAGTCGCCGGGGAAGAGAGTGCAGGGAGGTTGCTGAGGCGATGGGGTCTAGAAGGCAGAGGAGGAGGCAGCGGCAGAACGAACCTGTCATGACCCAGAACTGACCGCCGCGCAATCAAAGTTGCACAAGGCTCAATTCTATTCTTTTAAATAATTATCAAATTACATGTCCCAAACTGCTATTACTTGAAATCATTCTTAATGTTTACAATATGAAAACTTACATCTTGAATATGAAATTTATAAGAGTGAGATAACTCAATCAATCTTTAAATACGAATAAATTAAATACAATCATAAGCAACATCTAATACCAAATAATCTTCCATATTTCTTGAAAAATTACATTGCGAATTTGGGTGAGTTCGCTATTCAATAAGTTGTCAAAACAACCAATCCGAAGTTAGGCCCAAGTATTTTATAAACAGTTCACAATACACGTACAACAAATTATCTTCTAAACATATTGACTACCCACTTCATCAACCACATATTGCTCAAACATGTATGGAATGTTGCGCAATACGACAATGCAGGACTCCCTGATGCAGCTAGTCATGATAAATGAAGACACTGACTCAAACACCATATAGACAGATTACATAAAGACGAGTTTACTAAGACCAATATCGACTCCATAGATTAGACATCATATGATATGAAAACAGGAACTCTAGAGATCCTCCTAATGAGGTTATGCCATCGAATCACCCCCAATGGCAGGGTCCTGGCGCATACCCTCATTATTGAGGGGACCATCATATCACCCCAAATAGTAGGGTCCTCGCGCATACTCCTGCCGTTATGGGGACCATCATATCACCCCCAATGTTAGGGTCCTGGCGCATACTCCCGTCGTTATAGGCCTTATTAATAACCTCACTAGAACCTGCATGTTTTAACAAATCCGATCGAACCTTAATTGCCACAATTCTAATTCACACCACAATTCCAATAAGTGAATCAATCAACCAAATTATCCACCTCACCAATCCAGTCCACCAATATCGCACCAATTTCTCAACAAGAGTAGTACATCATCGCTCGACAGAAACATAACCACCTCACCAAGAATTTTCAATCAAAGCAAGGCAAGGACAGTGCACCACAATCAGTTAATCATCAAATACCAAACCAACTCACGACAATTAAATACACAAGTTATACAATCTCATCGCAGGAACTGGTACACTAATTCATGGCAAAGAAATCTACATACTTACGTAACCAAGTAACCATTTTTAATTTATTTTAATTACTTGGCCCAAATGTAAAAAATAACAGTTTTAAATTAAAAGTATTTTGAATTGATTCCATGAACAACTTACCTCAAAATATCGCATCATTATTAATTCGCAGGTTAAAGGAGACCATAAGAATTCCATAAGTCATTAGCTCCATTCTGTCTAAGGCCACCAAACCAAGCCAACGACGTGCCACAGAAGCTTTCAGGCATCTGCATTCCAGTGCCAGTTGCAGCGGCCGTAGTGTCTCGCAAGTGGCTCATGCATCTTGTCCTACGTTCTTTCACGATGTACACCATTCTCGCCATTCAGTTTCGCCTAGTTCGAAGTCGTTTTATGGTTTTCTCTATTCTATTTCTTTCATTTAGACTTGAACTGTCATTTGAGAGGCAGAGAGATTCAAGCATATGGGTTTTGGGCGTGGAGATCAAGGTGGAAAGAAGTTAGAACGTGGGTTAGTTGAGTTTTATTAGGGGTGAGTGGTTGGTCAATTACAACTTGATCACTAGTTATTTGTATTTTTGTCATTTTAGTTTTCTAAATTACTTATCCAAATACCGGGTTTTACAGAACCGCTGAGGTCGAGAAAGAGATCCCGCTGTGAGCGGCGGCGGGCTTCCAGCTGGAGACGGTGGTGTGCAGCCTCCGCCTGCTCATGATGACCCCCAACCGATGGGGCCCACTTGCCAGCACCTTCTCTCACACTTCTTCCCTCCCGATCCTGACTTTGATTCCGTCTTTTTGGTGTTTTTGGATCTGGATTTTTGAGAATTTTTTTTCCTTTTTACCAAAAGGTTGGTTTGGGAGTGCCATGATGTAATAATTTACCTTAAAAAAAATTCTTTTCCTTTTCAAGTTTAACTTTAGCTGTAATGGTGCTCGTAATTGCTTTTAATTGTGTTGTTACTGATTCGAAGTGCTGTGTATTTACTTCTAGCAGAAAAGTTGCTCACTTGCGATTTTGGAGCTTTAGTTCGTACCAAAAAATGGGGATTTACCCAAAAATCATAAGAAAAGAAACTAAGCACCCAAACCAAAACCAAATTTAAGCAAGAAATTTAAACTAAATGTTTGATTAGATAGGTTTTCTGTTTAATTTGGTATTCTTGGTATTTAATTTGGTGTTCTTGATGTTTATTTTTTGTATTCTTGGTATTCTAGAGGTCGAAGAAGATGAATTCTTTTACTTTTTTCACTGTTTTGACTGAGGGGCAATTTGGTCATTTTTACATGACTCCTCGCTGGAGTTATTTACCGATACCGGAGCTAAGAATCTTAGAATTCTATTTTATCAGGCTTGGAGGACGCAAGTAGGAGTTTTGAAACAGTAAGGATCCTAATGGTGATTTTGTCAAACCCTAGGGAGTTGAGAGTAATTTGTCAAAAAAATAATAACTGCAGGAGAAAAATTAATTTACAATCGATTTTTGCAATTAGAATATGTCCTTTAAAACGCAATGAAGTAAGATAGTCAGTGCTTATACAATATATCGAATCTCGAGTTTGATATATAAAAATGTAAATGCGTTAAAAAAATTGTACGGAAAATCTTGAGGCACATTGTAATCATGCGATTTGTACCTATATTAATTGATATAATGAGTGTCCGAAGGTATTTTGTAAAAAAAAAATCGGTGATAGTGGCTATACCCGTTGCATTCAACTAACTGAACCAAATAGCTCCACAGAGTAGAGAATACCATACATATCAGATGAAAGGGTAGCTTCAAAGCCTTCACTCTCCATCAAAGGGCATTTAACCTAGCGGTACAAGGCGTTCATGACTTTACTCTGGCAGGCGTTCATGACTTCACTCCAGCGAGGCTAGAAGTTGGAACGAATTACACTGGTGGGCTAGCAAGACACAACCTTTTTCTAGGAGATTTTAGTGCTCAACGACACTAATAATGTTGTATATGTGTGCGCAATTGACATAATCTTTTGATAGATAATACTATTTTATACATAAAAACACGACTTTTTTTTGACAAGTATAGCAAGTAACAACCTATTTATAACCCCACAAAGGCTACCCGGCTGCTTCAATTGGTTTTGGTTGGTGAGGCTGATTAACACCATATGAAGCAAAATGGAAGCCCTTGAGGGGGAATGAATAGGTCATGCCTTGAGAAATTCTATTATGGGTTTTATTAGATACCTGATTCACCCAAATGGGTCCTTTATATAATCATCAAATGTGTTTCCAAGTAATAGCATTTTCCTCTTTAGTCACATCTGGTAGTTCACTTTTTTTTTCTTTTCCAAATGGTATTGCAGTTGGTTTTTCACAGAGTGCCAATCCATTAAATGGCAGCTGAAGTTAGTTTGATTGGATGGTGCTAACTGCAACAAGACACGAATTCAGTTTAATTTAATCCAACTTCGTTTTCAGATAAGCATGCGTGTCATGTCTGGAAATCGGCACGTCGGCCCTTTATGTGGAGAAACAACAGGCGATTCATGCATAAATATTAGCAGCACTATGAGTGAAAATATTGGTAAGTAAATTCAATTTATTTAAAAATATTTAATTTTACGGATAAAAAATACTATTTAAAGAGTCACTCATAAATATAGATTATGGATACCTGAACTTTCAATAAAACATTAGCACAATTATATTTATAAAATTCCAACTCCAAAAAATTAAGTGTTTTTTCCAATATGTTAATTGAGATTTTTGTTAAAATAGCTGGAAATTCTGATGTCGAGATTTCAACACTTTGACTAACTTATCGGGTAAGGTAGAATTTTAATAACCGTAAAGATTTTTTTCATAATCATAATACTATATTTTGAGGAAGAGTTTGAATATTTATCCAATGCTATTCAGGACGAGAAGAGAACTTCAATAATTGCGTACGATCAATTTGAAATAAGCAACTCCAAATACGTTTTGTAAAGTATATTTAGTCTAATATCACAAAGTGTAGTAGACAACTAAGTGTAAGATATAATTAATAATTGAAAATTTTATCTTAAAAAAACTTCAAATATGTTTCACAACCTTCCTCTCGATTTATCGTTAGTAATTTAGAGTTATTCGCCTTCTCTTAATTTTCGTCACTTTGAATAGTAAAAATAATGAATTGGAATGGATAAATTGGGCAATTTAGAACTTCTAACACCATTAGTTAAACCCCTTAAATATATATTTATTTTAACCAAGAGGTGTTAGTGACAAACTAAGGACTTGGTCCGGAAGAAGAGTGGTTTCCAACTGGAACCCAACAAGTTGTAGATCAATAACAGGTCAACAGTTCCATCCCAATGTACTACAGCACTCTTCAGAAAGATGTGCTCCATTTTAAACTTAATTTATTATTTTAGGAGTTTAAGTCATTAAAAATATAAATGTTAAATATTTGTTAAAAAAAATTTTTGAAAATTTTATCGGATTCAGAAATTATATTGATCGAACATTAGGTCGTGTAAAAAATTGTACCAACAAAAAAATTGGACTTTTTCGTGTGATGTTTACGTGGTGATACATTCACTAGAAAGTGGTGAAATTGCTAACCACGCCACTCGTCATAAACACCCCTTCACGAATTTATTAAACCAATCGACTACGAACGCGGGGTTGGATTCAGTGGGGACAAAACTTATCCCCACTGAAATGGATCAAGTAATTATACCTATAGCCACGGTTTTTTATGATTGTCAGATCTCTAGACACAATTTTTAATAAAATCTGATGATTCAAACAAAATCTCCTCTGTAGGAACGACTTTTATGTTGTACCCGCTCAATCCAAAACCGACGAACGCCCAACAATTCACCGCGTACAATGCCTCTCACGACAAGGTGCAGCCGTATTTCACTTTCACCATCTCTCTATCTCTGTCTCTCTCGGTAGCCGACCGTATATATTATAAAGTAGTAATAAAAAAGATTGCTTGGAGATGATTTCAATTAGTGGAAACCGCTGATCATGACTAATTAATCTTATTCCATGAATCCTTTCTTCCCGCTTTGTCAGTTGTTATCAGAAAACTACGGTGCCGACAACATTATGCGTGATGCGTCGTACTCTTTTACTTTTGTTTATAATCTTGTGTTACTCACCGATTTGTAGGAAATAAGTAATTCAGATTACTACTATTTCACCGAGGAGAGTTTATTCAATTCACAAACTGCTTGAATTACTTTGTGTTGGAGATTATAATATTTTTTGATATAAAATTAGAGATTATTATGTTGCTAATTTTTTTGGGTGAAATTGGTGAGCCTATTATATTGTTAGTTGTGAGTACAGTAAATTTGTTTATGAGAGTAATAATTTTATGTCAAATATGATAACAGAGCAGGTTAATCCCGTTTCTCACATGAAACTAGTATGAATAAATTACTCTCAGGTCTTTCTGATTTGCTAGAACGACTATTTTCGTCCCTCCTGTTTCCAAACTGATACTTTAGTCCCTCTAGTTTGATAAAATGACTATTTTTCGTTCCTCCTGTTTCCAAACTGATACTTTAGTCCCCCTAGTTTGATTTTATCACGTGTAACGGTTCTTTCTAAAATTTTGTTAAAAATAAAATTATCCTTCATGACAACAAAAGAGAATATTCATTAACCCGAATAAATCGAACATCACACTTACATTGAAAATTATTATAAAATAAAAATAAAATTCTTGCATTAAAAACCCTTGGTACATGTACACTGTACAACGGAGTCAAGTGTTGAACTCGGTTATATGGAGGGCCTAATTAAAATACTATCATGGTAAATATGTATCTATTAATCAAATATCATAATTAACCATTTTATATCTTTATATGGATTTGTATCTGCAATATAACATTTAGAAAATTTAAATGAGTATACAAATATTAAAATATTTGTATCCGAATTAAAAATATTTGTATACGAGACCAGAAAATCATATATTATAGAAAATAATTAGTCTTAATTCTGTTAAACTTGGTGAAGAAATAAAAAATGAAAGAGTTTAAGGTAATATGGCAAAAACATAGCACAAAAAATTTCTGTCATTGGACAGAATTTTCTGTCCCATGGAAATAAACGGGAGAAGAAATTGGTGGTGGACTGAGACAAACTTTTAATCTATCCCGTCCATTTCCTACGCCAAACATAAATAAAAATTCTTATCTAGTCTACTCCAAACCATAAAAAGAAATGCAGCCTTTAAGAACAGACTTCATGGATCATATTAGTCTTCAAAAGCAAGAGCTGAGGTCTCCTAATTTAACCGGAAGCCCACTAATAAGCTGCTAGAAGAGATTCACTCCAAGCACATTTCAGACGCTTCTCTACATTATAGCACGTATCGTACTTCAGAATTTTTCTGAATCGGTAGTGCGCCGCGAAACAATAACTAAATGAGACAGAAGAAGCTGCATGCTGTCCGTTTGGAATCAATTGCAGTTCCTCCAATTTGGTTGATAAAAGTACATACTCTGATTCCGTGGAGAGAAATAGATTCTCATTCTACTGATAAAACGGGGGATTATTGTAATACATCACGATAAAGTTAACATTTTAAGGTATCGTGCTCATAGCGATATGTTCATACGCTCAGAAACCATGATCTGCTACCACCAGTGAAGGTAAGCTGTATAGGTTGCTCCTGTTATCCTCTTTTGACAGGATTACTCGACTCTCGGTTGGACCCCTACGCGTCATGCAGCTCTGCAGAGTCGAATCCTCAAGCAGAATAGCTTGCCATTCACCATCGCTCTCTCGGACAGGCCATTCACCATCGCTCTCTCGGACGGCCATCGGGAAGTGTTGGAAGTGTCACCTTCTCCGAGTTCTTAGTGGACTTATCTGCACGGTTGAATGATCTGTCCAAAGGAATTTTGATACTTGCATCGTTATCATTGAAATCAGGGGGCGTGTCTTCATCATCATCATCCCAACGATCCTCATCCCCATCATCATCCTCATCGCTGTCACCAGCCGAAGAGTAGTCTTCATCCTCGCTCCCCGTGTCTTTCTGGTCCCTTGTTTCATCTTCTCCATTAATACCCTTTTTGGCTGCACCACGCCTTGGAAATCTAGTGACTGTAACAAGCGAGCGCAACTTCTCTTTGACAACCAACAGACGATCCTTCTCTATCAATTGAGCATCACGATAGGCTTCCCTGAGGAAGACGGAATCCCTATCTCCTTTCAAGGACACATAAAACATGTCAGGATGCCTTATCAGCATTCCCCTCAGCTGCTGAGAGAACCTGAACTCCTCCCTGAAGTGAGTAAGGTGATCCACAAGCGTCCGCTTCTCTATGGTAAGACTTAACATCTCATGAACCACAGCACATGCATGCTTTTCCTTCTCTATCGTGCCAGATTTCAAATGAGAGAAATCTGAGTAGGGAGATGTGTAAGGAATATCTCTGAACCGAGAAATCTTCCTCGTTTCGCCCTTAGTAAGTTGTAAGCCCTTTGGCAACTTCACTCTATTGAACTTTGGTGGTCTATCAAAGATCAAATTCCTTTCTTCAGCCTCTCTAGCCCGATTATCCTCCTCGGATAACTCAGCTGCCGTCACCGCAAGTTCCGGATCCCAATGAGCCAACTCCAATGCAGGCCCAGCCTCAGTAGGAACAACCTTATAATACTGGGGATACCTCTTGCATATCGTGTCGCGGAACTCCTTAGGTAGCCCAAGATCGGCCGCAATATGAGCCAACTTGCTCAACAAAATCCTCTTCTCCAACGTCATCATCAGCAGTTTCCTCAACTTGATAACCAACAAATCCTCCATCTCATTCCTAACCCTCAACTCCTCGAAATACAGCCTCTCTGCCTCGGGGGTCAGCTTGAACTGCAGGCTAAAAGCCCCTTCCTCCACGATATCAAACACGCCGGGGAATTTCTTCAACAACGCGATAAACCGACCCCTGTCCTTAAGACCGAGTTCCTTCCTATACTTCCCCAACTCCCTCAAAGACATAATCCTATCAGGCTGCTCAACCAGAAGCTTCCTAAGCTTCAAGACAAGCTTCAGCTTCTTGTCCTTCTGGATCACATTATCAAAGGGAAGCTCCTTCCTCCTCTTAACTGCAGCTCTAAGCGGTTCGAGAGGGACCCGGATAGGGTTCCTCCATGCCCCACCTCCAAAGCTACCATTTTTATCAAAAAGCAACAAACTTTGCCCTAAAAATTGAGCCTTTTCTAATCCAAGATGGGCTCTAGCGCATAGAGGCAAGGGAGGAGCTGTACAAGGAAAGAGATTACAGGAAGACAAGAGGAATTTGGGTTCCATACCTTGAAAAAAAGCTTGCTCCTTTCACTACCTCAGGGAAGCTCCAGAGGAAAGAAGGGGTTTTAGATGGGGTTTCCTTTCCTACAGCTTTATGATTTATCTATCCATTTTCTAGATATTTCTTTTGGGCGTTGTCGTCCGCGGGACAAAACGACCGCTGATACATTATGTCTTTGTAACAACTTTTATCCCGATATTTACTGTACTGACGACTGATCCAACTCGAACGTAAACACACAGAAATGGTAATGAGAAAGATTTGGATATGATTCATAGCATCCAAATGTTTACCCCTTTTTTGAAAAATGGACCCAAATTTTTATATTTATTCTCTTTAAAATTAAGAATTTGGACAAGATTCGAGTCCCAAAAGACAAGATAAGATCAGAGTGACATGCGAATCCGTATTATTTAAAAATTATTTTATTTAAAAAAATCAAATTGTCATTTGATTATTTTCAAATGGGAATAAAAAATGGAATGCAATTTATGTTTAGTAATTAATATACATATATATAATTTTAATATTATAAATTTATATTCATGCACTTATCCTGTTAAAATATTAGGATCCAGATCCGATCAAATACAATATATCTTACACTATTCGGTGTGAATCCGGGCGGGTATATCTTCGGGTAACTCTGAAACGCTGTCGCACCACTGACGCGTTAGTAAGTCAACTTTTTAACTACACATCCTCTCGAGCAAGAGCGCGAAGTTGCGCGAGTGGGATTCTTTGATGGCGGTGAGGAAGCGAGAACGCGAGCGCCGGCCGGCGCAGGACCCCGGCGGGCGTAAACTCCGAACAGCCGATCAACCAGCAGCAGCTAAGGCGGAGGCTCCGGGCCGGCTGCTCGTGACGGTCTTCGTAGTGTTAATCGTGGTTTTCGTCCCTTGCGTGATCCTCTACCGGTCCAAAACCACGTATCCGGGTCCCGACCCGACCCGGAATCTGGCTCCCGTGCCCCATGGCTTGGTCAAGACCGACGTGGACTACCAAGAGATCCTCAGAGTAAACTGTTTTATTTTGATTTTGTAAAAATGCGTATTTGTAGAGTTAATTTCCTATTTTATTTTAATATTTGTTGGGATTAATTCGTTCAGGAGAATTCAGAGGTTAATAAGAACGAAACGCACCGGCATTATACCTACCCGGTACTGGGCTACATTACTCCCTGGTAAGCGCCTTGTTCGGATTTTGTACTGTTTCTTTTCTCGTTTGGTTCGAATTGATTGATTCGAGTGCTTGTAATTGTTCTTGGTTTTTGAAAACTTGGCTGTTTGTTGTAGGAATTCCAACGGATACGAAATGGCGAAGCGGTTTGCCAATAAGTTTACTCATTTGTCCCCTGTTTGGTATGACCTCAAGAGGTAATACAATACAGCAGGCCAGATTTCTGTTTTGTGCTTCTTTCTTTGTGAATCTTCTTCTCCGGTGCCGGATTTCTGTGGAAATTCCTGTTAGTGCTGCTTTGTTTGTGTTCCCAGCCAAGGTAGCGGTTTGGTACTAGAGGGAAGACACAATGCTGATCCTGGATGGATCTCGGACATTAGGGAGCGAGGGGCCGCTCTGGTAAGAGTGATCAGCTAGCTACCTAGTCTTTTTCCGAATAATGAGACGTGTCTACATTTTAAGTGCTACGGCAACAAAAAAAGTGCCAGTGATTAAACTTGTATTTTGGTGCACTGCTTTTTTCTCTATTTTTTGTTGTTTCTGCACTTTCTTTTATAATGTAGGTATTACCAAGAGTCGTTTTGGAAGCGCTACCTAAGGAGATGCTTAGGAAGAAGAAACTTATGGATAAGGCAGTTGAACTTATTGTATCTGAGTGCAGGTAAGCCTCGGATGTTCATCATGATGCAAATGAGTGTCAATTTTTACTTTTAAGTGAGGCAGTCGAGTGAGATTTATCTTCTCGTGCTTTGTTTTTCACTGGTGCTCTTTGGTGTCTGTTTCCATTGTGTTTTATTTTCTTCTTCTTTGATGCTGTGATCTTTTTGAGTTTTTCTTTTATAGTTTGTCTTCTTCTCATCTACGAGTAAGGATGATGAAGAAAGAAAGAAAGAAAAAAGGAAAGAAATGAGGAAAGGGGGAGGGCGAGTGATTGTTCGAGTCAGAGGAGAGAAGCATGTAGCTCTCTCCTCCTTAAAAGTGCCACTAGTTCTCTGATTGTCAAAAAGACCTGCAAACAAGTTTGGAGAATGCTGTATTATTTTAGCAGCAAGCAAATTCTTGTCACATTTGGCAGCTTTGTGTGAATTTTCAAACGAAGACAGATATCTGATTGTTAACAAGACTTGTAAGTTGAAGAAAGTGATAAAAAATCTCATCTTTATTGTGATGGCTTTTGTCTGGGTTCTTGATTCTACAGGGAAATGGATTATGATGGCATTGTGCTAGAGTCTTGGTCAAGGTGGATGGCTTATGGTGTCTTATTTGATCCTGATCTGAGGAATAAGGTAACTATGAAACTTGTCCTGTGAGATCGATTTTCGATATTATCATATCAATTAATTTTAATGTGCTTGGCTACTGGAATGAGTGTTTGTGGCCCATGTAATTAGTTTTTCTTGATAAACATGTGAAATTCAGTAGCCCGTGGCATTCCTTTTGTTAGGATTCGTCTGAAGGTGCATTTATCAACTTATTCCTGATCATCGATGTATTTAAGTGATACACTTCTTTCTATTGGTAAATCCAGGCACTAGAGTTTGTAAAGCAGCTCGGGCAGGCGCTTCATTCCGTACCTTCAGCAAGGAACGACGTGCAACATTTACAGTTGATCTACGTCATTGGTCCGCCATATTCTGAAGTGCTTCAAGCCCATGATTTTGGCCCACGGGATCTTCGGAGCTTGAGTAATGACGTTGATGCTTTCTCCCTGATGATGTACGATTTCTCTGGCCCCCAAAATCCGGGTCCAAATGCGCCTTTGAAGTGGATCCAGTCTACCTTGCAGCTGCTCCTTGGCACTGGCAAGGGTGCTCAAACCCTGGCGCATAAGATACTCGTTGGACTCAATTATTACGGAAACGATTTCGTGATATCTAAAGGTGCTTGATTTTACCCGCATCTCTTTCTCTGTCATTAACACCATCTATTAACCTAATCGCCTCCGGATTTCTCGTAAAACTGCAGATTCCGGTGGCGGTGCGATCATAGGAAGAGACTACCTCTCTTTGCTAGAGAAGCACAAGCCTCAGCTGCAATGGGAAAAGAAGAGCGGGGAGCATTTCTTCCTCTACGTCGAAGACGACGGGTCCAGGCATGTCGTTTTCTATCCGACGTTGATGTCGATCTTCTTACGGTTAGAGGAAGCCCGGATTCAGGGAGCCGGTATTTCAATCTGGGAAATAGGCCAAGGTTTGAATTACTTCTTTGATCTGTTGTAACTTTAAGGTACCCTTCCCATTTAAAGGCTCCATTTCCTTTGTACGTGTACATTTAAAAGTCTCGACATGTTTCTCCTTTGCTCGTCCGAGAAGTTATGGTTCTTCTAAAGAAACGAGAACCAAAGTTTTGATCTCGACTTGCGAATGTCAGATGAATAGATTCTGGTTATCCAGTCCAAAACGTTCAAACTATGAGTCATTTCATTTACAAACGAGAGAATCGGGTGACCTGCACGCACGTGTTAACTTCTTGCCCTCTACATGTTTTTGATGTGTATTCGTTACAAAACTGTGAGTTGTGACTTATGATTAGAAAATTTGTAGATTGGAGTTTAGAAAAGGTGTAAAACATAACCTATTCGGGGATCCACGAATACGGTTACAGTTTTTTTTTTTAAAATAAGTTAAATTTAAATTATAACATATAAATAAAAAATATGTTTTCTATTTTTAATCAAGTTAAATTACTTGTTTGAACTTTAGGTCAATTGATGGTTTAATCTTAATGATCGGTTTGTTGGCAGTTTCTTAATACCTCTCTAACTATAACAGTAACTAGAAACTTTACTTTTATGGTTGCGATGACTGTAATTACTGATTAATAATCGGCTAATTATTTCAAGGTTAAAATCGAACGAGCTTATCACATGTAGGACGCTGGCTTCCAAGTTCTACAGCCTTCCTCCTCGCTATTCTGAGCCACACAACACAATCCCACACCGTCAACCCATTGACGTACTTTAAAAACCATCCGGACAGAAACACACCCTCCTCAGACCAGATAAAAACAAACACTTTCTGTATTGCATTAAACCTCCTCCACCTCTCATGATGATGAAGTTCAATTATGCCATGGAGGCCATCAATGCAGCTAGCTTGTCACCAACCTCTAAGTTGGTCTTCTGTGAGGAAAGATCAGACCAACAACCCAAGAAGCCATCCTCACTCCCTATACCAAGGACCTTCCAAGTTGGTCTTGCTCTAGTCTCCTCAGCTCTTGGAGCTCCTACACAAGCTATAACCTACGAGGACGCCCTCCAACAGTCGGTTACCGCCCCGCCATTCGATGATGTCATCAGCTTCGCGGCGGATAACCCCGTTGTTATAGCTGGTGGGGTTGCAGCCCTGGCAGTCCCATTGGTGCTGTCTCTGGTTCTCGGCAAGGCTAAGCCTTATGGAGTTGAGTCAGCAAGGAAGGCTTATGGGGTGTTGGGGGATGATCCAAGTGCTCAGTTGCTTGACATAAGGGATCCGGTCGAGGCTAGGCGGGTTGGGAGCCCTGATGTTAGGGGATTGGGTAAGAAGACTGTTCCCATTGCTTATAAAGGTGAGGACAAGCCTGGTTTCTTGAAGAAGCTGTCCTTGAAGTTTAAGGAGCCTGAGAGTACCACATTGTACATTCTAGACAAGTAAGTAAGATTCTCGGACCGAGCCAGGGGACGCATTTTCCTAGTGTTAGACACGGTTTCTCATTGTTCTCTGTTGAAGCTATTTCTCGTGAAGCTAGCTAACGTTGCAACTTTGCTGATGGAAGCCAGATTTGATGGGAATTCTGAGCTGGTCGCGGAGTTGGTCACCGTCAACGGGTTTAAAGCTGCTTATGCAATAAAAGATGGTGCAGAAGGACCAAAAGGATGGATGGTACTTCTCAACCATTTGGTTTAATCTGTCTCCCTTTCGTAGACGGATCTGTAAACCTTACCTAAAAAACTTGATATTCGTACTAATTTTCGCAGAACAGCGGTCTTCCCTGGATACCACCGAAGAAATATTTGAGTCTTGATCTCGACGGCATCTCGGATAGTATCAGCGATGCTCTTGGAGTATGCAGCCCTGAACTTTTACCTTTTCTATTGTCAAATTTTCAGCTTGTAGTTAGTTACTACTGAACTGAATTTGCAGGAGGGTTCTGATGCAATATCCGTCGGTCTTGGCATTGCGGCAGCTACTGGCGTCGGTTTATTTGCAGTCACAGAGGTTTGCATTAGACTATTATTATGTTTCATCCTCTTCGTTCTTCGGTTTTTTTGCAACGATTCGGTTATAAATTGGAAGATTGACAGTTGTTTTAATTTCCAGATAGAAACAATACTGCAACTACTGGGTTCAGCTGCACTTGTTCAGTTCGTGAGTAAGAAACTCCTCTTTGCGGAAGTAAGTTTTTCTAACCTATTATTCTGAATGTTTTGATTATTTTATGATAAACTGCTGCCTGAAGTTATGTCCTCTCTTAACTAACTACCCTCTCGAGAATATGCATATCGATTATCGATTCGTGCTTACGCGAATTACTCCCAATGCAGGACCGGAAGGAAACGTTAAAACAGCTTGATGAGTTTCTGAACACGAAGGTTGCTCCGCAAGAGCTTGTTGACGATATAAAGGTGATCTCTACACTCAAAACACGAGAATCATGTATTCGTTTCCTAGTTGACCATGACCATGGTCTTGATCTTAACACTGTTGTGGCAAATGCAGCAAATTGGGACCGCTGTTTTGCCTCCGTCTGCGAGCGGTGAGGCTCTTCCTGCACCAGCAGATCCTGCCACTGAGAGCCCCGTCCAGAAATCAGAAGTAGCTCCTGTTGCAGCCCCTGAACCGACTGCAGAACCAGCTCCGGAGCCTTCTCTGCAGATACCGAAAACCGAAGTTAAAGCAGAACCGGTGGCCAGCTTTCCCAGGCCTCTTTCACCATATCCAGCAGTAATCTCAAATCCATTGCTTCATTATTATTTTTTTCTCTTCATGATCCGAACTATACCATTTACTGTCAAAGTTGGAAACTGCATTGTCCGTCGGTCCGGCAACTGATCCAGTTCCTTGCTCTTCATCCAATGCAGTATCCAGATTTCAAGCCTCCAACATCTCCTACGCCATCGAAGCCCTGAATCCGTAGCTTCGACTACGAGTACGCCTCTAGTAACGGGCGACCATTTTGATGGAAATTTCTAGAGCTAAGTAATAAATAACCTGTACAGATTCAAAGCTGGCGAGGCGATCGATGCCCGGATTCCGTTGTCTTCCATTGTCGTGCAGTCGCGACCAGTGATCGGTAGGTGCTGATGATCATACCGTCCACCCTTTGTAGCTTGAACATGTCCTTAGTTTGTTCTTTATAGTGGCATTGTCCATCTTATGGAGTGAAGTGGAAATGACATATAAAATAACTCGCCTCTGGGTTTTAGGAGAGCTGCAAGAGCATGATTTAATGACCAACTTACCAGCCTAATGCTAAACTCTTAGGCCAGCCGGAAAATTTCTTCTTCCTTTTGTTTTCGTGGTAAAGCTCTGCTCAAGGTGATACGAAACGCGTACATCAACTGGCAAAAAAATGTTTTACCTTAACCAAATTGTCCATTTCGAGTTTATGAGTGTTGAAATTTGTTAGAAAATTTTGTCGAATGGCATTTTAGATATTTGCGCACTAAAATTTTGCATTGAAACGACCTCTAGTCTATGAGACTGGGATTAATTAGTTCTAGCCATAGTTGTTCTACAATGACTTTGCTTTTGAGTTTTAGCATGTATTAAAATTTAGTGTACTTTCTCCAACAAAAAAATTGTGTATAGAATTTCACCATTTGTGAATTTTGGTTTGTTTAATATAAATATAAATATTATACCATATTTTGATCCATCTAAATTAATATAAACATTATTTTCTGTCTACATTTTAATTTGTTTACAAGACACTTTGTATAAAAATAAGTAAGATCATCAGCTTTTAGACTTCAAAAAATTGAACATTAGTATCTTATACTACTGATTGTCAAAGTGAATGTAAGTGTGAGACTATATTTTTTAAATTGTTTTAAATTAAAATGTTAAAAACATTTTACAATCAATGAGTCCATCAAGTTGACATGAATTTTTTATTAGACCCTCGAGACCATGACAGGTCGAGTGTGCGAATCTTTATATGAAAAATCTGCGTGGTCTAGGATATAGTGTGAATCCTATCTCTAAATTTAGAGTCTCAATTTAAATCGTATGTACTCTTATTATATCTTACCAATTGCTACTCCTAAGCTGGGGTATGATTCCATCCTTTACTTATTATTATTATTTTTTGATTTATAACTATTTGGTACCTGGTCTACTGGATCGACTAATCCAAATTCGAGTCGGGTAAGACCTTTGAAATGTGGCAAAGTTCTTCCAACAAGTATTTAACACTGCTGCGTTCCCAAATAATCGAACACGAGACCTTGGTTAAGTTAGAACAACTCTCTCACTAATTGATCCAAGTGTTTCTTGGTACCATCCTTTACTTATTTGAGTGAGTGTATTGAAGAATCACAAATAAAAAATTCGATATAAATAAATAAAAAAAATATACCCACCAAAACCATCTTATCTTAAAGGGCAAATTACCCTCACGTTCTTGTACTATGGTCACCCTCCCCCTAGGGTCCCTGGATTTTGGAAAATAATTTTTCCGTCCCTAAGTTTTGATGATAATAGACTCTCGGGTCCCTAGAGCCGGAATATTCCATATTCTCCGACGATACCCCACCTGAAAAGACTAAATCACTTGCTCTAGGGAAGCTTCCTCAAATAGCATAAGATCATTGTCAAAGAAGAGATGAAAAGTTTAGGGCTTGTTGGGAGATTTTGATAGGCTTCCACAACCCTTGGTCAACATATTAGTTAAGAAGGTATCCAAGACGCTCAAGGTAAAGCACGAAAATATATGGCGAGAGTGGGTCACCATGACAAATACCCCCGAGAAGGGTAAAACTGCTCAATTTTCTCCCCGTTCGAAATAACTTGCATAGAGACTGATGAAATTTAATTCATAATTGCGTCAATAAGGGAAATTGGAAGATCAAGTAGGGTTAGGGTCTCCCTAAATAAGGACCATCTAAATTGATCGTAGGCCTTTGTAAGTCCACCTTGATCACCAGTAGTCTCTTTCCAGTTCGACTTGACTTCGTGGTGTGGATGACTTGTTGCACTATGATGATGTTCCTGATTATATATCTACCGGGAATGAAGCTGCTCTGATTTAGGGCTTGTCCAAGGCGACAGTAAAGCTTGTAAGCGGCCTGCAATCAGCTTTGTAACTCTTTCTAAGGAGATGTTACAAAGGGCAGTCGGCCTAAATAGGCCGGGTGTTGAGGATTTGCTATCTTAGGGATTAGGACAAGACCTATATCATGGACCCTTTTTGGTGACCACACTCCGGAGAGCACCCTCTGGATAAAAGCGTTAGTTAAATTCTGCACCACATCCCAGTTTCAATGGTAAAAAGCGGCTTGGAGCCCATCGAAAAAACATCTTTCTTTCCCCTCCTTCTTCCTCCCACTTCATCTTCTTCCTCCCACTTCATCTTCTTCCTCTAACAGAAAAATAACACGAATTGAACTTCCGCTAAGGTAACAAATCCCACCATAATCCCCGACTTCTAGCATTTCACTTGAGCTCGAAACTGGGGACAGGTGGAGCATCAAAGCTCTCCAAAATCTCAGTCTTGGCCCCGCTCCCGGCTGTTTCCTCCTTCTTCCCACCAAACCACCCACCGAGCCACGACCGAGCCTCTGCCCCATCGTGTGGCGGCCCCGGCGAAGATCAAGTTCCAGGGGTCCTCCTTCTGGCGCACGTAGACCATGGTGCAGTCGAAGGCGGAGAAGAGGCCGCCCCAGACCGCGAAGCTACCCCCCTCGCGCAGCGCGTTCATCCTCACGGCCTGCGCGCCGCCAGGGAAGCGGGCCCCGACGGGGGAGTTGTAGATGCCCTTGATGAAGTGGAAGGCCGACCCGCCTACCGCGCCCATCCCGAACGCGCCGCCTACGTCGTCGATGATCTGGTCCGGGCACGGCTCCCGCGAACTTATGGTTGGGGAAGATGACGAAAGTACCCAGGTGGAACTTTTTAAGTTGGGGAAGATGATGGTACCCATATGATTTCATTGATTGTTCTTGGTTTTAGTTTAGGTATTTTGTTGATTTTAGTTTTGATTAGTTATTTTTTTTAATTCCCAGAAAAGAAGAAGAAAGTGAAGGAAAGAAAATGAAGTTTGATTTTAGATATTTTTTATTTCCACCGAGGAGGAGGAGAGAGAGGAATAAAGAAAGAAGATAACCTTTGTTTTTTAACAAAGGAGGGTATTTTGGTCATTTCAACTGGGAATTCACCGGAGAAAAAGGAATATTCCGGCTCCAGGGACCCGAGAGTCTATTATCATCAAAACTTAGGGACGGGAAAATCATTTTTCAAAATCCAGGGACCCTAGGGGGAGGGTGACCATAGTACAGGGACGTGAGGGTAATTTGCCCTATCTTAAATGGTTCGAGGATTATAACAAAAAACGACCCCGCATCGGCTCTCGCATTCGCATTCCCTTCTCCTCTCTCTCACTCTGTCACACTCCCAACGGTAACAAGCAACGGGCGACTGTAAAAGTGCGTGTCAGTGCAATTCAAAAATTAGAGAGAAGAAATGGAGGGAAAAATAGACATAGAAGTTAGAAGGCCCCTTCCTTAATATTTTTTGTAGTTTAAATTTATTTTGCTTTTCTTTTGTTCCCCTCCCCCTCGCTCTCTCTCTCTCTCTCCTCTCTGTTCCTCCATGGCCAGGACCAAGCTCCCCGCTAAACGGAGGAAGTCCGATGCCCGTACCTCTCTCTCTCTCTCCCCCTCTCGCTCTTCGCGTTTCTATAAATTTATTTTACTTATTCACATCTTAGCTTCTTCCACGCTGTTGCTTGGGGTGAGACCTGAGTTTTTTTGTTTGACGGGAAAAAAAGGAGAACCGAAACCCTAGCGGTTACCTCTCTTTTTTTTTTTCTATCAATAATTAATTTTATGCTTGTTTCTTTCTCCCCAACGGTCTTGCAGCTGCACCGGCATCCTCACCGGCGACTCGCTCCAAATCGGTAACCTCCTCACCTCTCTGTTTTCCCCTTCTTTTTTTGAACCTATGATCTGGAAACCCTTAATTTGGTACTCGGATTGAATTCGTACCTATTCCACAACTGGCAGGGTCCGTCCAATGGAGGAAAAGCAAAACGGGGAGAGTCTTCTAGGGGTTAGTTTCCTGCTACGTTCTGTTTCTGGTTCGGTTTTCGAGTCGGTTTAGATGACTGAAGTGGCAATGTGGAGTTCCAAATGCTTGATGTTTTGCTTATTTCTTCTTTTGGCTTCAGCTGCTCCGGGGGTTCGAACGCCAACGCAGCGGAAAACGTATCGTGCCAGGCCAGGAATGGCAGCTCTTCGCGAAATTCGGTATCTGCAGAAGACGGTGAAGTTGTTGATCCCAGCTGCTCCTTTCATTCGATTGGTGAGCGAATAGGCTCTTCCCCTTTCATTGGAAGTAAGGGGAAGAGCTCTGTATTTTCTCTGTGCGTAGATTAGCATGCTTAAGCAGTTGACAAGCAAGAGCGATTGGCGCCGGTCGCTTAATTCCGCTTAATTCCGTGTTGCGTTCGTTACCCCTGTGTTGTCCTTTTCTTGTTTTTGAACGTGCCTGCCCACATCCTGTTCAGTAAATGGCTTTACTTTCATCCGTTTTCAGGAAATAATTTAAGCTATTCACGATTGGCTTTACATTGTCTACCTCGAAACTATTCTCTGTCGAGTATCTTACATTTTCCAGTGAAAAATCTGATTATACATTTATTAAGTTACCTCCAGATGCACTTTCCGTTTCTGCTATTTCTTGCTAGCTTCTTGTAACATCTAACAAAAGGGGTAACATTTTGTTTTCTTTCTTTGTCCTATCCGTGTTCCTCAGAAGCTAGAAGGTTTTCATCTCTATGCGTTAGTGCCATTCTTCTTTCTTTATAGTCTCCTCTATGCATTGTTGTGATTGTGGTCATTGAAGAATTCTGAGTTGTGGAACTGTGTAACATCTTTTTCAGGTGAGAATGATAACCCAGGAATTTAGTCGCGAGGCTAATCGTTGGACTGCTGAAGCTTTGTTGGCAATTCAGGAGGTAGGTATCTTGAGTTTCTCAAATGGCCTTTTTCTCGTTGACGTGCCTACCATTTCGAAAATCTGACATTATGCATACTGCCTGCATCTTTTACTATGAGCAACTGTTGGAGAGATGATAATTCACTGATGCTTCTGAAGGTATGGTGTTGCTACACGCAACGCTGTCTAACTGGAAGAAGTGTGGATCCAATTTTTTTTGTCTACATCCTGATGTGTGCCCAGGGATGATCTATTGTTAGTGTTGCATTCTTGGTCTTTTGGTCTCTCGAACAGCTAGCGGATTGGTTCACATGGTTCTAGATTTGCAGGACAAAGACTTATGGTGACCATATGATTCTGCATTACTGAGATTCTTTTTCTTTATAGGCAGCCGAGGATTTTTTGGTTCACTTGTTCGAAGATGGGATGCTTTGTGCTATTCATGCGAAACGAGTAACATTAAGTAAGTTGACTGGATTCCAGTGTGAAATCTATCTTTGCATCTTATATTTTTTTCTGGCATCTTCTACAAACTAGCTTCGATCGATCTTAACTTTTTCGTTTAGCAGTTGTTCGGATGAAATATTACCTTGAAGGAAGTAAGTAAGAGTATCTTTTGTGTTCTAGTTGGTAGCTACAACTCTTAATCCGCGTTTGATATTATAAGACATTACATTTTGCTGTTTATGATTTCTTAGGATTGTTGATGCTTAGCTTGCTTGATAACTAACTTAACAAATCTCACATCACTTGAGCATTATGTTGAATCTCATGAGTGTTTGATCTTTTTGCTATGAAGAGCAATGGCTCTTCTCTCCCTCAAATTCTCGTGTTTTGCTCTGATGTCTGAGCACAATCTTAACACTACGAATTTGTAAAACTCTGATGCACATGATCCTCCGCATTCTATGAAACGTGTATTTTCGAATAATCTCAAATATGGTGTAATCCGATCTGTCATATCTCGTAGTTCCATGTCGTGTTAGAAAAACATTCAAAAGACTTGTTGAATGAATAATCATTCTTATAATCTCAGTGAAAAAGGATTTTGAGCTGGCTCGCCGTCTTGGAGGGAAGGGGCAACCTTGGTGAGATTCTGAGCTCATCATGACCGAGATCATCAGCAGCAGCATTTGCTAGCACATTGATTTTATCTGTAGGTAAATCAGAATCTAGGAAGTAGAACATTTTATTAACTTCGTTGATGCCATCTGTACCGAAGCAGACTCTAGAGACTTGCTGACAACGCTAGTTTAGCAATTCACCCTCTGACCGAGAGAGCAAGAAGCTTGACGGTAGATTCTAATGTCGGAACAACATGTTTAGTGTTTATAAGATTTTGTGGCACTCGCAATTGTTACTTAGAACTGAGGTGTGATGTAATTATTGAGATTTACAACATTGTTAATGAGCGGTGGGTTTGTTTGTTTATAAGTGTAGAAAATTTACGTATTCGTTGTTTTAATTTGGGTTAGATATGGTGATTATAATATGATACCAGAGCTAATTGCTTCTACTAGACCCGTGTTGTCGAAGTCAAAATTCGTGCAGACTTCGGCTTGACGATTTTCGTTTGAAGTAAGGTTTAATCTAATGGTTACGTACAAGAGGCTTGGCAATTGAGCTTTCAATTGCGGTATCACGGATTGAGGAATGAAATTACGTCTCCAGTTCTATGGCTTTTAATTCTTAAAAAAAGGTTCTATGGCTTTACTGATTAATTACCGTTCAAGAGATGAGATTGTTGTCCAGCAGGAAACAGGCTCAAATGCGACCAATAGGAAGTTTGGTTCAAGTGAGAAGAGACTTTGATTTATTTAAAGAGATTTTGGATTCAAATTTTAATAACGTACATTAAAAAATTATCCACAAATAAGACCTTATAATAGGCGACTCTATATAACAAAGATTTCAATTTTCACCAATAAAACATCCTCCAATGCGGACCTTGGTTTTGGAATTTAAAACCGAGTTCGTTGGATAAACATCCAACGACAAAAACGGAGCGACTTTCGTTCAGAAAATAAGTAAGCTGAAAAGTGCACAACAAGTCGAAGAGAAAAAAAAATTCGTTACATCAAGTCCTAAAGGCTATAATGGCATGAAAGTACCGGATTGAGCCAAACTTGGGTCGAATCAAAGAACCTGATTGAGTCAAACCAGATTTATCATTTATGTTCCTGATCTATAATTGAATGTTTATTGGTTCGGTTCGGTTCTCTAATTTTTTAGATCTTGGTTCTCGATTTGGGTTAGGTTTTTTTCCAGCTAAATATATAGAAGTGGACCAAATCAGATTAAGGTATGTAACAATTTAGAGTGGTTAATTTATTTATTTTTTGGAAAAGTAAAATTATAGTGTTAAAAACTCATTTAAAGTTGTTCTTTCGCTTGTATTTTAAAGTCAAGAGATTTTTTTCTATAAGAGTTTTTTTTACTTCATGTAAGTTGTGTATAACTACCATTTTTTTATATTTTCTCCATTCATTCAGCTTATGCGGTTCTTGACTTAACTGAACAAAAAAAAGCCATTTCCCATCTCAAGCGATTCTTGATTATAAAATCTTACAGTGAATTTTTATATCTAATTCAAAATTTTAAAATAATAGATATGTAAAATTTTCACATTTATATAACTACACTAGGAGCGGTAATTCTAACAGGTTTGACCTGGTTCGAACAAAACATTCACCCCTACGTAAAAGGCGTCCTAAAAGCTAGCAACTTTACGTCCACTTCCATGGCAAGATAGTTCAGCTAAAAGGTCGTGGAAATAGTCCTCCCTCTTTTGAACACTTCATTTCATGGTCAATAATGGGCGTGGATGATAACTTTGGCCTCGTATTGACCTTGCTTTGTCCTACCAAACATTCATATCATATCCAGTTTCTTGCAAGTTTATTTGCTTTGGTGATTAAACTATCTCCGAGAGATTGTCGGGTTGTTTTTGGTCGAACTTGTCTTGATGCTGTTCCTTTGTCATGTCATACTGTGAGTTTTATAGCCCAAAACTATATGCAATAAAATTAACACCTTTTTTCCCCCAAAAAAAAAAAGCATACCCTCATCCACATAATTTAATTTCCTAAATACCAATGAGCATTTCGATCAAATGGTAAGTTTTTAATAAAAGTGTGAAGCTAAGATAGATCTACTAGAACTTAGCTAAAAGATAACCGCCATTTGAGTCGGTGAAGAAAAGCTTCGATGCCTTTTTTTTGAGGAGAGGAAGAATATGAACGGTTTCTCACACTATGTACATGTGTCCAGCTCATCTATTTATAGGCTGGCTTAGTAATCAGATACAACCAAGACTACACTAGCACACATAAAACTAAGCCTTAAGCTCACGAGGCCCATGTCACAACTTTAGGCCCAAATGAAACAAACTAAACTTAGTACGTTCCCGTGCTCTGCTTGCCATCATCTACAACAACAGAAGCTGTACCTTTCATCATCCCCCCGTAAGTTGGACGATGTATATCAAAGAGTCCCAACTTACCAACAAGGAACTCGAAACGCTGGATGGTTAAGTTCTTGGTGAACAAGTCTGCAAGCTGAAACTGAGTGTTCATGTGAAACAATTTTATCAAACCTTGCTGGACTTTTTCACGTACCAAATGACAATCGAGCTCGATGTGTTTTGTTCGCTCGTGAAAAATCGGATTCTCTGCTATATGAATAGCAGACTTACTGTCACAATATAGCAGAGATGGACCATTCAGTTGAACCCCCAAATCTTGCAACAAATAGGAAATCGATTGAATTTCACAAGAGGTTGCAGCTAAAGCTCGATATTCAGCCTCAGACGAAGATCGGGAAATGGTGGGCTGCTTCTTGGCTTTCCAAGAAATGAGTGCATCACCCAAATAGATGCAATAGCCAGTGACTGAACGTCGTGTGTCAATACAGGAGCCCCAATCACTATCAGAATATGCTTTCAATTTACAAGCAGTATCAATCCCATCTGAATAAGCTGTCAACTGGCAAGTGGAAGTAGATGGAAAGAACAGACCCTGTCTTGGCGAGCTCTTTATATACTTCAGCACATGGTAGGCAGCATGGAGATGAGTATCACGTGGATGAGTGAGAAACAGACTGAGTTGTTGAACAATAAAACAGATTTCAGAACGAGTGGCTGTCAAGTACAACAATTTTCCAATAAGTCGCCTATAGAAGGTAGAATCTTCAATGATATCTTTGCCATCAACTGTGGTCTTGATAACTGGTTTGCCTTGTGCATCGTAAGCAAGATCATCCAGAAGTTGTCCAGTTGAAGCACTTAGTTTGACACTCACATCCATTGGTGCTCTGCGAGGTTTACATCCCAAGTACCCGGCATCCTTGAGTATTTCCAAGGCGTATTTCTTCTGGCAAAGATATAATCCAGAAGAATTACGTGCAAGCTCTATCCCAAGGAAGTACTTGAGAGTCCCAAGATCTTTTAACTTAAGAGTACGCTCCAAGTGAACCTTCGTGGCATCAATGTTATCAGCTGAATTGCCAGTTAATATAATGTCATCGACATATACTAACAAGGCTGTGAGAGAATCAGCTGTCCGCCTAGTGAAGAGAGAGTAATCACTCTTCGATTGAACATAACCAAATTCTAGCAAAATTGACGTAAGTTTGGCAAACCATTGCCGACTCGCTTGTTTGAGGCCATATAAGGACTTACGCAACCTGCAAACCTTCCCAGAATCACTGGCACTTACTGGCAGTCCTTGAGGAATGTCCATATACACTTCCTCTGTCAAATCACCATGCAAAAAAGCGTTGTTGACATCCAACTGCTGCAAGAGCCAACCACGACTGATGGCAATAGATAACAAAACTCGGATAGTAGTCATCCTAGCCACAGGACTAAACGTATCAAAATAGTCAATGCCAAGAGATTGCTTGTACCCTTTAGCAACAAGACGGGCTTTGTATCATTCTATAGAGCCATCAGCCTTGTGTTTTATTTTGAAAACCCACTTACTGCCAATAGTATGCTTCCCAGGAGGCAAGTAAGTTAAGTCCCAAGTGTGATTCTGAGAAAGAGCCAGTAGTTCGAGTCGCATTGCATCGATCCAACAGCTCTCTTTAGCAGCCTGTTCATAAGACTCAGGTTCTACAAGACTCGCTATAGACACACTAAAAGCTCTAAAGGAAGGAGAAAGGTTAGCATATGTAAAGTAGGATTGGATCGGATAAGGAGTGGAAGTAGAACAAGTGACTCGAGAAACGACCTGAGGGTGATCAGGGGAGTGCTGTGGATTGAGGAAATGGTCATAATCCTGAAGATATGCAGGAATGGTGCGGGTTCTGGTTGACTTACGAATTGGTAAGTCAGATTGTGGGACAGAGGTGGAAGTAGATTGGTTTAATGCTGCAGGAGTATGAGTAGGATTAACTGATAAAGCTGGACTAGAAGGATTGCTTACAGGAGGTGAGGGATCCTGTAATGGATGAAAGAGTGGGATATCAAGAGTGGTTATAGGATTGGTTGTAGGAGTGGTCATGGGAGATGAGATTGGATCAAGATAAGATAGGTGGGCAGGAAATAGAGCACCTGCAGGTGGATTATGATCTGGTACCACATTGACTTTGTGGAAGGGGAATATATTTTCATAAAAGATGACATCTCGTGATACTACAATCTGGTGGGTCTCTAAGTCATAGAGCTTGTAACCCTTAATGCCAAGAGGAATCCCTAGCAGCACATACTGCTTTGCTCGGGGTTGAAATTTGGTTCTATGAGCCGAGGGTGTGGCCGCGTAACATAAGCAACCGAAAACTCTAATATGACTATATTGAGGTGGCTTGCCATATAAGAGGTGATGAGGGGTTTGGTTTTGGATGGCTGAAGAGGGTAACCTATTGAGCAAATATATGGCAAACATGACAGCATCACTCCAGAAGCTAATAGGAAGATGAGCTTGAAACAGCAAGGCTCGGGCTATATTTAAGATATCTTGGTGTTTTCTTTCCACTCGGCCATTTTGTTGTGGAGTGTATACACAACTATACTCATGGATCATTCCGGACTTGGAAAAAAATTCATCCATTTGGAATTCTTTGCCCTGATCAGACCGCACACGTTTGATCCTTTTGTCAAATTGAGTGGCAACCAAGGAAACAAACTGCTCAACAGTGGTTCTAACAGCTGATTTATCTCTCAACATATACACCCAAACAGCTCGAGAATAGTCATCAACTATCGTAAGAAAGTAACTATAACCATCATAGGAGGGTTGGCTATATTTTCCCCAAATGTCAATGTGTACCAGATCAAAACAAGAATCTAAAACAGAGTTGCTATCCGGAAATGACAGCTTCTTTTGTTTAGCATAATGACATACATCACAATGAGCATGAGTTTGTGAAGAAACAGCCGGATCAAAGCTAGTTATTTGTTGAAGCCTAGGGAAGGAAATGTGGCCTAAACGACAATGCCACTTATCTATAGGTTGTTCAACAAAGGTAGAAGCTGCAAAAGAAGAGTTTATGGTTGCTGATGGCTTGGCAGATGGGTTAAGCTCTAAAATGTAGAGGCCTTGAGTTTCCACAGCACTACCAATCACCCTCGTACTGATGAGGTCCTGAATAAGACAAAAATTGTCTTTAAAACAAAGGTGAAAGGGAAAACTAGATGTCAACTTGCTAACAGATAACAGGTTAAAGCTAAAGTCAGGAACCAGAAGGACATTGAAGAGGAAGAGTTCTTCACTCAATTGAACTGTGCCTACATGAGTGGCTACACTCTTATGGTCATTAGGAAGGGTAATGACAGTGTTTGTGACAGGGTGCTTATCTATGAAGTGAGCAGAGGAGCAAGCTATGTGATCACTGGCTCCAGAATCTAGGATCCAAGACATAGGTGAGTGAAAACTAGCACAAACTCTAGAGGTAAAAGGAATACACATACCAGAAATGGATGTCTTATGTAAGGCATTGACCTGAGCATGGTCAGATGAGGAAGGGAAATGTGAAGCACTAGGAGACTGAACAGGGGATGTTGCTGCAGTCGACTGTTGAATCAATGCAATCAAGCTGGAACATTGAGCTGGTGTAAGATCCAACTTATGAAGTCCATCATTCATCAACTGATAAGCTGGATCATAATGATGAGAATCAGAATGATGCTGCCCTCCATGAACAACATAATGGTCTGAACTCTGAGCAGTTCCTGCAAATGACGGACTAGAACTGCCTGAAACACTTCCAGGTCGATTCTGAGTCTGATTCCTGAATCTGAAATTAGGAGGAAAACCGTGTTTTCTGTAGCATTTATCCACAATATGTCCTTCTTTTCCACAGTAGCTACACACAGGCTTTTTGTTCCCATTCCAATTCTTCTTAGAATTACCACCAGTACTAACTAGATTCACAACAGCAGATGAACTAGCAATCAGATTCAGACCTCCAGTGTTAAGTAACTGTTGTTCATGTTGCAAAGCTAAATAAAGCGCTCTGCTCATATTAGGTAACGGATCAAGCAACATGATCTGCGATCTAACAGTATCGAAGTTGTCATTAAGCCCGATGAGGAACTTAATAACCTGATCATGCTGCAGATAAAGCCTAGTAGACTTGACAGATTCACAATTTGAAGATCCTTTCTCCGTATCAATGCACTTGCATAAAGGAACGGGACGATATTGACTAAATTGATCCCAAAGAGTCCGGAAAGAAGTGAAATAGTCATGAACAGAGAGCGAACCTTGCTTTAATATGCATAGCTGCATCTGTAGGCGTGCGATCTGAATAGAATCGCCGCTACCAAATCTATCCTTCAAATCCGCCCAAACTTCCGCTGCCGTCTCCAACCAATTGACACTTTGAGCTATGGAAGGCTCAACAGAAGCCATTAACCAGCTGAGAATCATACTGTTGCAACCTTCCCACTCAAGATAATCCTCATCATCAACCTCAGGCGGAAGGATAGAACCGTCGACCAGCGGCCATTTCTTCTTCGATCGCAACGCTCGTTGCATAGATCGGCTCCATGTATGATAATTAGTGTTGTTCAGAAGAGGCGTCACGAGTACAGACGCAGGATTTTCACCAGGATGCAGGTAATAAAGCAAATTCTCACGAACATTATTTGGAGTATTACGATTGTTACCAGAAACCGGTGTGTCCGCAACACTCGCGCTTCGATTTCCTCGTTGTTGTAAAGGAGTCGCCATGAGAGCTTCCTTGAAGCTTCGCTTACGGAAGAGATCCAGGACTAATCACCAAGCTTGAACTTGCTTGATAGCTCTGATACCATAATAAAAGTGTGAAGCTAAGATAGATCTACTAGAACTTAGCTAAAAGATAACCGCCATTTGAGTCGGTGAAGAAAAGCTTCGATGCCTTTTTTTTGAGGAGAGGAAGAATATGAACTGTTTCTCACACTATGTACATGTGTCCAGCTCAGCTATTTATAGGCTGGCTTAGTAATCAGATACAACCAAGACTACACTAGCACACATAAAACTAAGCCTTAAGCTCACGAGGCCCATGTCACAATTTTAGGCCCAAATGAAACAAACTAAACTTAGTAGTTTTGGAATTTAAACTTTTGATAATCATCAATGTTAAAGTTTTGTTGGAAGAATTTTACCATTTTCTAAAAATTTTATCCAACTCGAATATAAATTAATCAATGCAGTATCTGGATATCAATTTCCTAAATAATTGAGAATTGAGCGGATGAATGTGTTGGGAGAAGGAGGGACCAGGATCAAGTATCAATAGAGCAATCTTATTGTACATTTGATTTATTGAATATCATCAAACCTAATTTGTGTCAAAGGTTTTGTTGCACAAAGACACAAGGCGTTTTAAATATCTAAGAGGTTCAAACCCTGGCATTGTCATGACATAAAAAAATTATCTTTTAAAAAAAATCAAACCTAAGTTGTTGCTTTGTCAAAACCAACAGAGTAATTCATTCATCAAATCAACATAACTACATTTTCAGATTTCAAACTCCTAAAACATCCGGCCTAGTGATTTCAAACTAATTCATTGTGCTTCTTAAAAAAATTATCTACCAAAAAAAGTGCTCCTAAAATAGGTTAAGTACAAATGATCGTAGGACTCGTCACTAGGCCTTTTCATCTATTAAAAGGCTGTCCTTATGATTCGCGCTAAAAGCTTAGAGCTTGAAAGTAATTATGGATGATATTTACGTCGAATCTTGTCCTAACTAGAGTTCAAAGAGTTTGAACTCTGATCAAATTCCCATTTTTCCTTGCTCATTATTTCGGTGAAATGGACGTTAGGTAGCTCTATTTGCTTCCTGGTACCGATAAGGACCTCATTGTTCTGAGAAACTGAGAATTGCTTTAGCCAAGAACTTTGTCAATTTGAATTATTTTTTTAAAGGGAACTTTTGTCGATTTGAATTGGCGTTGAACGTTTGGACCACTGTGATGCATAGAGGTCAAAATTCTATCCAATTTTTTTTTTGAGGGGTAAAAAATGCCTTGCTTTCATTGAATAAGATCAAAAAGCCACCACAGCACACTACAATTACCATTGACACTAAAATTCTATCAAATTTTTGATTTAAAAGAAAAACCTTTCAAAAGTTTCGAAGTGCGTTGGAAAGGATCAGCTTAAGTGAATAACTAAGTTAAAAAAGATTAAAATATACGAATAAAAATGAATATTGATAGACAAATCAACGAATGCATGAAAGCAGCAACAATTTCCCAAGATCAGCAATAAAAATGTGTTCTAACTAAGAAGTTGTTCGCCGCTAGGAAATACTTAAAAACAATTATTAGTGTTTAAATAGCCATCTCGAAGTTCGAATTATGAGAATAAATCAAAAGGTTATAAACTTGACATATCATTCCACTTGCCAAAAAAAGACCTTTGACCTTGTCCTGACGGTTGTCGTCCGAAAGTTAATTTAAGGGATGATGGATAACCAACTACAAGTCAACTCAACCGGTTTTAAATTTGTATGTTTGGTAGGACCTGTCGTTCGCAGCTTCAGCATCCCTAGGCTCATCATCATCATCTCCCTCCTCCTGAACCCACCACATGAATCAATTCTCTCTCTCTCTCTTTCTCTTTCTCTCTCTCTCTACATTTTTTACCTATTAATAAACAGAAAGAACCAACCATAATTTATGTATGGCCCCCAAATCCCTTCCACCAAAGTACAAGTGGGTTCATTACCTGCATGATCAATCCACATAAATTCACTACTTGGGGTTTCTCATCTCTCCAACTCAAAATTTATTTCGCTCTTTTTAGTTGAAATGGATAAGCATCGCCGCAAGCAACCCAAAACCTCTGCTAAATGCTGCTCAGAAGGTGAACTAACCAAAAACTTACCCACGTACATTTTTTTTGTCTCGGTTCCCGTGGATATGGATCTTACGACCGTCTTAAATTTGTGTATAAATATTTCTTTTTTAATCTGGCAGAGGTGAGCAGTCTGGAATGGGAGTTCATAAACATGACGGAACAAGAAGAAGATATCATTTACAGAATGTACAAACTCGTTGGTGACAGGTACTTTCTCTGTTAAGAATAGTTACGAGAATTAAAAACGCCCAAAAATGGGAAATAAAAATTATAAAAGAACCTGAATTTTTTTTTTAAATGGCCAACGTTAGGAACTCAAATATAACTCCAAGGGCTCTCAAATTACATTTTTTTTTCTTGATATTGTTTTGTTTTCTCTTTTCGATGTATTGATCGAATATTTATAGTTCCCTCTTGGTTTCTTCACCCATTCATTCTCTCTTGGTTTTCCTAGCAATTAATATGTTTTCTAGGTACTTGAAAAAAAATTTTATTTCTAGGTACAAAAGCATGTACTTGAAAAAATATTCAAATATATTAAGTTGATCGAATTAAAATTAATCTATCTATCAAGTGTTTAGAAATAAACACGGTAGAAACATATAGGACTTTACTATTGATGCTGCGTTATATACAGTTTGGATAAAAGAAACTGTAGCATTCACTCGAACGACAAATATGTTGCAACTTGCAATGGAAGATACTACTTAATATATTAATACCACCAACAGAATTCAAAGAAAATATAACGAGAATGTACAATTTTAAGAATTCGCCGAATATTATTTTAAAAAAAAGGAAGATAAAGAAGGTATTGTAATTTTGGTCCAAGTCGAAGAATAGTTTCGTGTTTTAAAGAGCAGCACTTATTGTTTCTCAAATATTCTATTAAATATTTAATGGTGTTAAATACACTAATGGGCCGGTACTATGTACAAACTGTAGGATGTTTCACCTTAAGGATAAGGACGATGATTGTATCATTTAGTCCATCAAGATCATGACCATTATTCAGAATCCCCAACACACATCTCAACACTGTTGGTCCCACCACATTCCACATCTTCTGATAAAATATAGGAGGCATACCATCAGGTCCGAGAGCCTTCGTTGGATGCATCTATTGAAATACCGCCACCACCTCCTCCCCCGTATACGGTACACTTAAGCCAGAGGACATCTCAAGAGTAACCCGCACCTGAACATGAGATGTTGCGCTCTTTCATTTTCAAAGCAACCCGATATCTGAATTAACAATGACCGCTTCTTCTAACAGTAAAAGAGAGAATAAAAATTTAGTTTAAAGTTTTACGGGATTTAAACTTTAAATATATTAACAAATTATTTTCAGTGTTTTTGTAAGTTTTGAAAATCCGTATCCAGTCTTCACAGTGAGTGTTACTCATGGGCCATCTTATAGCTCCAGAGAACAGCAATTAGGCCCATTGGGCTGTTTCAATTATTAGAACACTAGCCGAAGGAGCCGGTTGCACTTTTTTTAATTAAATTCTTTTGGAAAAAGTCCACTTTAGTACCCTATGGTATAGTCCAAAGTCACTTTAGTACTCTATGGTAAAAAAATTGACCAATCGAGTCATACTTATTGTAATTAACATCATTTAGGTCTACGGACAGCTGCCCAAAAACCCTTCCCGACTTGCCCGGACCCTGCCCGTCCATCTAGACTTGCCGCGTCAGCGAATGTTGACAACGTGGACATCCACACTCTCTCCCTTCCCCTCTCTTCCCTCTATCATCCTCCTCTCTCTCTCCTCTTTCCCCTCTCTTGATGAATAACTGGGTGGGTTTTTTCTGGGTTTTGTTTTTGGGTAGAAGAAGAATTAGAAGAAGAAGAAGAAGAGAGGGGAAGGAGGAGAGAGAGAGGGATGGATGCTGATGTGGCTGTTCCACATAGTCGGGCAGCATTTGGACAGGACGGGTAGGGTTTGGGCAGCTACCTGTGGACTTTTTTGATATTAATTAGAATAAGTATGACTCAATTGGTCTTTTTTTTACCACAGTGTACTAAAATAATTTTGGACTATATCACATGGTACTAAAGTAGACTTTTTCCAATTCTTTTTATTGTTGTTCTAATGTTTAACTTTAAAATGTCGTTCTGGATTCCAATATCAAATGTTCAGTCTACCATTTTCTACTCGATCCACACTTTAATATAGTTATAGCTCAATTAATTTGAATCATCTGAAAGGGAGAAGTATTAAATATTTAATAAGAGACATCTGGTATCATTCTGTTGAGAATCTCATATTGCTTAGAGAAAGAGTAAGAGACAAGTTTATAAGTGTTGAAAATCTACTAATTAATTTGAATCATCTGAAAGGCAAAAATATTAAATATTTAAGGTATCATTCTCTTGAGAATCTCACATCGCTTAGAAAAAGAGTAGGGAGCAAGTTTATAAGTGTTGAAAATCCACTAACCCATTGCCTTATAGTTTTGGGTTGGATATGGAGATTCTAACATGGTATCAGAGCGGGTTGATCACATGTCCATTGTTGAGCTCGTACGATTCTCATTTCTCGTACTTTGGTAAAGTCAAAGCCAGTGCAATCTTCGACCCGAGGTGGGTTCTCGTTTGAGGGGGCGTGTTGAGAATCTCACATTGCTTTGAGTAAGAGTGGAGAGCAAATTTATAAGTGTTCAAATGTCGGATAGTAAGAGTCTGTATACAAAGTGGTTTCTACCGGACTTGCTTAACTTTGTCTCTACGTATTCGGTTAGCTAGGGTGCTTATTTTTTTTGAAAGGTAATTTTTACATGATGATTATATTGTTAGGGTTTGAACCCTGGACTTGCCTCAACTTTGTCAACGTCTTGTGCCGTTAAATTATATGCAAATTAAGATTTGAATATTTAAATTAAATTGCAAATTATGAAACTGAATTTTTTTTTGTATGTAAAATATTGGTGGCAGATGGGGTTTGATCGCCGGTCGCATTCCAGGACGCAAAGCGGAGGAGATAGAGAGGTTTTGGATAATGAGACACGGCGATGGATTTGCCAATCGAAGAAAACAACGTTTATCATAGGGATGTAGTTGTAATTTTCCATCCTAAAATTGTAACCTTCTTCTTGTTGTTTAAATCTTTTCTTTTTTTGTCATTTTTTGCATATTTATTGTAGTTTCTGTGTAGTTTTTTTTAGTTCTCTTTTTGGATTCTTCTGATGGCTTGTTTAGTGGCTGGGTGATTTGAGAGGAATTGGTTTGGAAGATATGAATTTGTCCCTTTCTTGTTGGCTGCGTTAATTTCTTCCTGGCTTTAGAATACTTTTTGGGCAACTTACTCTCTAGTCTCTAGTCTCTGATATTTGATCGTCTTCTTCCTCGGGTCCCTACATTTTAAAAACTGATTTTATCATCCCCCAGATTTGATTTTATCAACTCTCGGGTCCCTGGCGCATGTTAGTAGCTTTTTTTCATTTTTGTCAAGAAAATGACAAAATTACCCTTAAATAAAAAAATCGCATTTGACCAAGAACACAAAAAACGAACCCAAAAACAAGATCAAAATAACCAAAATCAAGAACACAACCAAAAACATCAAACTAAATAAACGAAATCAAAATCCACCACCAACCCATAAAAATGCACTGCCAACCCATAAAAATCCACCACCAACCCATAAAAATCCACTACCAACCCATAAAAATCCAGATGTGAAAGGGTCGAGCACCTCCTTGTTCGACCGAGAAGAAAAATCAGATCGAGAAGAAAAAGTCAGATCCGCAGAGTGATCCATCTTGCGAGTAAACCCGACGAGGAAAGCGTAGTCATCCTCGTCGGTCTCCGTGGAAGCCGACTCCACCGGGGAGCTCAGATCCGCGGGGAAGTTGTAGGGGACACCAAACGCGTACTTGGCGAATCCCTTCTGGCAGTTCGTGTGGCCGGTGGTGACGGTTTTCATGAACTCCTTTTCAAGTAGCCAGTCGTCGTCTGAGAGGAACTGGGAAGGCAACCAGAACTCCTGCTCGGATGACCCCGTTGTTGAACCCCACACCCAGCCTCCGTCGCTCTCTCCCCTGAACCCATGGGACCCACAAAACCCTAACCATGGTATGCCTCGTCAGCAGCACTTCCAAGTCCTGCCGCTGCTCGCCACCTCAGCCCTGAGCACCCACCACCTCTCGGCCACCGCGCTCCTCCAGAAGGCGGCTACGATGGGCGCAACTGTACCCGGTAGGGGTCTTAGCGTGGCCTGCCAACTGAATTTTTGTGTCGTTAGATTGTTCGAGATTTTTGAATTGAATCAAATTTTGAATAGATTGGGGGAGGCTTTTTTTTTTTTGTTCTTGGTTGTGTTCTTGATTTTGTTTTTAGTTGATTTTTTGTGTTTTTGGTCAAATGTGATTTTTTTGCTTAAGGGTATTTTGGTCATTTTCATGACCAAAAATGAAAAAAAAGAGCTGATTACGTCACTTTATTGGCGTAGGGATCCGAGAGTTGATAAAACCAAATTCGGGGATGGTAAAATCAGTTTTTGAAATGCAGGGACCGGAGGAGAAATATGACCAAATACCAGAGACTAGGAAGTAATTTGCCCCTTTTTTTTGCCACTCTGAATTTTATTCATAAACACGTAAAGATAAATCACAACAATACATTAATTACTAACAATTACTTAGATCAACAAGCAGAATCATTATTCTAGTTTAACTAGTTTTTGAGTTCGAGTTATTGGATATGTAGTGGTGATAAATATTTGTTGAAAGAATTTTATCATCTTTTAAAGATTATACTCGACTCAAATTAGAATTAGTAGATCCAATAAATCAAATAACAAGTATATAAAAAACAATGCGTTGAGGTCTGAAAGATTTAGATTAACTAGCAATTTCACGCCTGTGATATTTGAATAAAATTGGTTAAAATTTGATAAAGAAGTAATTTTCCATCATTAATGGTCACATTCAACCCAAACATGAATTTGCAATAAAATTATTTATTAATTTAAAATTTTGAATTATATACAACGATATTTTTTTTAAAATTTAGTCGACAGATTATATGACAACACCTGCAAAAGATTTTCATAGGAAAACATAAAGCAGATCCAAAACTAACAAGAGTTAGCATTAAGTGGAGAGAGATTTTGGATTTTAAAAAAAAAAGTAAAATTCTATTATTTCCAAAAAACTTCATAGATAGTTACACCAAGATATTTACATCACACATGGAGCAGATAAATACATATATAAGCAGCCAACTTGATATACAATCTAACTCCCTCGGTCAAAACATGAAATATCCTCATTCCACTTTAGCAATCAGTCGTATAAATACCCTCCATGAAAACCACAAGATCCACCAAAATGAGAAATCCACTCCAGCAGATCAAAAATCAATTAGTATTCAAGGAGATACCTTTGATTATTTTTTGTCACCATTAGCATCTCGGAGCCCTTCAAGAATGTGCGAAGTTTCAACATCACCAACCACTCCGACCTTTTTTGGAGACATTCCAACTTTCTTGTGCCAATTCAGCTTGTCGAAGGTCATTTTTCGCTTGCTCCTCTATTTCAGCCAACAGAGAAGCAAGGCTGATCTTTTCCAGAGATTTGGGAGGCACTTTGACTGAAGAGCTGCCGCCTTGCTCAACGGCCTCCTCGTTCTGGAGCTGGACCTGATCGGAGTTATGAAATCCTTGTCTTTTCTGGCTGCTTCCGTATCACCTCAGAGGCTGCTCCATCTTGGCGTGGACAGGAGTCAACAACCCTCCTCGACATTGCGTTCTCCATTTCTAATTGGTTGATAATCTCATCCACAATCTATAAGGTAAGCTTATTCACCCAAACCTTTTTCAAGATTAACTGAGAGTTTTTGAAGAGATCTTGGATTATCCGAGAGGTTTTGATGAGATCTTGAATCAAGTCTTACGAATTTAAAAAATATTATTAAAAGTCGTTTATTATTAAATAAAATCCAAGATTATTCAATTTTGAGAATTGGAAGATAAACAAGCACATCTAAAAGCCGTCTACATCAAGCATATGATTTAAGAACTTAAAAAGCCTACATCTGCTTTTATGCAATCCCACGTGAATCTACGCAGGGCCCCACCACTGTATCCCCTAAATTTCCAGGTCCCAATCATGAAAGCAAACATTTTTACTAAACTAAAAAGTTCTATCAAATCTATCTTAAATATTTCCACTCTAAAAAGTATATATAACTTTTTTCGTGGAACAAAAAAAAGTATTTATACAAGCTGCCATCTCTTAATTTTTTTTAGTTTATGAAAGCGTGACTTTTTAAATTAAGTGCGCCACTGGCAGTGGAAAGCAAACACACATCAATAATGGCATTTTTTCTCGGGCGAATATTTTATTCTTTAACAAAAATTTGAACTCAAAATTAAGTTAGAATAATTTTTTATAAAGTAAATTGTATTACCATTCAAAATAAGCCCAAGAATAAATACACCAATAGTAATTAGATTACTGAATCTCATCTAAAATTCGAACTCAAAATTAAGTTAGAATAATTTTAGTGCATCAATCAATTTTTCGGACGAATATATTATATAGTCACATAAAACCATGATCATGTTGGTCCGTTCCAAATCAATTTGAATCACTCAAGTCGGTCAAAATTCTCATGCACACACTAACAAAAGAAAACAATGGTTCAAAATCTGTCATCCATGCTCCCTTCTACCTATTGAAAAACCATTCAAGAGTCCCAATAATCTATTAACAACTTTTATTGTTAATAGATGGAAGAATAGACGATTGAATCCACATACACTAAAACATCTCTAAAGTGATATTGTTAGGACCGCAGAAAATTATCACTTTAAAGAGGTTACTACATAAGAGGAGTTTACATTTTTTTTACTACAAAAAAATTATTGTGTAATTCTCACTTAACCAAGACCTGTCTATCTGTTACACTCCGAGCGAACTAGATATTGTTGATGCAATTTTGAATCAATCAAATAAAAGTCACGAGATACCTTAAATCTCGGCTTATAGCGTTATTCAAATGCTACACTCGATTGAAATTTTTTTTATAAACAAGACGATGATCAAAAGAACCATTTGAAAATAATTCAAAAGATGAATGATGACGTAAAAGTTATCAAACAAGAAAATCTAGCATAAATTAACATCTTAAAATAATTTGCAAAGTACGTAAAAATATATGTATTTATTCAAAAATATCACTTTATGCGAAAATTAGGACCGAAATTTTACACTAATTTTTTTTGAAAAAGTATCAGTTATTACGATAGAAGGGTTACCACATTTTAACCTTGGTCCCAACTCGGGACCGAGACTTTTTATCAATTTAGAGAAGTTATCACTTTAGAGGGGATCACTTTAGAGAGGTTTTGCTGTATAAATATAAAAATTTATGTGTAAAAATTGTCAGAAAATAAACATACATGAAAGTGGAACAATGCAGATCTCATAGACCCTCCTCTAAAAATATGAATCTAAGTATTGGTTCAACTTCCAAAACTAATCAAAGTCTTTATGAATTCTACTTATATCTTATACATCGTCACCCGGAACCAAAAAATAGAATAGTAGGTTTGAAATAAAAGGAGAAGGCACTTTTGGTTGAGGAGCGTATATCCATCCACCGGTCCAAGTAGCCGCATATCTTCTTCCCTTGTTGTCGCGGCCCCACCCAATGTGCTCGCACAAGATGCCGAAGCAGATAAGGGTTCTGATTCGAATTTTGTGATTTTTAGACTATTCAATTTGAAATCTCTAATTAATACGGGTTTCATAATATATGAATTTTATAAGTGTAACATGTATTTATAAAATTTATTCTTAGTTAATTCCGAATCAGTTATTATTCTGAACACCAGGTACTAAGAAAGAAGTCATAGGAAAGAGACCAAAATGCTTCTCCCCTAATCCTAACATATTTCTTTTTTCATTGAGAGATTTGCTGCTTTGGGCGACGACTTTCTCGCGAACAATTTTTGTTCGAGTTAAATATTATGAAATATATATTTTTTATATGAATTATTAAAATTTATGTTGTTTGACATAATCTATTATTAGGTCTGACTTAATTTGAATTAGTCCATTTTGGATCAATTTTCATGTAAGTTAACTTCTATCATAATTTGCGGATAAAAATATGAAACGATTTTAAATTCATTCAAAAAGGGAAAAGAAAAATAGAATGGTTCAAAAAGATTTTTTTAGTACATTTTGTCAAAACTCGAAGACTGATCTCAAATCTTATAGCATATTAAAGTTACTAATGAAACTGAAACAAGAGTTGGTCCAAATAGTAAAGAATTTGGATTCACTAAAGTAGATCTTGAGTTCAAACCTTACGAACGTAAAAACACCATTGGGACAAAGCCACCCTAAAATAGGACACAAAGGTGCTCGAGTCTGAATATCAAAACTTTCACCCTAAAAAAGTATCACTAAAGTTGTCCAAACCAGGGACCAAAGTATGCACTTTACATCCATCCTTCCATGGAATTTGATCCTCCAATAATTGTTTTGAGGACTGATGGCATAAGTTTCTGACTAACCCTGAAAAGTCTGTTCCACACTTGTAAGAATCTCAGGGAAGACAGGTTCACAATCTTAAGTGTCAGGAGACAAAATGAACCAAGACAGGTCAGGATTGAAAATGCAGAGATTCACAGGATGTAGGAGCATCCCTTTGCGATTCTCTTTTCCGATAGCATTCAAGTCTTCTTGGTCACAAGCAGCATCATTGCTGCTCCTGGACTTCCGGTTAACGTTACGGGAGAGATTTATCCGCGTTCTAGGAAACAGGATCACCGTGAAAGAAATCCGGGCACACCGATGAATATGGAGATGATCCAAGTTCTGAACGTGACGTGACGGTAACTGAAAGCTGAACAAGTATCGACCTTCGGATCACGTTGCCTCGAGTGAATGAAAAAACCTGCATTCACTACCTCTGCTGCATGAACCATCGGCAAGATATACACACAGGATTGCCCGTCCGCGGACATGCGATGCACCGCCATTATTTTACTGACGCTGATGATCAGATCTGTCCTCTGGAAACTGAACTCTTTTCTGCTCAATCACGAATGTGTTAGTGCAGTTGCCTTGTTGACAGCAGAATGAAGCATCAATTCCATCACCGCGCACATAATTATGTGTTAACAGACAAATAACGAAGCAAAATCGAAAACGATGCTTCTTTTGCTTACCTCTTTGATAACACATGACTGCAGTCAACAAATGAGAACTGCAAAGCATCTTCTTTCTTCAAGTGATCATCAGCAGGAATGTCACCTCTATCGCCTTTTATACGAGGGCAGGCATTCTCTCAACAACCCGAAGAGCCCAAAAATCTCGGTTGAAAACAGTTTAAGAACATATGCCTTTAGATGTCTAATGTACAAGAAATCTAATTAGTGTCTCATAAGAAGATAAAGGCGCAGAACACAGATTTCCTATTCTCGCTAACAAAATGACCAACTGGAAAATCCCTATATTCTAAAGGAACTCTACAGGAATCACATACTAAATAATGTCTAGATTATGACAAAACACGAGACCAACGCCCCCTAGACTTTCCATATATACAATTCAGTCATAATCCTCCTGTGCTTTCGCAGGAGCTCCCGAGGACTGTGTACAGGTCGTGAACCGACAGTCTGACCATATTCTTTCCTGACGATCTTGAAACGTCGAGGCACTCCTGCAGGTCCGCATTGCATGCTATTAGGACCCATTCGAGGTCATCGTCCAGATACTTGATGTCGAAAGTACCCACCTCCAGCTTTAGCCTCTTGGACACTTGCTCATTCAATTCCATGATCCCGGAATCTGAGGAGAGCCTGAATCTTATTATGTCCTCTTTGTAAGTTGCCTTGACTGTTATGCTCTTCATTTCTTGCGCACCTCTCACATTCTGCATTGCGATTGTTTGATGAGCAACACCTTGCATTGGCTGCAGATCCAGACGGCACGGATTTGTCCAGCTAGATTCTGGAAGTCGCTCGTCTATGTTAGCATCTGCCACCGAAGGACAAAGGTTTCTTAAATCTTTCGAACTTCCCACATCTTCCACTAGCATTCCTCCAAATGATTCTTGAACCTCGTTCATAATAAACGCATCTTGAATAGCAAAATCAGCTGAAAGAATGAATTCCCCGTTGGGTCGTGCAAGCTCGGGTGAGCCTCCTGCTTTACTGCATTGTTCATGGAAGGAAGAAACACAGGTATACTTTTCTGGTGAGGTGTCCTTAGCAGGGCTGCTCTGTGAAGAGCCATGATAAGTTGGACTCCCAGCACTCTCTTCCCGTGAACCACCCCTTGTTCTGGATTTGCTTGAGGCTTGACCACAGTCTTGCAAAGATCCTTTCTTCCCTACAGCTTTATCCAATTCTGATACTATACATCCAGGAAAAATATCTTCAACTCCAGCCCGGACATCACTTCCAGGAGTCCTACATGTACCCGAGCCATTCTCATCACCACAAGGTTCGGAGGGTCTAGATGCTGGTGAGTGTTGTTGATTGAACCCATTTACATTTGAATGCCAGGAAATCGAGCCAACAGCAACTGGAAGCGGGCTCGTAGTCAAAGGATTTAAGCACAATCCACCATCGGAGCCGTGAACAGATTCTATCACCCGCTTCAGCTTGTTAAGTGACCGGTTCACTTTGTTAATCTTGCGAGATGGCCAGCGGGAGATCCCATGCTGCCTGCAGATGCGTTTCATTGTGGTAGGGCAAACTGTGAGGTGTAAAGCAAGAACTTCAGATGACAGGAGATACAAATAATGACTTGATAATCACAATCAAAAGAACAATGACTCAAAATCTTTTTTTGCAACAAAAATATCGCAGAGCAATAAAAGATATGTTCTATGAGGAAACCAAGAACTTAAGTTATATAGCAGCATACATACCACCAAGACTCTTTGCGGCATCTTTAAGGCTCCCAGCAAAATACTGCTGGAGAACATCAAGACTGATGGACTTCTCAGTTTTTCCACGTTTCTTATGCGGCCTTTTCTCTTTATTTTTGGAAAGCGGGGTAGTACTCCCATTAGCATGAGCACTTTTTCTTGCATTATCAACTGCATCCACCTCTACCGTCAGCTTATGCTTCAAAGGTTGAGGCTGAATAGAACATCCTTCATTCTGCATCGAGTTAGTTTTAGGAGAGGACTTTGAGGATTGTGGTGGTACTTGCACATGTTCGAGTCCAATATCAAGTTTTCCACTTGTAGATGCTTCAATAATCTCGACAAATCCTTCTTCATCATCAAGGTCCATCCCGGAAGCAATCCTAAGGCTGTGTAAATGTTGCTTCATCGTAGTCAATATAGATCCCAACAAAGTTTTCTGTTCATAGAATTCTTTGATGCCAGGTGGCAGGAAAAATTCCAAGATATAGTCATCACTTCCAGTATGACTGCTCCTCAAGCAAATGGCAAAACTGCCTGTCAGTCCGAACATGCGGGCATAGTGTACTAAGGGGTACTGAGTCTTGCAGAACTGTGTAATGTTTTGACAGAAACATGAGTTGTGCGAATAAAAGGCCTGCCCAGCAACACCTTGACCTAATTGTAAGTGATGTTCAAGACAAGCCTCTCGGAATCCCCACATGTGAGCATCTACAACATAAAATGCCACGTCTAATGTAGATATGCAGACCGGCCCACTGCAAGTATCATCGAAGCTAGTGCAGCTCTTCTTAAGATCCCCACCTTGGGCCAGAGCTCTACGATGCATGCATGAAACCCATGTCTGCGCCATAGGTAATTTATGGGTTTCACAAACCTCCCTCAGCACCTCCAAGATCTCAGCCAACGCATTTTGACGACCTTCATTGCAAATCTGGTATCAAAAGCGCCAAGTATACATCTGTGAGAATAAAGAGGGAAGAGATGAAAGCAGAGTTGGTCTTTTAGGGGTTACAATAGTTAATATGTATAATAGTTGGGCATGTCACCTGAGTTTTGGGATGCTCCAATATATCTGAACTTCTCAAATTTACTGCCTGCAAAGAGGATAAACCATGTGAAGGGACAAACTTGTTCAAAATCAACCAATTTTCAACAGAAACCAATGCAATATGAAATTTAAGTGTTGTGGTTCCCTATTAGAACATATACTCGAAGAAATAAGAAGCAACAAACTGCTTCAATTAGCCATGATTTGGAGAAGTAATGCGCCACGCCAACTGAGAAGGAAAAGGAAAACCAACCTCTAGCGCTTTGCAGACTTTATCAACCTCAGGTGCATAGTTAACCTTCTCGGACGTCGTTATCAGCTCAAGCACACCAACACAGGACTGCCCTGAAGGCTCAAACACTGGCAAAGCCACAGTTCCGCGAATATTATGATGTAGAGCATGATCCAGTCGAGAGTACTCCTGGCTGGAGTAGTACTGCACATTCGGGCTCCACTCCGGCAACTTCTGTCGGAAAACGCGACCAGGAAGCCCGAGCTCTCCATCGCTCTCATCATCCACGGAGAAGGTGTACATCACAGAGACCATCCTATACTGATTAAGCCCTGTACTTTGGGGGCCAAGGACAAAAGGTTGTCCTAGAGTTGTGAGCCTGCAGTTTCCTTGTTTCCTAACGGGCGCCCAAACCTGAGCTAGCACATGTTGTTCCGTCGACTCGATAAAGTAGCGCAATGCTTGTGTCATCCTCTCTTTGATAACACAGAACCCATCTGAGCTCTCAACGGGATTCCAACCAACGCGGGGGGAAGCAACCTTCTTCTTCTTCTCATCTTTTTCGACTGGCCGGTTTTCGCCCATCGAGATCAGATTACCTGTCATCATCATCAAGTCAACATTCGCATTAGTTTCAGCCCTAGCTAAATTCATAGGACTAATGTTTACATAGAATCTCCCCATCCCAGTTGTACGTGCGTTGTCCTTTCAAGAGGTATTTCAAGCAAGAACACTAAAGTTTTAGTCAAAAGAAGTGATGTACAGTTTAAAAAAAAAATCAATACACGATATATTTTGCGGGTTTTACTAGTAAAACATAAAAAGAACCCAAGTCCAAATTTCTAGAAAGTTTCCATTTTTAGAAAGAGAAAGGTCAACTAACTAATAGAGAGAGAGAGAGAGGAGGGGAGACTAACAGGTGAAGAAGACGGGGTAGTCGGAGCGGCGGAGGGAGGCTGGGGAGTCGGCGGCTGCGGCGTCGTGGTCGGAGAAGGCCCAGAGAGGGGAGCAAGGGAGGGAGTTGGAGGGGAGGAACCCCATCGGGGACATGGGGTTGGAGAAGGTGATCTGAGGGAGAAGGTTGTGATCCAACGGCCAGGATGATGCCTCCGGGTCCATGTCAAAGTCCATGGTTGGGTTTGACTTCTCCTTCTCCGCTTCCTCCACTTGCTCCTCCTCCATTTTTAGAGTTGGTCCACAACAACACCTGCAATTGCTCAACAACAAACGTATTATTTAACATAACTTCGGTATAAACCCACTCCGATACTATGTTAGAATCTCCGTATCCAACTATACTATATACTCGGTTCATATAAAATAGATCTCGGGAAACTGAGGCGGACCTGGACAGAAGGAGACGGCCGGAGGGGGAGATCGAGACCGACGACGTCGTCTATCCCCTGAGGCAGAGCAGCGGACACGTAAACAGAGAGAGAGAGAGAGAGAGAGAGAGAGGGAGCGGACAGGGGAAGGAGAAGATAAGAAAGTCAAAGGCCGGCCAGTTGGAGCTAAGCCAACTGTTTCCTCTGGTGAAGAAACAAGAGACCAGACGACGTCGCTTTCAACTCTTCCTGGAATCCCCGATATTTTAATCTTTTAATATTTAGTCTGATTTCTGCTATTTTTTAATAAGCGTCACAATACATTATTTCAAACTATACGATTACAGTATATTCTAAAGTCATTCTTACTATTTTTCCCGATTACTCAAGTTTTTTTAAATCTCCATTTTCATAGTCTTATCGAATCTACATCTATAAAGTTTCAAACTCAAAACCTAATTACACAAATCTAATTTTTTTAAATAGTAATACCCATCCCCATCAGTAGTCTATCACAAACACCATAAAATTTTTTTTTTAAAATCTCCTAGCCGCAAGAAGAATCCACAACCAGACCGACGTCGTCGTCCAGGCCGAACAAGAGTTTTGTTTCATTTTCCCTAAAAAAAAAAAGATAAATTTCCGTTACCTCCTAATAAAGTTACATAATACACCGCGTTAGATATTTAAAGACAAAAAAATTCCTAACTTTTACATGAGTATGTAAAAATTCGGCTAAATTTTATCTCATGGAAGATGTTATATTGACTAGTTCCAAAGTCGGTGAAAACTATACATTTCCAAGAATAGTTGTATCACATAATGAACATAAATTACCATTTATTTTGAAGGGCCGACATTTTCCTTAAAAACTAATTTAGTCAGTTAATAGAGGTTCAGATTTTATATGATATTAGCCCGTCGATCTTCAGACAATCCTAACTTTTAGTATATTTAAGATGTAATATTGTTATTATCGCAAGTAATAAAATATTTATCCATTCGCATGCTCTCTCAACATGACATCATATAATGCCGATACAAATAAATATTTAGATCAAATAGTGAGGATATTTTTTAGCTTAATACTACTATTATTATTATAAAAATAAATATATACATTAGGAACTGGGGAAGATAGAATGAACACCATAGATACTGAATGTTGTGGCCTGTGGGAGAATCCAACTGCCACTTGAGTCCCGAATTAGTCCTTCGCCACTTGCTGGAGCCGAATTGTCTTTAGCCGGGGCATCAACATCAGATGCCATACAACATGTTGCAAAACCCTAAAAAAATAATACAACAAGTTGCACCGCCGTCATGAAAAAATATAAAAGTTCCGAATCAGAATTGCGAGGATACGTTATCAATATTGATTCTCTCTTAATTGACGAAATTGTGAGTTCATTACACATGAATAAAAAAACATTTAATGAATGTTGTCCTACGATTTGGCTTCATAGTTTTTGGAGATCTGCTGAACAAGGGCTGACGATAGCGTTGCCATTGTCGGTAATGCCCTCCTTGTCTTTTTTTTTTAAAATAAAGATGTGAGATCATCATCCACATTCATGTCGTGGATGCACCACATATTATTATTATTTTTGGTTTCTTAACCTCGTATTCCTATGCTAGTTGTTGGACCTTGGGCCCAATAGGCAATTATTATTGTGCCTAATTGGGCCCGGGCCCATTAGGCCCAAAATGTTGGGTTGGATGGGCCGGTCAACCCGCGTTGACCGGCCCAAGCTATGCAAGCGCCACGTCAGCGTGACGTGGCGATGACGTCACATGTGACAGCCCACGTGGCGCAACCACATGGTGCCGCGTGGCAAAGCTAGGTGTAGCCTTGCCACGTGGCGGACATGCGGACCAACGTGCCACGTGGCGCCACGTGGCGAAGCTATTGGGTAGCTTGCCACGTGGCGTGCCATGTGGCGGACATGTGGCATATGGCATGCCACGTGGCGACACGTGGCGTGCCACGTGGTGCGTTTTGGCTGTCCGGATTTTCCTATAAAAGGGGAAATCTGGCTGGACCAATTGGTAACTTTTCCTACAACTACTCACTCAGAAAGGAAAATTCCGGATCAGTTCCAGAATTTTAATCAGATTTTCGATTAAAGGAAATCTCGTGAAAATCGATTACGGATCCGTTCGAACGTGATCGTAATTCGACCAGCACGAAGAAATCGTGGACCCGAGCCTGTGGACCTCTTACTTCAACAAGTAAGTGATTTATTATTAACGAATTAGTTTGTTAATTCAACGGGTTTAACACGTAATTACTCGTTAATTACGCGTCAAAACCGTCAATTGGTATCAGAGCATGGTTGAAACCATGTTTTGATGATAATATGATGTTTTAATTTAAGTAATTATGTGATTTATTGAGTTAAAAATCATATTAATCGTGATTTTATGAAAAATCATAATCTGTTGGACTTTAATGTAATTAATTTGGAACCAGCGGGACTAAATTAAATTTTGCCTAACCACGCGGGCAAATTCGCGCACGCGCGAAACCTTAAGGTACCAATCTGAAATTTTGACCGCTTACGTGGCACCTGCGTGTCATGGACCTCGGTGCAATTTTCGGAAGACTTGGGGATTCATTGGAAATTTTCCAAAAAATCCCCAAATCGAAATCAACCCTAATCGGGCGATTTGGGCGTTTTTCGTCCGAAATCGAAATCCGTCGATTTCGTCGGAAATCCGACGATTTCGACGCCAGAGATCGACGATAGTCGATTCTCCGGCTTCTTCCCGACGTCCCGATACCACGTTTGTGGATCGGCGTCGCCGGAATCGCGAGATCCAGGACGACGACGGCGAAGAGGCGCAGAATGGAGAAGAGCTTCGTGGCGGTGAACGGCTGGACGACGACCCTCGCGGCCGCTACGGCCGTGATCGTGAGGTCGAGACGCGTCGATTTCGACCGGTCTCGGGCGATGGTTCGTCGCTGTTCAGCGGCGGTCGTAGGAGGGCGACGCGGCGGCGATTTCGTTTTCGCGGGGGAAGAGAGAGAAAATTCGGGTGAAAATATGCAAGGGGCAAAATCGTAATTTCACGATTTTTCCTGAAAATATTTATACCCGGGTCAAGAAAATCAAAAAACCGGACGGATTGACCCGGTTTCTTGGTTCGACCCAACCCGGTTCACGGTCAATTTTGACTTAAGGGGTTTTTTCTCTTTTAATTGGATAAAATCAGTTTTTATTCAATTAAAATCCAATAAATTGATAAAAATTTTGAGAAATTTTTGTCAATTAGGTTTATTAAAATTATATTTTAATAAACTTAAAAAGAAAATATTTTGGAACGAGTTCCGAGATATGTAAAAGTTAAACTAAAATCACATAAATTGATCCATAAAATGTTCATCAAAAGATTGGAAAATGAGTTTTTCAATCCTATTTTGGGAAAATATGAGTATTAACCCGAAATTGAATTGCAATTGTTGCAAGATTTGATGGCTACTGGAGACAGGTATCTGAACTTCTGTGCAACAGAACTTCGACAGAAGATTCTGAAGCGCCGTTTACCGCTGCGTGTGCCCAAGAATGACATGTATGTCATTGTTGAGCACATTGAGGCTATTCACCGGGAGATGCAAGAGTGCATCTGGGCCGGAGGTTACGATCATGGAGAGGACTGGCCTTCTATGTTTCGAGACCTCCTGGTCACGATGAAAATTCGAGAAGATATGAGTGTCTTCTCGGCACCCGAGTTCAATACCCATAGAGATGCTCTCTATGGTCTGATCCATTATCTTGAGGATAAGGGTCTTCGCAGAGAAATGATACCTTCTCCTGTTCTGGAGCTGCGAAGCGGTTTGATCTTGAACCGCTACCTCGCTAAGGATTACTATTATAGTTTTCCTCCGCTCCTGATCATCTGGATCATGGATTCAATTCCAGTTCCGGAAAGTACTCTGGAACTTCTCATCGGATCATCCTCGTACCCGGCCCCCACCGGATCGTCTCCGGATCCGGATCCAGATATGTGTCTGGATTCTCCTACCGGATCACCTGGACATCCTATCCCTGTGTGATTATATGTTTAACTGTCCCCATATACATATGTTGTTTTTGGGGGACTTTTGTACAATAGGTTGTGACCTTGTCTGAGGTTTTGTGCATGTGTGAGCACACTCAGAATGTACAAATGCATGTGTCAAACATGTAATTAAATAAAGATGTTTGTTTAATTGCTTCCACTTGAATTTACTATCGATGAACTTTAAACGGTTGAAGTTTAAGATTAATACTTGAATGGTGAGGGGAAGCATGCCCGCGACCCACTTCGATTTTGAGATTAATCAAGAACTCCATATCGTTAAAAGTTATGAGTGATTAGTAAATTGAATCATATTGCCAAATCAAATTTCTAATATGTTCTCATATTAAAAATCCCTATAGAAATGTCAGTCGCCTCTAGATCCATCATTGCTGAGCTAAACCGTGAGTTAAAACTCAACGGTGAAAATTATGACAATTGGAGTATGAAAATCCAATATGTGCTTGAAGAACAAGAGGTTCTGGAGCACATACATGTCATAATGGATGAGCCTGAAGAAGGCACAACTGCTCAACATAAGCGAGATAAGGAAGCTTATGTTATTTGGAAGAGGAAAAACACTACTGCTCGATTGATCTTGCTGAGTTCAATGATGGATGATATCACCAGACAATTTCGCGTGTATGACAACGCGAAAGAGTTATGGGATTCTCTCAAACTGAAATTCGGAAAGCTTTCAGTGTCGAAGCTGCGTGCTTTGACCATAAGGTTTGATACCTTTAAAAAGCGTCCGGAGGTTCCCATGCGGAAACACTTGAGAGTGATGTCCAATATGATCAGTGAACTGGCAGAGGCCGGTCACATACTCAGCAACGAGCAGCAGATTCAAGCTGTCATCCGTTCTCTACCACCAAGTTGGGAACAGATGAAGATGAATCTTACCCATTCCGATCATTTGGTAACATTTGATGATGTTGCCAGACACCTTGAGCTGGAGGAAGATCGCCTCCTAGCTATGAAATCCCACCCTGAAGCCCATTCGATTTGTTCGACTGGGAGTGGTGGGAAAAAGAAAAAAGGTAAAGGGAAGGGTAAGTGTAAACAAACTCCAAAGGCTGAAAACCATGGAACCAAGTTGGATGGCTCCAAGGCTAAAAAGAACAAGCGGTTTAACATTTCAAAAGTGAAATGTTTTAACTGTCAACAGAAGGGACATTTTGCAAAAGATTGCAAGATGCCCAAGAAGGTACATCTAAACTCAAGTGTGAGTAAATTGTATGTATCCTCTTGTACCCTTCTAACTGAATCACATTCTGTGTGGGTGATTGATTCAGGAGCGATAGACCATATAGCTAGAGACCGTGGTTCGTTCGTTGAGTACAGGCGGTTGCCGGCTGGAGCAAAAACCATTTTTGTCGGTAACAACTCGTGCGTGGATGTGAAAGGCCTGGGCACTTGTAGATTACACCTTCATGGTGGTCGTGCCCTTCTTTTACATGACGTGTTGTTTGCTCCAGACATACGAAGGAACCTGATCTCAGTTTCGGCCTTAATGTCTTTAGGTTTTCGGTTGTCATTTGAGAACGACACCGTTAGATTGTTTTTGGATGATGCCTATTTTGGCCTTGGATATATATCGGAAGGTTTTTTAATTCTGGATATTGATCCTTCTGAAAGTTTTTCCTTTGTCACTAGTTCAAATTCATCAGAGGATGATATTAAACTATGGCATTCTAGACTTGGCCATATCGGTCAGGATCGTTTAAACCGTCTAGCTAAGGCAGGACTGTTGGGCCATATAGAGAAATCTATATTACCTTGTTGCGTATCCTGTCTAGAAGGGAAAAGCACTAGAAAACCTTTCGGTACTGGGTCTAGAGCCAAATTTCCATTACAATTAGTCCATTCTGACATATGTGGTCCAATGAATGTGAGGGCAAGGCATGGAGCATATTACTTCATCACCTTTATTGACGACTATACTAGATATGGTCTGATATACCTGATTTCTCACAAGTCTGAAGCCTTAAACTGCTTCAAGACATACATGAGTTTTGTTGAGAATCAGAAGGATAGAAAGATAAAGGCCTTACGAACTGATCGTGGCCGTGAATATCTTTCTGATGAGTTCAAAGCTCTATGCATTGAAAAAGGAATTGAACATCAGTTGTCCATTCCTTATACACCACAGCAAAATGGAGTTGCTGAAAGAAGGAGTAGAACCCTTCTTGATATGGTTAGATCGATGATGGCAGAGGCAAGTTTGCCTATATCATTCTATGGAGATGCGCTCCTGACTGCCGCATACGTTCTAAACCGTGTTCCCTCTAAGTCTGTTACAGCCACTCCTTATGAAATGTGGACAGATCGGAAGCCCGATCTATCCTATTTTAAGCCGTGGGGGGTGTGTGTCCTCTGTCCATTCTACCTCAAGTGCTTTCGGTAAATTAGGACCGAGAGGTAGAAAAAGTATCTTTATAAGATACCCAGAGGTATCTAAAGGGTACGTGTTCGTGGGTGAACTGGACAATGGACATGTAACAGAATTTGAATCACGTGATGTCACCTTTTTGGAGAATGAATTTCCAAAGTTGGGAGAGGTTACTAGTGACCTTACCCTTTATGAGACAAATGAACCAGAGTCATCTGGATCACTTCTTCCGAGTGGGAGAATTGAGGAGGAAGATAGAGATTTTTCAACTCATAATGATCCGGAAGGTCGTGATCCGAGTCCCGTAAGGGAGGTAATTCCTTATTCCAGTGGGAGTACGGTATTTCTACCCAGTGGGAGTGCGATTCCTGGATATGATGAATATATGAGAGATGTTTATCAAAACCGGGAATACCGTAGGTCTAGCAGAACTAGCATACCACGTCGACGATTTGACATCGAAGGGGAGGCTAATGCGTTCTTGGTATCACTAAAGAAATTTGGTGGTCCAAGTGAAATTCTTCTGGCCATCCTGCAGGATGAAGATGAACCTAAAAATGTATCTGGAGCATTGTCATCTCCAAAACGTAATGAATGGATGAATGCAATGGAAGAAGAAATGTCTTCTATGATCAAAAACCAGGTTTGGGATCTGGTTGACCTACCTAAAGGGCGTAGGGCAATTGGGAATAAGTGGATTCTCAAAATCAAGCGCAATGCAGATGGCAGTATCGAAAGATACAAAGCGCGTTTGGTTGCCCAAGGATTTAAACAACAGGCTGGGATAGACTATGAGGAGACTTTTTGCACCTGTTGTTAGATTTACGTCAATTAGGGTCATTTTAGCTATGGTTGCTAACATGAATCTAGAATTACATCAAATGGATGTAAAGACTGCTTTTCTCCACGGAGAATTGGATGAAGAAATCTATATGATTCAGCCTGAGGGCTACATTCAAAAAGGCTGCGAACACAAAGTTTGCAAATTGAATAGATCAATTTATGGCCTTAAGCAGTCGTCTAGACAGTGGTATATTCGCTTTCATAATACGATCATACAGCATGATTTTATTATGATAGACGAAGATCACTGTGTGTATGTTAAGCGATCAGGAAAGAAGTTTGTTATCATCACCTTGTATGTTGATGACATACTTTTAGCTGGAAATGACATGGGATTTCTTGTCGAAATCAAAGATTGGTTATCTTCCAACTTTGAAATGAAAGACATGGGTGAAGCAGATTACATACTCGGAATTAAGATTTCGAGGAATCGTTCGAAAAGTATAATGTCTCTTTCACAAGAGATATATATTCGCAAAGTAGTAGAACGTTTCAATTGTGATCACAGTAACCCAAAGTATGTCCCATTGGTTAAAGGTCATAATTTGTGTAAGGACATGTGCCCAAAAACAACTAAACAACGTAGGGACATGGAGAAGATTCCTTATGCCAATGCAGTTGGATGCCTGATGTACGCAATGTTGTGTACTAGACCTGACATTTGCTATGCTGTTGGGATAGCAAGCAGATATCAGTCTGATCTAGGCAGTGCTCACTGGAAGGCTGTCAAAGGGATTTTGAAATATTTGAACACAACTGCAGAATACTCCTTGTGCTATCGAGCCAGTGAGTCTATTCTGCGACAACCAGGCAGCTATAGCATATGCTAAGGATCCTAGATTCCATAGCAGGGCTAAGCATATAGATATTAAATTTCACTTTGTGAGAAATTTAATAAAATATAAAGAACTGTGTATGAAACACATATCTACACGAGATATGGCCGCAGATCCAATGACTAAAGCATTACCTCGAGAAGTGTTCGAGAAACATGTTAAGTCACTGGGTTTACGACGGTTTCATTTGTAATCCAATTAGTTGGAATAAAGGAATTTTTAATTTGGCAATATGAGTTAAATGTGAAACATGTCGGACAGAGAAGTAGCCCACTCACACGGGTGTTTACCTCAGTGGGAGTCAAGAAGTTGATTCCTAGATGAGATGAGGTAGTTATTGGACATTCATGAGTGCATGTCCTATGGCGGAATGCCGTCTTGCTTAAGAGCAAGTTTCCTTATGGGATGCAGGAATAAGTTGCTGCATTTGGATTTTCTACAATCCATATGATAAGATATAAGTGGAACTTATCATACTGTCTGTCCTATTAGCCTAGAGTTAAGCTAAGGCTGATACTCTAGTATGGTGTTAAATGACATGTGTTCCTTGAAAAAGGAAAGTACACCGTAACACATGATCAGTATCATGTGTGCTACTCGACCACTGGATGGGATGAAAATGTTGAGTGATTTCACAATCCCTGGTGTGAGACCAATTTTCGAGAATTGTGATTCCCGAAACCTACCCTTAAGATCCTAAACGTATTCTGGAAGTATGATCCAGTGCTGCTAGCTTGGAAAGTTCATGAAAAGGTTATGGCATAGCGATTCGACCTGGCAGGGCTGACCAGAAAAGCAGGCTGTATCATTATGAAAGGAATATAGTTAAGGGAGAAGGAACTCTGTTCATCACATTCTGAGATTCGTGGTTCAGGTGCACCAATTGTATTGAAAAGTACAATAGTGAACCCGAATATAATTGTTTGAAATCACTGATGTGAACAATGGAATGTGACATGAGTCCTGGGGTAAGAGCATACATTAAACAAGAAGGTTGTCGAGATGCTACTATTCAAGTAGCCTGAGTGTCTGTGCTCTTGAATTTGGCTTAACATACTCGACGTGTGCTGGTCGCACGAAATCCTTTGAAGAAATCTGATAACTGTTGATCAAGGTCAATAATAATTGAGTGGGAGATGTTGGACCTTGGGCCCAATAGGCAATTATTATTGTGCCTAATTGGGCCCGGGCCCATTAGGCCCAAAATGTTGGGTTGGATGGGCCGGTCAACCCGCGTTGACCGGCCCAAGCTATGCAAGCGCCACGTCAGCGTGACGTGGCGCTGACGTCACATGTGACAGCCCACGTGGCGCAACCACATGGTGCCACGTGGCAAAGCGAGGTGTAGCCTTGCCACGTGGCGTGCCACGTGGCGGACATGTGGCATATGGCATGCCACGTGGTGCGTTTTGGCTGTCCGGATTTCCCTATAAAAGGGGAAATCCGGCTGGACCAATTGGTAACTTTTCCTACAACTACTCACTCAGAAAGGAAAATTCCGGATCAGTTCCAGAATTTTAATCAGATTTTCGATTAAAGGAAATCTCGTGAAAATCGATTACGGATCCGTTCGAACGTGATCGTAATTCGACCAGCACGAAGAAATCGTGGACCCGAGCCTGTGGACCTCTTACTTCAACAAGTAAGTGATTTATTATTAACGAATTAGTTTGTTAATTCAACGGGTTTAACATGTAATTACTCGTTAATTACGCGTCAAAACCGTCACTAGTAAATGATTAATTCATATTTGAATTTGGTGGAAATTTTGAAAGGTGGTAATACTCTCTCTTTACAAGTATTTAACACTATTATATTTTTTTAATCTGAAATTCGATAACTCATAGTTAAACTGAAACAATTCACTCACCATACCATATTATTATCTTTGCACACGACGAACCAAATTTATCGACAAGTGATTCATTAACCTCTATTATTTTTATTTTCCAATGAAAAGATGTGATCCGACGAGGATAACCAAAATCTTTACGATAAAGTTGTTTTTTTATAACTAAATTTTCATTACATCCCACCCAAAGTCCACATGTAGGAGCTTTTTTAGGATAAAGTTTGGCATCTAAGAAACTAAGAATAGAGATCATCGCTGATAACACTTTGGGTAACTTTTGTTAGTGGAAATAATGCATCTTATTCAAATTAGATAGCCATCCGGCATTTATATAAGAATTTTATCAAATTTTAAATTAATAATGTGATTTCTTTTTATCTTCTAAATTTTATAGATCTGAATATTACAACTTAAACTGCTGGAACTATCATGAGCTACAACTTGTCAGATACTTAATTGACATCTCGACGAAAAATGCTCAGCTAACTTACATTTTTTTTTTTGGAATCAGATGCTTCACTTTTTTTGGTAGAATCGAATACCTCATTTTTTTTATACTAGATATTTTCATATTCATTTAGCTGATTAATCCAAGTTCAAATCGAGTAAGATGTTTGTAAGATAGTAAAACTCAACCAACAAATTTTTAACATTACTACATTTTCAAGAGTTCGATTTCAAAACTTATTAATTAAACTAGAATGACAATCTTAAACGGTTATTAATCGGTGGATACTCGGATTAGAAAATAGCCGAAGCAATAAGAAGCGGCCCACGGTGCCTTTGCGGGAACGAGCCCAGGAGCCTTGAGAGACCTAGTCTGCGAGTGCCAGTGGGCCTTCTTATATGGGCTTCAGCTTGGGCCTATAGGGAGAATACTGGGTGTAAAATGGGTCGAGCAGGGAGAAAAGCGCTGCTGCAATTTTTTTAATAAAAAGTATTGAAAGTAAAAGACTATTAGACTATATTTAGAATGTGACCTCTTAACAATGTTATTTATTTATTTATGAGATTTTAATCCAATAGCTAATTAAATAAATTCAAATTTATTACCATGTGAACCAATTCTCAATGGTGGATACAATCAGTCCAAGCTTGATGTAAAAATGGAAAACGTGAAGTTGTTTTGCACTCTCATTCAAAAACGCGTTTTTATTAAGAAAGTTTTTCAGATGTTTGTTTGAAACAGGTGCAATGAACGGAGAAGAAAGAGAAATAAGGATGAATTAAGCAACTTACTAATGAAAGAGATATGATTTGTACAACTGAAAAAAATAGAATCGTGATTAAATGTCTATCATAAATTCATAACCATACTCCAGCGTATTTTTAATAAGTGAGATACATAATAATTTCAAACTCTTACTTCTATTTAAAAAAAGAAATTGATTTCATTTCTTTTGGAATGAAGATAGAAATAAAATAATATTCAGACATAACAATTCCAAATAAGTTGTTAAAGAATCTCGATCTACTAAAAAGTGTATCTGGGTGTTATTAATTTTTTTAATTTGTACTACGTAATATTCAGACACACACTATATTAATTAATCTAACATCGGGTATAATTTGTTGGTATTAGTTGGCGTACATATTAAAACGAGGGATTCTTCTGACAACGTAGCATCTATCGGTCGCAATCTCATAAGAGATCAAGTTGGTATTAGTTGGCGTACATATTAAAGCGAGGGATTCTTCTGACAACGTAGCATCTATCAGTCGCAATCTCATAAGAGGTCAAGTTGGTATTAGTTGGCGTACATATTAAAACGAGAGATTCTTCTGACAACGTAGCATCTATCGGTCGCAATCTCATAAGAGGTCAAGAGGAGGCCCTGCACCGAGTAGATTTGCATTTGTCTATTTCGTTTATATATAGGGGTGATTTATCCATCTCTTTCCACACAAAAAAAAATGTAGCATCCATCGAGTCAAACGAACGCGGAAATGTATGGGGACGCAATTAAAAAGCAATTAGACGATCGAGTCAAACACGTGAAAGTGTGTGGGAAAATATTGGTGAGTGAAATCATCTTATATACAGACAAATTTAGTTTTATCTTCTACCCGCTGACCTGGTACTAATGAAACCACATCGATATCTAAATCTAATCAACTCCTTGGAGTAATTGATTTGGTTAAATTTTGCTTTTTTTTTTCTATTTTGACCCGTCATTGTCGTGTCGTACTTAATATTATCTTGTCAGTCATGACACACCATTAAATTCAGATAGTTATAAAATGGATTGTAATTTGTTTATTTTGATAACTAAGGCCTTATATGCACGACGAGCCCAAGCAAAATGTTTGCTAGATTTTACTGAGTATCCAAATGAAAAATAATTACAAAATAAAAACACGGTCATTTAATTTTTTTGGTTTAGACTACTTGGCATTTAGAAACTATTATCTTGATTAATCCAGATTAAATCAATTATAATTTTTAAAAGTAGGGATGACGAAAAAAATCTAGATCAGGTCTTACCCTACCGTGCGGGCCTATGATAAGGTAAATGTATTGATCAATTTTTAAGTTAGGTCTCAGTCTAGATAAAGTTCATATAAACTTCATCATATTAGATCTTACTTACATCTCTTTAGATTGACATATAAATATTTTTTCCATAAATCGTGACATTTACTATGAAAAAAAAAGATTATTCACTACTCATCTTAAAATTAACCATAACATTTAATGACGAAATAAATTAAATGTGAATGTATTTTTAAATAATTTATACGTAAATAGTAAAATTATTTTTTTAAGCCAATAGGTCCATGTATCTTGATTTAGACCTGAAAATCCTGCAGATTTGGATATGGATCCTTACTCCATGATCTATGGTAGAGCATAGGTCCCACCTCTAAATCTAGAGTTTAAGTTTGGATTTACCCCATCTTACTTATTGACACTTCTATTAAGAGGCGTCAAAACTCCACCTCTTAATTACACCATCATCTAACTTAGGAAAGGATTTTTGGTACCTGAGTATTTAGTACTTTTGGTGTTATATTTTGGTATTGTTAGTGTATTTTTTTTTGGTAATTTTTCTGAAAGACGATACAACTTTTAGTTATAAAATAATTTAGGAAAGGGCCCGCGTGTCCCGAAGACGAGGGAAAGGTAGCGGTCGTTTCGAGTCCAAAACTCTTTTGGGCTAATTTCGGCGAAATTTTGTTCCCCCTCGATTATATTCCAGCGTGTTATGGACAGCGAAAATTACCAGAAGCTGCCCATATTAAGGACACTCTTTAATCAAAGTCCAATCCTCGAAGAAAAGTAACGGACGAACTCGTACCTTTTTTTAAAAAGAGACGAACTCGTACTTGTTTCAACATTGAATTTCCGTGTCGGCAAAAGTTGTCAGTCGTTAATTATTTATATTCAAAGATTCTCGAGATTACGAGACAACGATAGACATAAAATTATCTGGCGGGCTATAGTTTTTGTTTGTACTACTTGGTATTCGACTTGGATGAAATTTTTAAAAATTGTAAAGTTTTTTAAATAAGTATTTAATATATTGTATTTTCACCTTAGTACTTATCAGTGTCGTTGAAAATATAATCAGTGTTAAATATTTAATGGAAGAGCTTTACCTCCTTTCAAATGTTCGACCCGGCTTATATATAGATTAGCCAATCCAGTGGGTCATGATACCACATAATTAAACCAAAAAAATATTTTTTATTTTTAATAATTCAAACTCGAGATCTCAATAAGCAAGAATATCTCTCCGGTTGATATACTTTTCTAGTTTTTTAAGAAGTGTATTAATATTATTTAACAAATTTGAATTTTATTATTTTGAATTACCTTTTGTGGTTAGATTTTTTCTTAATAAATGTTATAGATTGCTGTATAAAAATCTATGGTTTCTATATGGTTACATATTTTGGGAATAAAAATTTGAGAAGCGTCTATTATGATAATTGTTAAAACAAAACTACATAGTACTTACTAATAATGTGTCAAATTACGAGATGTTAAAAAAGTACCTAAAATTTATAACCAACACCTATCGGATGTATCGAAACCAACAAAATTTCATGGTGCTTGGTAAAAAAATGTGTCAAATTACGAACAAAAATTGATGACGCTGTGGTGAAGGGGCAACTGTTATTGAAGTAAAAGTTAGATAATCACTATAATTAAATTATTCTAATTTAATTAAAAAAATTTGATTTCAATATTTGAAAACATAGTAGTGTTGAATTATTGTTAAAATATTTTGTCATGATACATGTGGGTTGATAAAAAAAAAAGCTAGACACCGAACTACTACAGTTTTTAATAAAAAATAAGGCACGGGTCCGCAGATATAGACACTAAACGCGTCATGTTAGCTGATGCTTTTATAACTACAGATAGGAATTTTCTTTCCTAGCCTACGAAATGTCCGTAATAATGATGTCGGAAAAGTAGGATTACATAGGATTTTTCTTTCCTACGAAATGTCCATAATAATAAAATTGTCCATTCCTTAATTAGCCTCTGTAGGAATTTAGGAAAAAATAGCCTCCATTGGAAGTTAGTTTCACTTGTAATTTCCCAGAAACTTCGTTTTTGAAAGGTAAAAAATGTATTATTTATCAAAAAAAACCCAAAGATAGTTACATCAGAATAAAGCGCGTGAATAAATAACAATGACATCCTTTCTTTTGTGGTTCACAATAGGCGACAAAACCACATCCAAAGCTATCATATTCATAGGCTACCTTCATCTTTTTCCTCCTCCTTACGGTCCAGCGGGTACATCGACGTTTTCTTTAATTCCACTCCAAATTAAGTATAAACAAATCTGAAGGCAAAAAATTATTTAAGTACTATGTAGTTTGGAATTTTTGAATATGATACTATGTGATTAAAAAATAATCAAATCAGTAATTAAGGTTTGACATTTGAATATTTTAGTGACACATGCATCCTCTTCCATATTACCTAACAATTTAGCGTGTCATTCCAGTTCATATTATCATGTGGAGTGTCATGTGACTGATGATGTGGCATGTCAAACCTTATTGAGGTTTAAATACACTTTAGTATATTGTGGTTGGTTTTATAATTTTTTGATTTTGATATTATGTGGTTTAAAACACATAAAAAGAATTATCAATATTCGACACTACATTGATACATATAATATCTCTTATTCTACCTAGCCACCAAATGTGTCACCATCTGGACTACCACGTGGTTGGTGAATTATCCTGTTAAAAATCACACATGGCCTTTGTAATATTGTTAAGAAAAACTCTGGTTTGTTCATAATTTTTCAATGATTACTCACTAAACCAAGATCCCACGCTGCCAAAACATACACTAACCGCGTTCTGTTAGCTGATTACAATTATAATATATGATATTTTCAGTGGTTCACTTAAGATACGAATTACCGGAGAATCAGCCAAGCATTGATTTTTTTTTTAAAAGTAGAATTGTATTTAAAAAAAACACTCGCCAACAATAACAAGTAGTTGTTGGGTATGGAGCCTGAGTACGAGTGAAGTATTCGGGTGGCTCGAGTAAAGAGCTTTGAGGTTGATCGAAGTGGCGATTGGGTTCGAGTGGCGGAGTCGAGTGAAGATGGAGTTGAGGCGAAACAATAGTGCACTCGTTATAGATTCGACCCACCGTAACAGGTCGCCGAAATGGTATACGAGAAGCAAAGCGGAGAAGTGGAGCTGCTGAAGGGCCGGCAAGCGCCAGCCAACTTGCGGCCGCTGGTACTTGATGAGTGTGGAAATACTCTATCATCTATGTATGTTTTAGTGTCGATTTTCTATTGTTTCTAGTGTTTTTGAGTGTTATGTATCGTTGTATTGTTATATATCGTGCTTTGAACGTTTTAGTGTAGTTCTTGTGATTTTTATTGCGTTTCGTTCATGTTTATTACTAGGAGGCTTTGTGGTGATACGAGGAGGATATTGGTGTACTTTGGAGCGTGTCAAAAGCGATTGGATCAGCCTTGAAGAATGGTGCACGATCGGGACGGCGACGACATTGGGCAGACTGACCTCGAGCGACTCAAATGAAGATAACTTTTGTACACGAAGTCCAATAGAGACGAGTGAGGCGGTTCTAGAAAGAAGACATCCGTGGCTACAACTTTGTCTCTATGGTCTTCTTCAAATTCGAAGTCTAAGAAGGTGAAAATACGTATAAAATCAAGCTTCAAATCTGAGAACTTGCCTAACCGAAATTGGCCGAAATTCATGGCCCATTTCGGGACCATTCTGAAATTATCCATGATTTTTCATGGCTGCCACTCCACCACTTCATGGCTGGCATTCCATCACCTAACTCACCAACTTCACTCCACTATACCCCTTCCTCCACTACTTCCCTCTTTCTCTCTACTACCTCCTCCTTTCCACTCCACTACTCCATTAACTCCCTCTCTCTTTTAGAAAAACGTGGCTCATCATAGTAGGAGTTGGGAGAGAAAGACTTGGATCATCATTTTTAGAGGCTTGTAGAGAAAAACGTGGCCAACCATTGTAGAGAGTTTGGAGAGGAAGTGTAGAGAGAGCTTAGAGAGGAGCTTGGAAGGAACTTGAAGAAGGAGCTAGGAGGGAGCTCTTGAAGACTCATTGAGCTTTCCTAAACTCTATCTTTATGTTCATGTTCTATTTACATTGTTCAATGGATAATTTGTGTTATTTGTTGAATATGTGTGAGTAGTTGATTTGTGGGTTAGGTACCTTGATGGCATCTACTTAGCCTATGGTTTAGTGGAGTTAATATGTTAAGGTTTATGAACTAGTTAATGAGTTTAATACTTAATCTTACTTGATCACCTTGATTATGAATTAAATTAATTCTAATCACCAGGAGGGGTTAGGATTAATAGACCATTTAACTAGTTAACTAGTTGCCTATTGATGAGGGATCTCATTAGGTAGTTAGTTGTCCATAGGGTGATGGTCATAATTAGTAATTAGTTAGATTAGTTGGCTAATTAGTCGCGGGAGTGCGGTTAGTTTAACTAAGCTTAATTAATGATTGATTTAGACTAATTAATGGTGGGAGCATTGATTAGTTACTTTAGAAATACCCGGACCATAACACGAACTTAATAAACCCCATATGCCATTTGGTTATTTAGGCGTCATTGGCACCAAGCCCACTCTTTCCTTTATTGTTCAAATCTTCTTATAATTTAGTCGTTGTAGTAACCAACTCGTGTTTGGAATTGACAAATCTATTACTTGTAGTCCTAAACTAGTTGTCGAGTCGTATTTGTGGCCTAACACTCAGTCCTCGTGGGACGACAATCCCGTACTTACTCTTTATTGCAAGAGGGGCATAAAAATCCCTCCCAACAATTGGCGCCGTTGCCGGGGATTGAGTGATAGACACTTAATTTGGCTTACGAACTTGGATTGGGACATTTATTTTTTTACTTTGTTACTTAGTACCTTTGTTGGTTGTCTTGCAAGGTACTTGTTTGTCGCATGCCCCTCACTCGTTCCACCAACAACTTTCTGGTAGAAATCGAAGTAGACATTGGATATTTAGAGAGGACATTGCGACAAGAGAAAATAATTCAAGCAAGGATGGAACATCAAGCTCATCCAAGGGACGATGCACAAGGAGATCGAGCTCCTCGAAGGACTCTCTTAGATTCCTATAAGCCCACCTTGAGGTGAGCAATGACCGGAGTACCGAGGCCAACTATTCAGGCTAACAATTTTGAGCTCAAGCCATCCGTGATAAACATGCTCAAATCTTCAGTTCAATTCTATGGGTTGCCGAATGAAGACCCCAACGAACATATTGGTAACTTCTTAGAGATAGCTGACACAGTCAAGTTCAACGGAGCTATCGATTATGTTGTGAAGCTTAGGTTGTTTCCATTTACTTTGAAGGACCAAGCTAAAATGTGGTACAAGTAATTGGTCGGAACAGAGATTGTCACGTGGGAGGAGTTAGCCAATGCTTTCCTTGAAAAGTTCTTCCCTTTCGCACAGACAAATAGGCTAAGGAAGGAGATCAACAACTTTCAACAATTTGAAAATGAGACTTTGAGTGAAGCTTGGGAAAGATTCAAGGGACTGCAAAGGAGTTGTCCACACCACAATTTGACAGAGGAGTCTCTACTCCACACCTTCTACTTTAGCCTTGGATCATCTACAAGAGGCACGGTCGACGCCACCGCAAATGGATCCTTCTTGGAAAAGGAGAAGGATGAAGCCTACCACATCTTGCAGCAGTTGGCAGCTACAAACATGCTCATGGCCAATGAGAGAGCTAGGCAATCAAGAAAGGAGCAAGTAGAAGTGATTGATGTTGACATTGCCTCCTCAATTCAAGCTCAATTGGCTTTATTAGCAAAGTAAGTGAAGGAACTAGGCTTGAAGAAAAGCAATGTGGCGGCTGTGCAAACAAATTGTGAAGTTTGTGGCAATGGTGGCCATAAGATGAATGAGTGCGCCATGTTGGGCTCTTCTATAGAGCAAGTGAATTTTGTGGGTAGCCAAGGGCAAGGAGCAAATAAGATGGGAAACAACCCATATTCCTCTACTTACAATCCCGGTTGGAGAAATCACCCGAATTTCTCTTGGAGGGGAGGAAGTAATGCAGATAACATGGCGATTGTTCTGGATAAAGGACTTCCTCTTCGTAGTGTACCACAAGGGCCTCCTCCAGGTTTCCAACCACATTTTTCTTTGATGGATCGGATGGGAGCTATTGAGGAGAAGTTCGACAAGATGAAAAAATTTATGCAAGAAGTTGGAGGGGCGGTTAGCCAACAAGGCCAAATTTTGGCCGCCATACAACACCAAGGATCAAGGTAAGATAACTTTGAACAAATCCTCAAGGGTCAAGCAACCGCCATGCATAATATGGAAAGGCAACTTGGGCAAATAGCAAATGCAAGTGCCCACAGAGTATCCGAGTCCCTTCCTAGCTCCACGGAAATGAATCCTCGAGAAAATGTGAGTGCAATTACTTTAAGGAGTGGCAAGGAAATTGTTGCCCAAGAAACGAGGAAATCAAGAGAAAGCAAATAGGAGTTCGATGGAAAAGAGAAGAATGAAGAGGAAACCGAAGAGGTGGAGAAGGAGAAACGTCCATTTGTTGAGATGGACGAGGAAGAGGAGTATGTGCCGCCACCACCAAAGATCCCGCCTCTACCATTTCCTTAAAGAGTTAAGAAGAAGAACTTGATGGACAACAAATTTCTCGGCTTTATAGAGAAGATGAAAAATGTCTAAATTAGCGTCTCTTTTCTAGAGATGTTGGATCAAATGCCCCGCTACTCTAAGTTTTTGAAGGAACTCATCAAAAAGAAGAGGAAGTGGAAAGATGGAGAGAAGGTAGCCCTCACGGAGAAGTGTAGCTCTCTCATCTCCAAAGATCTCCCGACAAAGTTAAAAGATCCGGGGAGTTTCACTATACCTTATTTCGTTGGTAATGTTGAGTTTCCTAAGTGCTTATGTGATTTAGGCGCTAGCATTAACTTAATGCCTTTGTCTATTCTGAGGAGACTTGGCTTGTATGAGGTAAAACCCACTTCTATGTGTCTCCAATTGGCGGACCAAACCATAAAGAAGTAATTTGGGGTTGTGGAGGATGTCTTGTTGAAGATTGATAAGTTTATCTTCCCCGTGGATTTTGTGGTGTTGGATTTCGAAGAGGACAAGAGTTGTCCACTAATTCTTGGCCGACCGTTTCTCAACACAGCACGTGCCTTGGTGGATGTACATGAAGGAAGATTAGTCCTTAGGATAGGGGAGGAGAAAGTATAGTTCAAGATGTCCAATATGATGCGTCACCCTCTTGATGAAGGCGTGTGTATGAAGATTGATAAGGTTGAAGATTGTGTCCTCAAGTTGGGCAAGGAGAGCGCATTGAGGATTGAAGATGGAATAGATGAAGAGAATGATGGAGAACAAAAAGAAGAAAACCTGGAAGAGTTTGAGGAAAAAGCTGATAAAAGAATTTTCCACGAGGATTTGGAGCTTCATTTGAAGAATCGTACGTCACCTTCCATCATTAAGGCTCCGAGTTTGGAGTTGAAAGAGCTACCCTCCCACTTAATGGATGGAGGAAGACTCACCATTATCATCTCCAACAAGCTCTCTAAGGAGCAAGAGGAGAAGGTACTTGAAGTTGTTAACAAACAGATTAAGGCCATGACGTGCCAAATATCTGATATCAAGGGGACAAATCCCGACATGATTATGCATTACATCCACTTAGAGGAGGGAGCCAAGCCGGGGGTGAAAAGGCTTAATAAGGAGAATACGAAGAAGAAACATGATGCCCACATCGTGAAGAAGGAATTCAATGAGGGTCATTAAGTGTTACTCTACAACTCTCGGTTAAAACTTTTTTCGGAAAAACACAAGTCCAAGTGGAGTGGACCTTTCAAGGTGGTAAAAGTTTTCCCATTTGGAACCCTCAAATTAGAAAGAAGTAATGGAGGAGTCTTCAAAGTGAATAGCCAAAAGTGCAAGATTTACCTTGGTGGCGATATTGAACGAAGTTCAGAGGTGCAACCCGTGACTTCACCCTCCGATGCATGAAAAAGGGGAGTAAAGTCAAGCTAATGACTATAACTTAGCATGTTTTTAAATTATTTTTATAATGTCGTTGTCTATGTGTGTGTTTTCATATTATGTTTGTTCTTATTCGGGTATGATTTTGAAGCATTGGTTCGTACTTATGGGATTTCTTACATTTTGAAGGTGACCTCAAGGATTTCACTAAGTCGCGGGGGTCCCAGGGTGGGTAAAGGCTCTGTCCTAAATGGTACATGTGGGAGTCAAAAAACGAAGGAGGATGGAAAACAAGGGCCATGGTCGTGGCATTTCTCTGAAAGTCGGGGGCATTTTTGAAGGCATAAGGCCACCTCACCTATCATTAGTAAATAAACCATATTTTGGCGCTCAAGCCTCGGATGGAGCTGATTTCTGTGGCTATGGAAAACTAAGAGATAGGCCTATAATTTTGTAGTTGATCATTTCTTCTAGTTCGGGGTGAAAGGGGTCTCAAATTGAAGGAATATGAAAAATAAGGGCCACGATCGTGGCCCATCAAGGCCACGGTCGTGGCAAAATCTCTGTAAGTCCACGGCTTGGAAAAAATTGAAGGCCACGGTCGTGCTCTTAAAGGCCACGGTCGTGGCTTATCATCAAAGGCCACGGTCGTGGCCCAGCCCCTGCCACGGTCGTGGCATTTCTCTGGAAGTCGGGGGCATTTTGAAGGCACAACTCCACCTCATCTATCATTAGTAAATAGGCCATATCTTGGTGCTCGATACTCGGATTAAGGTGATTCTTATTTCTATAAAAATCTAAGAGATAGGCCGACAACTTTGTAGTTGACGACTTCTTCTATTTCAGGGTAAAAAGGGTCTCAAATCTTTGCCAACTAAACCTATTAGAACCCTACCTCCCAATCCACCCAATTGATCGATGGAGCGAAGTCATTGAGGTAATGCACACCATGAATGCCCGAACCAAACGAATGGAGCGGGAACTTCGACATCAAGGCTACTATATCCAGTAAATGGTGGAGCGATCCGGATACAACATCCCACCACCACCACCCTCTCCACCTCAAGACTAAGGGAAGTTTCCTAGCACTTTATTTTTCTTTAGTTATTTTCTTGTCTTTGTGATGTCTTGAGTTTGCTATATGTCTTTGTGATGTCTTGGTCTTCATGTTTGATTGATGTTCATGCTTAGTTGTTAATGCATTTGTTAGTATAACTTAATTGTTTAGAGGTTTATGTACTCCCTACACCTTGAGGGAAAAGTGTTCTTCAAGTGTGGGGGTGTGGTTCCACTTAGGCATCCTTTGTGTGTTTAGGTCTAGTTTGTCTTATTTAGGCAATGATTTGGCATGATTTTTTAAAAATTTGACCCCTTTCAAAATTCTTCAACTTGTGTTAGAAGCTTACCACACACCTAGTTAGGAAATGAACTCGAGCACAAGGCCTAAGAACTTGTAGAAACCTCACCCTCGGTTGTTTAGACTAGTGGTCTCACTATGTAGATTTGACTAGAGGGTTGACGAGTGACCTTGTGAGGAACTTTGAGCCGAAGGAGGAGACAACCGTCTTTATTTATTCATGAGGTGCCTACATGAGTTTGATTGATCGAGGTATCCTACTAGTACTTGACATGGTCTTGGTTGTGTGGCGTTAGTGAATGACGGGGGCTAATCCTTTGAAATTGAGCCTAGAGCTTTAGACCCAAGAACCTTTATATCCATTGCTTTAACCCATTGAGCCTAGCCATTCT